>JAAGWQ010000008.1:0-100882 GCA_013396295.1 Fusarium heterosporum | reverse complement strand
GGGATGGGGATGGGGATTGAGTCAGGCAGAAGGGGCTTGTGCGTGTTACATGAGGAAGGAGAAACAAGCTTGGTTGACACGAATCAAATGAGATAGGAGAGACACAACGTTAGCCCATCAGTTCGTCGTGAGGGTGCCCTACGTACGGGGCTGCTGGCGGCTCCCCGATCTCTCCACCAATACCCGGGCTTCTATCCCTATGAACCTCGGGCCTAAAAAGCGTTGCGCTGACGGAAAGCAATCACAGCTACGGCATAGACTACTGTGCAATGCTATCCTGTCTTCCCTTGGACTTCCCTGTTGGGCCATGCTGTGTGCCGACTCGGGACTAGCACAGCGCCAAGAGCAGTAGGGTAGGGGTCCCTTCGCTCGGGACACCGTCGAGCCGGTACCGTTAGCGTGGTGCAGTGTTAGTGATGGCTCCAGCAATTATCGATCAGTCACAACTGAACTAATTTCTTGGATCAAGTTCAGCAAAAAGGAAGTTTGAACAGCATCGTACCTATTTCAGTTCAGCCCATTTCAGCCTGGCCCAGCAGAATGGTTAATCCATGTATGCTCGTATGTACTTGCATATAGAACATCAGCAACTTCACCATGGATACGTGATGAACTGGTCATGATAGCACGGGCAGAAATTAGAAATAAAGAAACAAATCAAAGCACCATATCCGAAAGGAAAAGGCCCCTCCTTATTGGGTCCGAGCCGCTCGGGCGCCAGCTAGAAGGGGGGCCGTGCTGTTCCGCGCCAGAGACGGCTGCCTCTGAATAAACCACGGATACATTCTTCGGGCGCTTACATGGATGGCTAGAGTACTGAAGTAAACTCGCGCTGGGCGTTCACTGACAATGCACAGGCCAGGGGTGCACAATCGAGATTTTGCATATGGATCTGGCTTGTCCTTGTTAACCAAAGAAATAGAAACAGAGACAGAGACAGAGACAGAAACAGAAACAACACACGTACTCTCTTGACTGTCCACCTTCAACGTCGATCCCGTGTGCGGTGCGTGTCTTGGCTTTCCGCTTCCTTGTCCCTGTCTCTGTCTCTATTTGTTTAACATGTGTCTTTCGTTTCTTATTGCTGGGTACACTACATTTAACCATGTCCGTCTGGAAAGATCCGGTCAAGGAACCTCATCTTGAGTTTGTGAAACCGTTTCTTGCTGTGCTCTGTCACTGTTCTATTGTCTGCTACCCAAACTCGATCCTGGCTTGATACTTGGCAAGTAAAGTAGCCTACTTCTGCGAAACAGGTAGTCAATTGTAGCGGGTATAACGTCAAACGATCAAGTAATGTCAGGGCATGACAGCCAGGACAAGCTTCTGTTAGGTTCCCGACCGCTTGCCTGCCAACCAACACAGCATCCCACATTCCAGCCCATATCTCCATCACTTCTACCCCCACCTTAGATAGACCGTAGAGGTAGTTACTTGGACAATCGACTGGATTGTACTAGACCGTGGCAGCGCTTTACTTATAACGGTCATGGGTAACGAAGCACTGAAGTTATCCACGAAATGAAGCAAGAATTAGTTACGTGATATGCTTTCCCAATCCTTCAATCATTCTATCTTTACAGATATGGACTTTATAATTTCACTAATTCAACGTGTGCAAATAGTGGATTAATTCGATTATAATAAAATTGGATCTAGTGGCAAAGCATCTAATGCAGTGCCGCATGGGATGCTTGTATAGTTCGTTGTGCGTAAATATCAATCGCTCCTAACATCCTTTCCCTTGAACGCCTGGTATCTTTTGTCCGTTAAAAACGCCCCATAATCCTCCAAATCATGCCGTTAACTGAGCAAGCATCATATCAAGAGAGATGACAGGTTCATACGGGAGTCCTGAGCCTTTCTGGGCTGCGACTGAGATTGGTGCTGAACGGGCGAATTCGGCGCTGTGGGTAGCTGCGCTTGAGGAACATATGGTCCCATCCTAGGTTGGTAATCGGGTCGATCTGCGTAGGACGGAGAGGCGAGCGTGTTGAGGCTGGGAAGCCTTGGGTCAACGTGAACAGGAACATGTGTGTTGCGCAGTGGCGGTAGCTCGACAGGGTTGCGGAGAGGGAGAGATTGGTAAGAGGGTGAGGTGGTGTAGTTGGATCCGGCTTCAGACTCGGCAGAGTCAGAGGAGCATGGTGAAGGCAGAGGGGCTTCAACCCACGAAGGCATCGGGTGACGGATGGCGTGGCCCCCGAGGGGTGACAGCTGTGCTCCTGGCATGGGGTAGGCGGGTGTTGAGATGGAAAGTCCAGGACGGTTCATAGTGTAGTATCCTTCGTGATCTTGGACTTGACGTCGACGGTCCGATCTTCTGCGCCTGTTTTGGCTACCGTTCCACCAATTCTTAACAGCATTGTCACTTCGACCATGAAGCCGACGAGCAATCTCGGCCCAACGCTTTCCAAGTTCCGCCACAAGTCGTTCGATCAATAGACCTTCCTCAGGTGTGATGGGATCGTGGTTTAGTGTTGGCTTCAGGTTCTGATGGTAACGCTCACGGCACTGCTTTGGTGTTCTTGAACCTAGGGTTGTGGCGATGCGAACCCAGTTGAGAGGACCATGTTGTTGGACAAGATCCATCAAGTAGGTATCCTCGTGCTGGGACCAGGGGCCTCTTCGGTGGTTACTCATGATGAATAGTGATGTGACGGATATGGTGACGGGTTGAGAGGCGAGAGTGTCGAAGGATGAAAAATGGTTGGCGACGTCAATTATATAGGCAGTTTGGAAGTGTTATCCGAACTCGGTATCTTGTGGGTGGAAGTTTACGAGAAGGCTTGGGTGAGTGTTTGTTTATTAAAGTGTAAGTTGAAACTTTAGTGAAGATGAGGAGATGTGTGAGGCTGAGGGGGATGGATAGATGTTTATTAAGAAGGAGGGAGGTGAGGTGATGAAATATCCCGTGGGAAAAGATGGGGCGGAAAGAGGAAGGCATGAATGAATATGGGGAAGGAAAGTAGTAAAGTAAAGTCGTGAGACCAACCAGGGAAGGGGGGTGTGCGGTTTGATGTTGATGTGCTCTCAGGTCGTGTCCTCTCATGTTCAGTTGAGTTCAGGTCCATTTAATGGAGTGGCCGAGCTTTTCGGCACCCCAGCAGTGCAGTGCAGTGCGGTGCGGTGCAGTGGATAGACAGTGGACAGTGGACAAGGACAAGGACAAACTTTCTTGATCTACCACCAGGATGCCGCTGTCGAGGTTTAACTTGGTACTGTGGCGCCGAAGACCAGGGGGGGCGTGGATCTGGGTTATCTCAAATCAACAGGGTGTGGGTGTGAGTGGGGACTGTTTGCATGAGGCGGAAGGTACATACGTATAAGATGGAAGGAAGTTTAACTGAAGGGGGGTGCGTTGGAAGCTATGACAGGATTGGCTAGGCATCGTGACCCGCTCACTGTCGTCAAAGCGACAGCTTGGGAGTGAGCGACTGTGAACAAGTGACGGACTTGGCGACTGAACTGACTTTTGGCCTTTTCAAGTTGACAGGACTCGTTTTGGCTTTAGCGGCATCACTTATGACACTTATGAGGGGGTATGGTTGGCTAAACTACCTAAACGTTGACCGGATGCGATGAACCCCGATCTCTTTCTTTTTCCAATTGCAATGCAAGTAGTAAGTGAGTCTACGGATATATTCATCTTTAAAGTCTAGGTCTAGGTCTAGGTCCCGCGCCTGTGCCTGTGCCTGTGCCTGTCTGTGCCTGTATCTAACTGTTGGTCTAGATGCGGTGATGAATGCAAATTCATTTGACCCCATATATTCATTGCGGGACCTTTTGTACGAGTTACAATATGGAATGGTAACAGAGCCCAGAACCGTGCTGTTACTGAATGTTGACTGTGACTGTGACTGTAACTGTAACTGTAAACGTTGGGGTCAAGTCTTGCGTGTACAGCAACAAGAGAGTCTTGTACCGCGGCCATCAGGCAGTTAAACGCATCCCCCATAAACTTAACAGTCGGGGCTTTTACTCCACCCTTCACTTAACTGCCTCATGCTTCCACTCAACAGTCAGCGTTGCCCTCTCTTCCCCTCTTCGTCATGATCATGTACAGCCGATACGAGCCCCCAACAAGCCCTCTCTCCCCCTCGCCCGGTGAATCATGAGGTTTGACGGGTGCAGCGTAGTCTACCAGCTCGGCGACGCCCTCATCGTCACGGGGATAGTTGCTTCTCGTCGGCCCAACTCACTCGGACCTTACCGGTTGGCCAAGCCACCTGAGTACGAGGCACCTTTGACTCCAGCCTCTTGCCAATCTCCATGGGGCCCAGGGCTGTGACAGCTGTCGCATTGGGTAAGAGACTTGCCCAAGCAGTATTAAGTTTGATACCTTCACCTTGGAGCGCCGCCTGCTGCCTGCTTGCGGTTGTACTTGTGCGTTTGTCCGAACTGCCTGCCGAAACAACCAACTACTGTTGGTCGTTTGTCGTTGAATCTTGATCATGATGATATGCATCAGATGTTGTCTGTTCTCGGTTACGTAGTATGTAGTCAACACCTTTGAGGGGCAGAAGCAGCTCTGCCTGCCATTGGCAAATGCTTCAAGCTCCTCAGTGACTTGCGTGACACGTCGCATCCTCGCACCAACTGAATATGCCTTTCCTCCCTTGTTCAAGCCTTTATTCCTTTTCCTGTTGTTACAGTAACAATTGTGATGGGTTCTCAGCTATTGTGTGAATATGGAACTGGGTTTACTCAGTGGTAAACTCTGGATGAGATCGACAAAAATCAGTCCAAATGGTAAATTGAAGCATTGATTAGGTAGGCTTTGAAAGAATTGCCATAGTTGCCATCAAGACTGCACATCAGAGATAGTATCAGCTGTCAACCATCGAGCATCTACTGAGAACACATTCTCACAACCATCCACGTGGATAATCTTTTCTAGAATAGTGTCAAATTTTTAGAGTTATTACCAGGGAGAGTATATTATGCCAGTGCGTATAGTACACGCCCGTTCGAACGGATACACTATATGACACTCTTGGTATATATATATGGCCTGTCCGCCTGCCCCTGGCATCTTGTAATGCTACTCGAAGTTGGACTGATTACTGATTCGACTGATTCGTTTCCAGACTAATAAAGGTCAGGATCAGGATCAGGATTGCCGACTTCACCGTCACCATCGCTACCAGCGCGTGCGCTGTGGACCTGTGCATGCTGTTAGCGGGGAGTTTGGGTCAGGACAAGGATTGCAAGTAGGGCGATCATCGTCAACGGGTGGCTACTGTACTGTACGCATAGATGCAGTAGGGTACGTACCCTCCACTCTCAGTCTGGCCTGGCCTGAGCCACCGTCTTGGGATCTTCAGAGGGAACGGATGCGTAGTAAGCAAGGATAACCCAACCTTAGTATAATAACTTGGGCCTTGGAACCTTGGAAACCTGGATTGGGATTTGAACGTGCCGGCTGATCGGTGGGGATGTCTCTGCGTCGGACCTTTTGACGGTGACACCTCCGAAGCTATTCGGCCTAGGGAGGCAGCCTCAATCAACACGAGACGTCTCTCCTTTTATACGATAACTGAAGGATTGGCAGCCGAAACCCGGTGAATGCTGTAAACATGAGGCGGAATGTGAGTAGAGCCCTAAACAATCGGCAATTACCTGTCCTGATCACAACAGAGATGGTAGAGCTCCTCCCTACACCGTACGACCCTCAATTGCAAATCAACAGCTGGGAGCCCTGTTTGTGGTGACCTTCTAGACCCTGACTCGTCCACCCGCCTGCAGACCACGGTTGTACCGCAATGGCGAAGTAAGATTGCTGCATCACCATCCAGATGATCTGCTCCGTGTTCAGGTCAGGTCAGGTCAGGTCCCAATATTGAACAGCCCCTCCCTTGACCACGTTACAGGCCGTTCGTCCACGTTTTATCGAATGCGGAGAATATCGTCCTATGGCCTAGGATCGAGAGTGTAGGGGTTGTACGGATAGTCATAGTCAAAGCGATGCTATAATAGGGAGCCAAACGAAACGAAACAAAAACGGGCTCGCTTGGAACCACAGTAGGTAAGGTAGGCATAGCAAGCATATCAACAGGCCCCTGAGAGGGGTCCGAGGGCTCAAGAAAAACGTTGACCCATGCCCATGCGCTCGGGACCACAGCGCAGGACAGGACGCAAAACGTGCAACGCTCAGGCGTACATGTTTTGCCGAGTCATATCTCGAGATTGGACCAACGAAAACCCTCGGTACCGCGTGAAGTCATGGCATTCTGACTCGACCCCTGCTCGTAGCCTTGGGCATGGGCTTGAGCTGCCATCATCTCCATATTGATATTGACCGAGGTAAGAGGAGCGACGTTATTGATCCGTTCAACGTTTTTTTCTCCTCTGTTGCGGCCAAAACAATCAATCAATCCCACTGCATATTTACTACCTTTACCGTCTTTACTATATCAGGGGATGCTCCGGTGGGCAGATGACGATATTGTCAATAGTCGAACCGCCCGGACCCTAATTCTATTCTACTCCAGTCCGCACTGGCCACTAAAACAAAACAAAACCGTTGTGGCGTCAGGCCGCCCTTTTCAGTCCATTCCCTTTTGGGTCGACGGACAACGGCTTTTCAGCTCAGCTCAGCTGGCTTCTCAGGTTTGACGTCTACCTCATCCAATAATACGAGTCTATCACCTGTCTCCTTGCGCAACCCCTTGCTGCCCACCCTGATTTCAGCTTGGACGTTAGTCACATCATTTTCCTCTTAGGGACAATCTCTTTCTCCAACCGAGCTGTATCCGTTACATCGTCGACTGACAGCAGCACATCACTCACCCTACACCCACCCACCCTACAACCACCACGCGAACGCATACACACACACACACACCACACTGAACGACTGCCATTGTTAACCTGACAGACCGCGGTACAGTGGTATATACATCACTTGTCTCTCATATTACTTATCCTTTGGTCATTTTTATTCAGACTCCGTTGGTCATCATGTTCAGACGGTCCTTCGATGTAAGGAGGGCAATCATCCCCCAAGGTTGGCTCAGGGACGTGTGCCATCGTGTCTACTCGAATTCTTTGGTTTGCTTAAGAATAAACCATATTAGCATAAGTATTCAGTATTAGCATCGATTCGAATATCGATACGGTTCCGGAACCAGGTAACATATCCATGAACTGGCACTCAGTGTTCGTGAACAAGAAAGGATTTCCCAACTGCCATCGAAAGTATCAGAAAACACAACAGCGCCAATCGTCGCCCCGCACCGTTCCTTCATAGAACGTCTTCGCTTACCCATGCGCCTGATTTCCGCATTTAAAATACTTGCCCTGAAGCTACATCACCAGAGCTGATTGAACATCCTCCCCGTGCTATCGTCATCGTGTAATCACCTCACGTATCGTCACCAGGTCACAGATAAATATCTCCACCCTCGCCAGTGACCCATCGTTGCCATGCTTGCTCATACGCCGTTTCGACGTCGTTGACCCATCTTCTTGTATCAAACAGCCCGCAATGCCACTTACTTTCCCAAAGCAACTTGCGTATTTCGGCTACACGACCTTCACCCTGGCCATACCCACCCGGTGATATGGTGTAACTGAGTCCACCTGCAAGCTGGACTGCGCGGTTCTCGTAGTCCTCATCGTTAGCAGCGATTAGTTCTGCTGCAGCTTGCCGACCTTGATCTGATTTAGGCAGAGCTCCCTTCAATATTGATGCCGCCATTCGAGAGCACATTTTGTATGGATACCGAGGAAGTGTAAGAAGAGGCGTGCTCGACCAAAGAACGTCTGCTGCTGTCGTATGAGCATTGCACTCGGGTGTGTCGAGAAACAAATCGCACACTCGAGCTCTCGATATATGCTGACTCTTTGGCGCCACATCAGTAAAAATGAGGCGGCTCGCAACTTCTTCACCAGCCCATGACTTTGCCGTCCGACGCAGGTTGGCTTCTCCCAATTCGGGGAACCGAAGAAGCCATATCACCGCCTTCGGAACCTGCGCCAGGATGCGCAGCCATGTGCGAAAAGTTGTAGGCTCGATCTAGTAATCGTTAGTTGTTGAGTCTTTTCCAATACCTGCTTATTCTTATTTACCTTGTACAACTGGTTGAAGTTACCCATGATGATAGTATCATCTGCCAAAGCAGGAAAAAGTTCCTTCCGCATCTTCCAGCGGCGCTTTTGTTCATCTTCCCAAGTGATGAGACGCTCATCGGCATCACATGACTGAGCGTGATCGCAACAGAAGAACGTATCTCGGCAGAATATAATGTTCTCCGAGTACATCCAGTCCTCTTGGTCACCTTCAGTTTCATCCTTGAACAAGTCGGTGATTTTGAAGTTGCCACGCCAGGGTCGCAATGTCTCGGGAGGAATGGCTGTGCTATCGGCCAAAATATAGTCGCACCACTCAGCACCTAATGTACCTGCAAAACCCATGAAAGACATTTGGACAGGTGCAGGACGTGCGGCAAAAATTTCGTTACGTGCCCCCCGCGTGTAACCGTTGAGATTGACAAGGATATGGATCTCATCGCTAACGATTTGCTCTACCAGTTTATCTGCAGACCAGCAACTTACGTCGCGAAACACAGGAGCTTCGCGTTCGATCTGCTGCCGGTGTACAGATCCATCGCTAGCTGTTGTAGCATAGCAAAAGGCACGCACACGTTGAGGATTGTGGAATCCAAACACGGATTGCATTCTGTACAATGATTTCAAAATGATTAGTGACTCGGCAGATAAAGATAAGGAATGGCAGAGCTTACAGATGAGCCAAAGGATGATTATTAAAGTCTGACGATACATAACCTATGTTTAGGTGAGGGTTTGGGGGGGACGGTGGAGGATAGACCGTGGAAGGTAGCCACGGAAGTCGCAATGTTGAGCAAGATATTCGGATGCCATTTCGTTGTGAAATGACCCGTATGTCTTTTGCTGACAGCGGACACGTAAACGTGTGGAAGGGTAGGACGGTGGGCGCAGATGGTACCGTAAGCCCGCTAGGCAATCGGAGTCGAGTATACTGACTCTGCGATTGATTCCCAGATCCAAGACGGTCTTGATACCATTTCCGTTGTGTTGCCTGGGCCGCGCGCTCTATTAGGCGGATCACGCGCGAACCCTCCCAGGGCTTGTTACTCCAATTTCGTAGAGCTTTTTCAAGGTCGAACGATGTAGCCAGACTAAGATCCCCAATTTGTTGTGCAAGAGTAGTAATGTGTTTATCGTTGAGGATACCCCGACCCCAATGCGATGCCTCATTCAATTGGCGTTTGATGATACTAACAACGCGGTTGACGAGACCACTCTCACGCCCAAAAGATTGAGCGTTGATCAGCAGACCTTTGTCATCAACATGCCATCGATCGTACCGCCCAGACTTGAGCATGACGCCGCCGCGACCCCTCCAGTCACACACGGAGTTGAGAGCTGTGGAAAGGCCACATACAGCTTCGGCAAACTCAGGATTGGAGTTCACAGCACGTTTGTAGTATGTAATGGCGTCGTTGATGCGTCCTCTGTCCTTGACAGCATTGGCTAGGTTGGTCAGGGCTATGTCGAAGTTCCCATCGCATGAAACAGCCTGCTCGTACATTTGTATCGCCATATCCAATTGACCAATATCCTTGAGCAAGCTTCCCAAATTTGTGTGCAAATGTACGTGTTTGGGATCTAGACGTAGTCCATAGTGATAATATGCCAAAGCCAAAGCCAGACCACTACCTGGTATAATCCCAGGGATGTTTGGTTGAGAATGCATTTCAGCATTTGCGCCCGAAGGGTTGGCTACAACTTGCTGAACACCGGCAAGCAGGATGCCAACGTTGTTGGCCGTGGAGGGGCTTTCCTGAAGTGACAAAGACAGATAGTAAAGAGCCAAGATGTCTTCGACCCCAGGAGGGCGTCGTAGGATGTTCGGAGTCCCCTGTCCACTCGACAATGAGTCTTGAAATATTTTTGCCAGTGATAATAGCGAATTACTGGTAGTTTGTACTGCAGCACGTTTGGCCGCACCTTCAGTCACATGTCTCAGTCCCGGCAAAGCACCAGTACCACCGAAGACCAATTGAGCAGTATGACGAGCACGCTCAGGAGGTAAGAGTAAGGGCCGTCTAGCGTGACTGCGGCCGTTTGAAATAGAAATTGTCGGTGATAAGGCGGTTTGAATTCGAAGAACTAGATCCTGTATACCAGACATTTGTCGGCCAGCGCTGATCAAAACGGCTTCTTCGAAGGCTTCTGATGCTCTGTCCACTTCTTTGAGACTGTATAGCATAGTCCCTTTGGCATGTATAAGCGCCAGGATACGTCCATTCTCCTTGCCGGGTATAGCGTAACCGCTTGACGCGAAATCAGAAGGCTCCAATGCGTGGCCGTGAAGCATATGTCGCTGAGGCTGCGCCTGTTTTTTGTCAGCAATCTGGCGATTCGAAATCGAAGCATCGTGCTTATGGTTGTCGCAGATAACGAGCTGATTACCACCAGCTTGCCATTGCAGGTTACACACCGTATGTACTCTTAAGGCACGTTGGACATGGTCGATGATTTCGATGGCTTGTTTACTGCGCTTCTTATACAGTAGTCCGACGAGATGCTCAACAGCTTCCAAGTAGCTGGGTTGTACGTCGACGGCTCTGATCCAATGGCTTTCGGCCTCGTCTTGGCGACCGAGACAATATAGAGTGGCGGCTTTGTTTGTGATTGCCTCGACATGACTGCGAAAGAGTCAGACTAATAATGAACAGCCACTTGACAGTTCACCAAGGAGAGAAGCTTTACCTCGAGTCAAGGGCGGTAATTCTCGAGAACCATTCCAATGCCTCTTGATATTGTTCTAGACCGTAGTGGAGGCAGCCCCCCAGCATAATCCCATCAGTCCAGCCCCAGCTACTCTGCTCGCAAAGGCTGCTTAGCATGTCCAATGTAGATTTTGCTGCTGCGTAAGGAGCCGGGTGCCCTGTTGACAAGTAGTTGTTAAAGTGGAAGGGAGGTGCCATATTCCTCCGGGATTGGTAATCCTGATAGAGATTGTTTTCTGGCAAGACCTTAAGTGACGTACCCGCATGCCCATATGATCCGTCGATTATTCTCCCAGATGGCTTTGGGGGTTTTGGATAAACAAGAAGCCTGGGCGATGTGTTATGGCCTGGTGCCCCTTTGACTGGAGGCGGTTTCCGAATGGTTTGTGCGTACGTCAATAGTTCAACATAAATCTTGTGAGCCTGCAATAGTACTTTCTCCCTGAACCCCTGGTGACTATTTATATGGGTTGGCTGAGGATGTGGCGGTATCGGCATTCCTGGATCCAGGCTACGGCAGTACTGAGGTTCCGAATCAATACCAGGAGCAAAAGAAGGTCGATATACGAGTTCAGAAGGAGTATGCTGCTGAAAAGGGTGGGATTCCGGCCTTTGGACATGTCTTGCTGAAATAACGCCAGGTCGGGCATGGTAGTTCCATGGAGTGTGTATTGCTGACTGACCGAAAGGCAAAGATTCGTTCATGACAATAGGAGGGGGACAAAATGCCCTGACATTGTATTCGTGAGCTCTTATTAGTGGCTGGTAAGCACTCTGATAGCCCCCCATGGCTTCAGGTTGACCATGAAGCTTGTATTGCCCCTCGACCTGCTGAAAGCCATGATGATTACTGGGGAATGCGCCATGGTGTAATGCTGCATCGCCACCATACGACCAAGTGGAAGATCTAAGGTGAGCTCGTAAGTCGTCACTAAGTCCCGCATCACCAACTGAGGATGAGCGATGGCGGTCGATGCCTGGAGTGAAGTGAAGTTGGTGTAGTGATGGGTCTGTCGCAGGAAATGGCGTAGAAGGCGTCGACCGAGGCAGGATTAGATGTTTCGAAGGTGGCGGACCATGCGAGAATAGCGATGGCGATCCGTCATATCCGGCATCGATAGTACCATTCGGGGTCTTGCGTCTGAGATGATGTTCTTGATGTAGAGGATAAAAGGCAGACCCGAATGATGAAGTATATCGATGCGGTCGAGACGTACGAATCGCAAATGATTGCTGGTACGGCGATGTGAAATTGCGGGCATTATAGCCGTCGAAAGAAGAGGTGTTGTCGTCAGGAAATGCAGTGAGAGTATCGAGATCTGACTGCGGCGGCGTCACCGCATGAGGTGGCATTTGCAGGAGAGGTAACATGACAACGGGGTATATTGGCGAAGAAACGAAACAGACTGAAAACGCAGGACGAAAGACACTGATAGAATACCGTCGTTCATGGCCTGTTGGTCAAAGGGCATGGCTGGCGGCTGCGCTGGGTATTGGAGTATCGGGTTGATTGCTGACAAGCATCTGAGCGAGTTAGAAGGGCGAGTGTTGCGCCAGCGCCAGAACAACGATTCCTAGACGTCGCGAAGATACTTGGGGTATTAGTGACTCTGGCAGGTCTGCCCCGATTTTATAGGGAGAGCGCCAGACGCCGAGTAATGTTGCGAAATGGTATTCTATTGAGTCTATCGCCGACATAAGTTGGGATGTAAATCAAGTCGCACGGTCAAAGATGTTCGCATTTGTTGCTTCACAGGATGGGTTTCGGTTCGCGGTAACAGAGGGTCAGAACGAAATAACACTCCCAACGAGGAGTCAGTCTTTCGGGACAGAAATCCGAAAATCAATGTTATTAACAAACAGGTTGTTTGTATATTGTCACGTTGGTTGCCCAACAGATAACGCCAGGTTGAATGAAGTAAAGTAAAAGAAGGTGGTTAGAGTTGATTAGAGCCGAGCCTTTGGCGGGTCAGGGCGCTCCACATGCGGGAGAGACGCCTGGAGGCAGCTGTGCTTTGGAGCAGGAGAGGGGCAGCTCCCTCCATGCTTGCCCGTGCGTGCTTGGTGTTTGCACCGTCGCCAATCAGCTGTGGTAATTTTAACCGATGGCGGCAGGGTACCTTGCCTACCAACCCAGTATTTCTTGTTGATATGACAATCAAGCGATTGACGCTGGAGTGCTGATCATAGTCTATCCACCTTGAATTTAATCAGCTTTATCGCGAAAAGCTTGATATGGTATCCGTATCTGCTGCGAATAACTCACGAATTGCTGGCCACTGCGCATTGAAAGGGTGCCTCATAGATGCATTTGCAGGGACTTTGCGCCGTCACGCTGCTGCAGTATGCTCAAGTCATTGGGTGTCAGCAATCAAGGAATGCAATGGGGTGATCGCAAAATCCCACTTACCCCATGTCTGCTTTCCAATCGGCTCTAGACGTGTGGAAATGAAACTGAATTAGGGCCCCAACTTTCAGCGTGTGGCGTTCAACCTCTGTCGCAGGTAATTATACGTGTCTCATTCATGCGGAAAGCATTATCTACCGAACTCTATGTGATGTGATTACGAATATGTCCTGCTTGTAACCCCAGCACTTATCTTCTATCCTTCGGCAAACCAGGGTAGCTGGTGCAAGATACGCATGTGATAGCGTCCGCGATGAGAATCATAAAGATTTCAGCACGTGTGTTCTTGTGTTCATAGATAGTGCAGCGTATGGAATGGGCATATCGCTTTCGTTCAATGCAGAATTGACAACGTGCGCGAAAACTATTAATCCAAGGCCTATGATTTTATACTATTATTTGTAAAATATCTCATTAGAAAGAGATTTATGAATATAAGACAACCAGCTGTTCGTATTGGTTACAAGCAGTATAAAACTATATGTACTTGCTATGGCTTTATCCTCAAAGTGGTTGCAGTAGGGTGAGTCTGATCTTTAAACTGGTTTTGAAAATCATATAGCCGTTATGATGGACCGCTATATCCACAAGAGCTGAATCGCTAGTATATCGCGGTGAGTATTGGGCTTATTCCTCTTCCTTGTACAAAAATAGAAATAAACCACGGGGCATGATGGTAGATTTCAGAGTGAGTCAAGGGTGGTTGATCTACGCAGTCACAAACATGTCATCGGAGCAAATATTTCAGAGATTCCTTCAGACAATCGGTCTATTGCTTTTTTATTTGGACGATTGAGGGTCTATTAGAAAAGACCAAATTTACTCCTCAGGAACTGCCGATTGTGTTAGCTAAGACAAAATAACCAATATATATTGAGAACTTACTGTCAATGTCTCCGCTGTCAATGGACTCGATGATAGACTGGGGAGGCTTGCCATCAACCTGGCAACCGACACTGTAAGCGGTTCCGAGGATCTCCTTGACGGTACCAGAGAGGTCCTTGGCGAAAGACTTGTATCGCATGGTGCGGGCAATCTCGATGATCTCGTCAAGGCTGACGGACTTGTTGTGCTTGATGTTCTTCTCCTTCTTGCGATCACGGGGAGGCTCCTTGAGGGCCTTGATGATCAGGGAAGAAGCGGTGGGCACAACGGAGACAGCGGCCTGTCGGTTCTGGATGGTGAGCTTGACAGTTACGCGCAAGCCTTTCTGTAAGGTTGTCAGTAATCTCAAGTCATGGGGCGGAAAGTTAGAGTTCGTACCCAGTCGCCAGTGGCCTTGGCAATATCTTCTCCGACCTTCTTGGGGGAGAGACCCAGAGGACCGATCTTGGGAGCAAGAGCGGAAGAGGCACCGACCTCACCACCAGTGGCGCGGAGGTGGCTATATAATGTGAGTTTCGAAAGTTGTGCAAAGATCTGGGATAATTTTGACGTACATCACCTTGACTTCATTGGGGTCGAACTTGGGAGCTGTTCGTAATGTAAGCAGATATAAAAATCTCGAGCGGACAGCAGAGGGACATACGCATTGTGAAGTCGTTGAAGTCGGCAGAGGCTCGTGGTTTGCGTGCCGGGTAAAAAAAGCAGATTGATCGAGAAGAAAAGTTGAAGTTGTCGCAGAACAATCAGTAAAAAGGTGTGCGCCCCACTGGATTGGATCTGCCCTAACGATAAAGGAAGCGAGTTCTGTCTAGACATCACGTGCATGTATTCTCTCATTGGTCAGGCAGGTCAAACATAGATCCGCAAAATATCTGAGCAATATGAACAGCAACCAGCTTTACAGATTTATTAAGAGAGCGTATTGTATGTTATTCTAGTGCCGTCTATGAGGTTACGGGCTCCTTTTGGCTCTCATCTGTCAAACTGCACAAATTTTGGTACGGTATAAATGTGATTGCCACCACAACCATAGAGCCGTTTATTGATTTCTTTAGTTAGTCCCACTGACAGCAAGCCTACACGAATTGGTTAGTCGAACAACAAAGGATGAGATTTGTTGGGAATGAATACTCACTTCATCAAGTGATCCATGAAGGTTTGTAGAGATACATCATCTGTGAAGATTGTCTGGGCAGTTGTAGCTCCTACACCACCGTAGGGTCCAGTGGTATGCGTAGTAGATGGGTTGAGCTTGGACAGCAGAAAACGAGCTTGAGAGCCGCCAGCATCACAGACAATGAATCGGGGCAGAGGGAAACGGTCGGTGATCAAGTCCTGAATATGGTTAGCTATTGACACTGAGAGACAATCGACTCAAACTTACGCGAGCGTCTTCTTTGGGCTGTTCGAGCAAGCCAGCAAAGTTCTCGTAACCTTCCTGATCCTGGTAACCAGCCTTTCTCCATTCGGCGATTGTTTCGCCATGGAAGATCAAGATGTGGAAGAAAGTGTCCAGGAGAAGAATATGGGTGGGCTGGATAGAGGCAGAGTCAAGGAGAACAGGCTGTCCACCATCCTGGTCGAAGGTGTAGGAATCCAGAGTAGGTTGTATCATAACAAGCGAGTTGCTGACATCCTCATGATTAAGGACGTGTCGATAGAAGGCTGTTTCATCAGGGGAATTGTTGAACACCTGCAAGAACTGACTTCGACGAAGATGGAACATGAACTGGGGATATAAAGTGAAGTTCTTCTCCAATCTGAAGGATGAAGGATCGTCTTTTCGGTAGTCCGCAAATCGTGAGCAAAGACGAATCAACATTCTGTCAACCCAGCGCAGGACGTCAGGACCATCGTCTACCTCAGCCTTGAACACAGCGATTCGAGACATGAGAACAGCAGCAGCTTCCTGATCGAAGGATTGTGCAATCGCTGGATCTCCGGCAGGGCTGCTGAGGTTTCGCGCGACGGTGGTGACGCGGAGATGAAATTGACCGGAAGAATGTTGATAGTAGGTCAGGAACTGCATCATTCCCTTTTGTGGCGCTTGTTGATGTGTGGTTGCTGGGCCTTGGCCAGCAATCTCGAAGTACACACCGTAGCTTGACTTGGGATCGATGCCACACATTTTCCAAGAACATGTGTTGCCAATACCACATTCGGTCTCACCCACAGATATGGATTTCTTGTTAAGAGAAACTGCATGTCCGATGAGTCCAGTGACCTTTAGCTCCTTTGTTGTTAGAACCTCTAGTACAGCATTGAAACCCATCAGGAGGTTGTCGTCGCCATCTTTTTCAAAAATTCGCACAAACGACTGCTTAAACATGGAGGACGTGAAGCTGTCGGTCAAGATCATATGTCCGCCTGTCGAGTTGCAAAGCCCTTTCATTTCAAGCAGACCGACTTGATCCAGACAGCCGGCAAAGATGTCAATGATGTGGCCATTGTGGGCAGTTCGTTTGGCCAAGTTTTCATAAAACTTTGTTGAAAGCATCAGCAGAGTTTCGAGGAAACAAGTTGCAAAATTAACACACCTTCAAAGCCTTCTTGTAGTACTTGACGTTGTCACGATCGATATCGTGATGCGATCGAATAGGCTCTCTCAGTTCAGGACCGACAACCATGCCAGGTCCTTCGGTTGCTGGGCCACCAGCGAACAGCATGATGCGACCACCTGCATTTTGGAAAGAAGATTCCAACAATCCAACAGCGACGCTGAGAGCAACACCGGTGCATCGAAGGTTACGCCTGTCGTTTGCAACAGGCCAAGGGTCTTTTTGAAGAGATTCGAGAGCCTTTGTTAGCTGAAACTCAGCTTGCTGAACAGGCAAGAGGAAGCGGGATGCCGGGCCTGCAGGGAATGGCCGGCCAGGCTGCGGTTGAATGCCCGGTCGTGCACCAGAAGTTGTCAAGCCAAGCATCTCTTGGACTTGCTTGGCAGCATACTCCTTGCTACCTCGGAACACATAGGACTTGGCGCATTCCTCATAGCCAATTTCATGAACATGTGCCTATCAACACATTAGCGATACATATATGACGGTGGAGCGGGTGAATGGCGTACCATTGTGCCATAAGTGATGAGACCAACGAGGGCGTTCTCGGGGAGCAGGCTCAGGCTCATCACAAGCGACTCCTTCAACGAAGCGAGGCTGTCCGCCTCCTGGCACATGTCCACGACATATAGGAAGATCGGTGGTGCAGGGGCAGGTCGGGAGAGCCGATATTCAATCGTAGTGTTCGCGGGGTGTAGTTCGGGGGGTATGGCGTTCGCGGTGATGTCTTTGTAATGAGGGGGGAGCTGGTTTCTTGACAAACAGAAAGGGCAAATCCAAACTCTCGCGCGGACATCGACCTGGCTTCATCATAAAGTTAGAAGACACAAAGACAGTTGCTAGGACAAGAAAATATGTACCAGAATGGGTTCAACACTGAACGACATGGCTGCTTGCAGGTCACCGGCTCGAAATGCAAGAGAGGAGTATCTGGCTTCTCCTTCAAGGGGGTGTAGAGTGCTCCGATAGGTACAACAAGTCTAGAAGCTTCCTGAACGATGTGAGCTCAAGGAAATGCAGCATAAAATGGCAAACACACCATGCGAGAGCTGGGGAACACGTTCCAGCTCAATCGAACACCATCGCGATCCTCAACCTCGCTCCATTGTTCCTTGAGCGTCTCGTAGTCCATGGCAGTAGAGTGTGTCGAATAGTCGAAGGTGTATAAAGGTGTTATGATAGAAAGCGCCTCAGGACCAGCGTAAGCATACACCTTCTTGCGGTGGGCTCGTACGTAAATGCCAGGTCGAAGTTTGGTTTCAATACCGATTGTAGCTGAAGCTATGTGTTCACAAGCCGAGATAGCTAGGCATGATTAGGTAATGTGGCATATGGGGCTACCGTGGTCGTCCTTCCACTGCAAGTGGACTTGTTTCCTTTTTTTGGACAACCTGAAGTGCAGTGCGGATCCATTAGCGTATCCCCCACCGATACGAATGCCTATCGACTGAACCCAACGAAGGAGTGGCTTCATATGATTTAGAATTGATACCATGAGAACATCGCTCATGAATAATTGAACATTCGACAATAGATGAGATTAGGAAGGCTATACGGAGACTATGAATATTACCTAGCATAATACTAAGTAGAACGCCGCGCATACTCCATCTTAAAAGGATCCCAGGCACACCTTTACTCGACCTAGCGGCGGAGCAGTCGGCCACTAAGCTCCGATCGGTTTATTCACTGCTTGGCCTTTGAAGAACATCAGCCTTAAATCGCGAGCCAGCTTTGGTTCGTCTTTTCTACAATCTCTCGCTCTCCCAAGCCCCAAAACGCAATCATCTCTTCTATCCCTACGATTCAGCTATAAATAGAAGCCCAATAACTCAACCATTCTATAATTCTCTGCCTATCTATACAAGGACGACTCTGACCCCTACGCCCATCATGGATCTCGACATTGAAATGGACGATGCCATCGACGCCGTGCAAGACGCACCCATTGCTGATCATGGTCGCGATGATATCCTCGTAAGACCTACTGAATAGTTGAAGAGCTCTGATCTGAATCTGACCCCTCCTTCAGCAACCCGACGAACCAGAAGAGCCTGGCGAGGTGGCTGAGGACGAGCCTGCGATAGACGATTCCAAGACACTCATTCCAACAAAGATTCACATCAAGGGTGTTGATACTCTTCACACGTCCGACATTAAAGCTTATGTAAAGGCTCACTTTGGCGACGTTGAAAGAGTCGAGTGGATTGACGATTCTTCCGCCAACCTTCTCTTCCCATCAGAACCTACAGCGCGCGATGCCCTTGTTGCCTTGAGCTCTGTCCCAGTAGCAGATGCTACAGCCCTTGCCATTGGAGAGACCTTACCGGCAAAGCCTATCGAAGGAAAACCAGAAACCTCTCTCCAAGTGCGATTCGCTGTCTCAAGTGACAGGAAGGAGGTCGGCGCGGCATTGCGAAGTCGTTACTACCTCCTCCATCCCGAACATGACCCAGAAGAGCGACGACGAAGGAACCAGGACAATCGGTCAAGGTACAGGGAGCGTGATGGTGGGTATCGCAGGGACAATAGGGATGACGGCGGTCGACGACGACGCGCTTCGGACGAAGAAGTTGAGACTTTCGAAGCTAGCATGTACGACGACGCGCCCCGTCCAGCAAGGAGAAGACGCGATTCAGACACGGAGGAGCGGCCGCGCTCATACGCCCGTGAGAACCAAGGCAAAGAACTGTTTTCAGGTCGCAAGCCACGACGCGATCGATCTGCATCCCCTAGACGCGACCGCGACGGTGACGATTTGATGGGTGATCGAGCTAGTTCGTCAGGGAACAGAATGAGAGCCCGCGATCTGAAGGATCGCATATCAGGTAGTGGCAACTCTAAGGAGTTATTCCCCGCCAAGAAATCGATCAAGCAATTTGGAGGAGGAAACCTGGATACCCTCGAACGAGCCATAGGATCAGCCCGTCTTAAGGATGAGGACCTCCCCAAGATTGTATCTGTACCTGATAAGCAAGGTAATAGTAGTTCGTTCAACATACGCGGCATGGCCAAGCATCAGGGTAACGGAGAGGGTATTGCAATCAAGGGTTCTGCAGCCGCCAACGCCCGGGAGCTTTTCCCTACCAAGTTGGGTGGAAGCAATGTTGGCAAGGAGCTGTTCGGAGAAGGAGGGAGACCAAAGCAGCGGAACAAAGCTGAAGACCTGTTCTCCTAATTTGGAAAGAGACTGGAACACAACATATATATACTACAGCGACGAGCGGGCTGGGTCAACAATACGGACGCAATGATTTGGGTGCGTTGGTGAACATAAATAGTTTTGTAACGATACCACACGGCGCAATAAAATACACTTCACGGGTCAGACTTACTTCGGAATGAGGTAACCCACTCTTTGGTTAGTAGCAGAACCAAAATGCATATTCGATGGACTTTAGCTATGTATCTTTACCACCACTTTTCCAATATCACTCGTTTCTCATCGATTCCGCCATCTCTTACCAGGCCGCCGACAATCTCATCTGTCATCGCTGCAGGGCCACAGACATATACAACGCACTCGTCTCCCCTCTTACCAACAGCCTCTCTCACATCCTGTATTATAAGTCTCCTCCTGAACACCTCAAGTCCATTGTCTTCTGTGAAGCAGCCGTGCTCTCCGGTTGCAAAGACTTTCAGATTGCCACTAAGCTTCTTTTCTTTGAACCAAGCTCTGATTCTTTCAAGAAAAAGAACATCCGCCAGTCCTTGCGCAGATAGTTTGGTCGCATACAACATTTGTACATCGAGTCTGTAGGCCTCTTCGGCTATGCAGCTCATCATGCTAGTAAATGGATTGATCCCTACACCACCCGCAACAAACACCACACGGCGAATCTCCTTGAGTGGTATTGTGTTTGGGGGAAAGACAAAACTTCCCCCCACGCGCACTTGCAATTGGGACCCAAGGATTTCAGATGGCGAGCGCCAAAGCCAAGCCGCGGGGGGATTATATGGAGAGTCTTGGACTGCCAGCTCAAAGTAAGGGGAGTTAGGGTCGGCAGCGGCGTGTGGCGAAGATGTGATGGTGAAGCCGCCTGGTTTGGGGTTATTTGGGACATATGTATCTAGCCATTGACCAGCTGAGAACTATACGATGTCAATACTGATGGTGCCTTGATAATTGAATGTTATGTTTGCAGATGTATGAGATGTTGGACGTACATTCACTGGCCCCGATTCAAGCTGTAAGCGAAACAGTCGAATTCGCTCATTTATCTGGTCTATGCGACCGATCTTCACGTCGAGAAGAGTCTAATATTAGATCATGTAATTAGTCAAAGAGCATTTTCCTGCAGTAGGTGGACATATACAAACCTCATTTCGTGGCTGCTGGGCTGTTCGTTCCAGATGGCCACTTCGCTGGGTTGACATGGCTCTTGGGCCAAAGACTGTCCGATTGACAATGATGAGTCCCGATGTCCAGCCAAGGGGGGCGATAAAAGAGCAAACTCTAGCGCGATTCGGAGACATATATACACATTCAAGGACTTTAATTCAATACCAAACTCCTTCGTTCATGGCTCCATGAATAGTGCAAGTTGTCATAGTGGGGTTGATCCGTTAATCATACATCCATTAAGCAGTACTTAGTACTAATTAAAGCATCATTATCGAGCTGAGTAAGGCAAGCCTCTACATGTTGTGCCTACATTAATCAGTACATACGAACGGCTACTGTAGGTAACGTTTATACGCTTCGAGAATCCCGCTTATTGAGAAGAAGTTTTGTTGTAAAAAGATGTTGCTTCACCTTCCGTTTTCGGATTCTACCTTCTCCGTATCCAGCTCATATAGCTCATACCCACGAGTTACATTACCTTCCTTTTCAAGGGATCATGTTCTCTCCTTGACCCATATACCCGTCACATCAAGCATGTCTAGGACTCTGTCCAGTTCACTTGGTCCATGACCTGTCCAGCAGTTGGGTGTGTACATCCAATTCTCAACCGTAAGCGAAGGGGCTGAGATATAATGTTAGTATGTCAATTCTTGAAACCAAGACTAAGGAAACTACTTACTCCCTTGCAGCCAGACACTCGCATCATCTGGGTAGCTTCGGCTCCCGGTCCGAGGTCCGACGAAGAGATGCTCAGCAGCTGCAGCTTTTGAGACTTAGGGACGGCAGCTTGTAGAGACACGTTGGACAGGTTCACCGAGCCAGAAGTATTGATGAACTTGGCGACGGCTTGGATCATCCCCTCAGCGTTGCGCTGGATCTGGAACGTCACATTAAGATCATTGGAGTTATAGCAGGGGATACCAGCAGGTGCTTGCGATGCTTGGGGTTGAGGTGTTGAGACAGGAGACATGAGATCGAGATTTGAAGAAGGAGGGGCGGGAGACGCTGCGGAAGGCATAGGACCAGACCCAAACATATCCATAATGTTTGATACGTTGGATTGCTGAGGCGGCGGCGAGCTTGCGGACGGAGGTGAAGACGCGCCACCCAAGATATCAGCGAGAAGGTCACTATTGGTTGTCGAGGGAGCTGCTGGTGAAGCAACAGGGCCGTCCATAATATCAAGAAGGTCCTGCTCTGTTGGCTTGATAATTTTGGACTTCCTGTTGGAGGTCTTCTTCTTGGAAGGAGCAGAACCAAGCACACGAGACTCCTCCTTGATCTGCGGGATGGGCATCTTCTCGAGGACACCCCGTCGGACCTGATCGAAGCTGAACAGGTTGCCATACTCAACCACTCGCTGCTGAATTTCAATATCGAGACTGGTCTGGTGGTACTGCAGGAGCCGACGGATCTTTTCGATCTGAGCGGGATCAGAGAAGCGTGTCGTCAACTTCATCAAAGCTGTCACGATGTACTCTGTAGACACCTGAGTGGCATAGGCACTGTTGAGTATGAGGGAGAACAAGTCGACAATCTCATGCTCCTTGACCTCCTGAACAAGTTCCTCTTCCTCATATTGCCCACCCTTGAGTAGAGCATCCGCATACTCTCCAATACACCATGCACCTGCTTGTGTCAAGCTCTCCTGAGTAATGTCCTTCTTGAGATTGATGTAAAGCTTTTGTACGGCGTAGGTCTGCAGCTCAGGGGTGGTGGCTACGAGGCGAACGAATGATGATAGGATTTGCTCCTTGACGTAGTTACCGGCTAGCGACAAAACCCGCAGCATTGTATCAAAGTGCCATCGCTTGTTGGGTGCAAATTTGTCAGCTGCAATACCAATCTGGCTGGTCATTGTGGGCTTGAACTCATTGTCGGCAACCTCCAAGAAGGCTAAAAGTTCACGAATCAAGACACGAACATTGCCCTCATTGATCAGGGTGAAGCTCAGGTCGAGGGCACGGCGTCGAATACTAATATCGGGATCTCTCAGACATTCCAAGATAGTGTTGCGATGTCTCTGGACAGCATTGGGCTCGATGGCGACGACCTTGATGAGGGTGTTCAGAGCCACGTATCGGATGTTATTGTCGCGGTTGGTGAGGAATTTGCCGAGAATGTTGACGCCGAGAACTCTCAAACCAGAGTCAGCCTCGATGTCAAGGATCGTACGGACAGCCTCGTAAAGAATAGAGTTGCCCACGTTCTTGGAAGACTCCGTGTTGGTAGCAACCTGGGCCAGGATATCGTTGATCTGCTCACTTGTCTCCGCATCGCCGACAGCCAGGACTCGCAGCAAATGCAAAATCTTGACCTGCAGAAAGGGGTCGGTAATGCCGGTAACGTCGTGTTCGGGCGCGTAGCCCGAAGTTGCGAGACCTTTCAAAGTTCTGACGAGTCCTGGGACAAACGATCTGAACTTTTCAACAATTCCTTCTTCTCCGCCTTCTTCCTCGTCTGCCTCACAGAGACTTGTAACTAGAGTGAGACCACAGAGCAACACACCATGGTTTCTGTCAGACAGAAGCTGGGTTGCCTTTTCGATGAAGTGCTCCTGCAGGTCTGGAACTTTGCGACATATGCGCATGGCGCAGAGAGCCGCTTTCCTCCGAATATAGGGATTAGCCGTGGCAACAAGGGTCTCGATTTCGGGGAAGAGGTCTCGTGACATCTCGATCGAGGCGATGTTTCCTAATGTGCAGAGTGCGAGGCCAACAACATATTGATTGGAGTGTCCGAGATCACTCGATTAAAGTCAGCTATCAGATAGTACAGGAGGCAGCAGGAAACACTTACTTCTTGAGCGAGTTAGTTACCAGCGTCAAAACCTCTTGATTCTCGTCCAACAATAAACTTGTAGCCAGGTGTCCGAGACGTTTGTCGGCGAATCGAGGGGAGGCAAGGAGCTTCAAGCATTCGATCTGTCCAAAATGGGTTCGCTCTCCGAGTGTGAATAGGTAGAGTAGTTTTGCGACATTGTTACGACTACCATGGTATCAGTATCATGCATTATCCTAATAGCATCGCAATACCCACCGAATATTGGGGTCGTGGCTCTCTTCCCGGAAGCTGGCGCGAATTGCAGCACTCTCTTTCTGAATGACAGCTCGCTCGTCTGCAATCGTCTTTGCTGCACGCACGTTTCGAATAAACTGCTTGACTATCCGAGATAAAAGCAAAAGTAAGTCTCTGATGGATCAAGTCGTGGGGGAGAGCTCGTCGGCGCCGTACGGGAACTCATCTTGGAGGGACAGACCCAGCGGTTGGGCCGTCTTGTCGATGCTTATCCAGGGGTTGTGAGGTAGGCGTTGGAGGTTCGTCGAAGCTCAATCGGCTCCAGCACAGAGCAATGAGCAGTCTGTTGCTTTCTGGGCGTATCAAGGTCGAGGGTGATTGGTATAGGGGGTTTGATCGGAGCCTACCCAAGGCAGCTGTATAAAAGAGATGGAATCTGTGTTGCGCCGTCACAGGTCAGTGACGGTGTGTGCTGTGCTGTAAGTACTCCTGCTTGCGGCGGACACCTTACCTCTCAGACCCAGACCTGGACGTGGGGCACAGAACAGGTCCGCTACTATGTACTCCGTTTCTGATAATGTTAGTCATCAACAAAGGAGCTTCATACAAATTATAGATGAACGATTGCTGAGTTTATAGACACATACAACGCAACATTCAAATATGTCTTGATCGTTCTCGCATAAAATTCTATAATAATAACAATGCCATCAAAATTTCAAACAGTATTCGAACCATTTCTCATCTCACAACCAAGCACTTATTCTCCCTTGAACACTACTTTACATCAGGGCGGCTCAAAGGGTGTGCTTCCGTATTCAACACCCACTCATCCAGGCTGATCACATCAAATTCACTGAAGATGAGGTAGAAGTACTTCAGCGTCTCAGCCAACCAAAAACTCTCCATGCTGTCCATCTTGGTGGGCTCCGCTTTGGTAACGTCTTCTATCGCTGAAGCCGCGATCTCTGTTCGTGTCACTTTCTCGATCGTTTCAAACATGGTCCAGGCCTTCTCCATCCACTGTGCATCACCAGTGACTCGGTACATGATGAAGATGGACTCAATGGCCTCCGGCCGCAGGATGTACCTCCCATCACTCACGTCCACCATGCCCTTGGGGAGATTGTGCTTCTTGATGATGTCCTGAACGGTTGGCGTCTTCCATTCAGGCCCTCTCATAGGGGGAGGCTTGAAATCAGAGGCATGTTGCTCTTCAATGGCCTTGAGCCACCTGTCTTCACGCCAGGTGCAGTCGCCTGTATCCTTCGCGTCTACGCTGCCGCATGGGATAAATGTGAATACCTCAGGTCCAAGTTTGGTCTGGGTAGCCTGGTAAGCCCACACACAGCCATCCGTAAGCTGAGTAGCAATTTCAAGATCAGCCGGGCGGTTGAAAACTTTACTTGCCATTGCCATCATACCACCAGCGAAACAAGTGAGGTGCTGACCTCGTGCGACAGAGGTATACTTGGGTTGCTCTCCTGGTAAATCAGTGACTTGGTAATCTCCAGAAATAAGGATCGGCTTGTCCCAAGGCGTCAAGGCTTTCTTGAACAGGTGCTTGATAGCAACGGGGATAAAGTTTTCGTATAATCGGCGGGGTTGCTCTAATTGACCACCGAGTAGAAGATACCACTTGGGGAGGTATTCGTACAGAGAGTCAGACATTCCGCCAAGGGTAAAGTCCGAACCAGCATGAAATGCCGGCGTGTAGGCGTCGACAACTACAGGCCACATGCCAGGAAGGCGAGTGTTGAGCTGGGTAGACTCAAACTGATCTCCAATCCTCTTGACAGCGTCATAGAATTTCATGTTGCCTGTGAGCTGAGACAATTTGGTAAGCTCTAAGCTCATTGAACCAAGCTCAGAGACAAGAGCGTCTCGTGAGGGGGACTGAGAGTGTCCATAAGCATATCTAAAAAAACGTGTGAGTATGGGAAAATAATATGCTGATCGCATCAAACTCACTTTTTCCATTCCCAACGAGTGACGGGCATATGGTTCGGCGTGTCAAAAGCACACATAAGAAGATCTCCAAGTTCAATGGCCTTCTTCAGGAGGATGGGGTGAGCTCTACCGCTCACCTCGTAAGCCGATAAGAATCCACCAAGATAGCGAATAGTAGTCTCGAAAATGTTGATAGTAGTCATAGAACTCTTGGTGAAATCAATACCGTCCGCAGCGGCAACAGCCTTTGTAAATTCTTCCTTCATATCCATGATCCAAAGCGTATCAAGAGCATCCACCAGTGTTGCAGCCCAACCACCAAAAGGATCCTTGGACTTGCCTGTCATTGGGGTCACTTCATCGTGCATCCAGGCGTAATTTGAGTATCCGCTCCAACTGTGCTCGAAACTCTTTTTCACAGCAGCTAGACGTGCCAGCCGTAGTTCTTTTGCAGCAGCGGTCTCAACCGGCGCAGCTGCTTGGATCTTGGGCACTTTGACATCTCCATTAATCGTGGGTAAGATGGCCAATTTCTCTTTTGGAATAGGGTATTTGGGTTGTTTTCGAGTCCAAGCATTGGCACCTGTCCCGACAAGAGGATCGCTTTTGCCGAATAATGTGAAAGCAGTGTCAGAATTTGACCAGTACCAAAAACACAAAATCCAAATGAAGGCGACACCAAGCCAGAGGCGACCTCGCCGCATGGGACCCGCCATTGTGAAGTGCACTGCTGCTGAGTAACGCAGGCTTGATGTGACAGAAAAGGGTGAGGCGCAAAGTGGTACTAATACCTCACATCGCAGGCCCGAGAGAGGGAAAAGGAGACGCAAGATATGGTGAGATTCAGAGCGTTGACGTGGAAGCTGTTAAGAAAGGTTGATGATGCCTCAACCAAATTCGAGTCTAGGTAGACACGTCTAGGCTTGAGTCTAAGAACGGCTGAACCTCGCTAGAGATGACTAGGCAGAGAGGTACTGTATTCAACCCCAGCTTCCAAGGGACGAGGATATTGAGAATTGAGGGAAACGTTAGATGAAGGGCAGCTACATTTGCCATTCATCCCCCTAGGACCCAACCAGAACCAGCAGCGCATTAATGGCTGTGGCTAAGGGATGGGATGGGACTTGGAAATTGCGCCGGGTGGCCGACTAACACGTGAAGGAATGCGCCGTAAGGATACTGCGACATTCGGCAGGGCCTTTCTTGTTAGATTGGATGCTTCCCTTGCTTGGCTTTCAGTCTACAAGGTCTATCACTACCTTAGTAAAGAAGATGGCAATCGCTCTTAGTATACGACGTGCGCAAAGTTATTGATCAGATAGATCTCTGATTCTTTACTGGTCAACGTCAGTTGTCTTTTACAATTGTTGTCCTTACCATCAAAGGGTTTCTCTCGAATACCTACCAGTTACCAGGACTACCTACACGAGCTTCTGTGGGGTCGAACCTAGTAACAGTCCACAATTAGCTCTTTTGCTCCCTTGCATTTCCTAGCGAGGTGGCATGGCATCCATTAATGTTAGCGTTCTCTTTGTAAGCTGACCCGACCGGCCAGAGCCCAGAAGCCCAGAGCAGTTGCTTCGTCCAAATGGAAGAGTTCCGAGGAGTGGATTTGTCTAGCCAAATACCTGAGCCTCGTTGGCTTTAGACCCCTATTAAATATAGTGCATAAAGTTTACAACAGGGCCTAGTTTCTACGGATATGCCCCTGAACCATAGAAACAAGACGAGCATGTCACCTTGGATTGACGATTCATGATCAGCTAAAAGTGTATGTATTCAGAACCCACGGTGGCAAGCCCTTTGACCACAACTTCGTAAGTATGCATGGTTGACTTACTGATTGCGGTGAGCAACAGCCGAGTGGGCTGTAGGGCTGATCGTCCTTGTCCCCTAAGCGTTGCTCGAATTGGCCAAGATGGCGAGCACGTTTCTTTGACCGCCCGCTCATTGCCCCTCACCAGAATTGCAATTAGTTGCGTGTGCAAGGCTAAGGCTCACAATAGGAAAAGGACACTTGTAGTACAATGGTGGAGAAATGACACGAATATAATGCCTCAAGGCCGAATGGAGAATTGCTCAGTTGCTAGAAGCTGTATAAGGTAACCCAGGGCATAACAGTCGTGAAGACATCAAGTAACACAGAAAGCAAGCCAATACTCTTTACAACTTCAGCCCAACCAGTCCCAGATGACCCCAGTATCGCTTGCAGTTTTGTCACTAAGTAAAGAAGATTCAATCTGCCATTTCTGATACCATGCAAGTTCGTCACTCAGCGACTAGCGAGAGTGTAAGGATGGCAGGATCGAGGAATTAAATCGACGAGGTATCAGAATAATGTTGTGCTTTATTTTTGCATCATGAGTTGGACGAACTCGTTGTCTAAAGCAGCCATTAGTAAAATGCAGGATCGACACGATATTAAGCCCAAAGTAACTCACAGTCGATTCGGCCATCACCGTCCTGGTCAGCCTCTCGGATCATTTCATCGACCTCATCATCGGTGAGCTTCTCGCCGATAGAGGTCATGACGTGTCGGAGTTCAGCAGCGGAAATGAAGCCGTTGTTGTCACGATCGAAAACCTTGAAAGCCTCACGGATTTCCTCCTCAGAGTCGGTGTCCTTCATCTTGCGGGCCATCATGGTAAGGAACTCTTTGCCCTGTTGTTAGTACTGTCGTACGTTGTCGGGTTAGGAAATTACGCACCAGGGAAGTCGATGGTACCGTTGTTGTCAGCGTCGACCTCGTTGATCATGTCCTGAAGCTCAGACTCGGAAGGGTTCTGGCCGAGAGAGCGCATGACGGTGCCGAGCTCCTTGGTGGTAATTTGGCCTATAGCGAATTATTTAGCCCATGATTTTAACCTTTCGACGCTGTCAGTGGGAAGATGGAAGGAAATTGTCGCTGTTCGATGCTTTGTTGGATTCGATTTGGGCGTTGAGTTGGGGCAGCCTGGTAACATCGCGAAAAGGGAAGTACCACTCACCATCGCCATCCTTATCCTACCCAGAGGTTAGCGATGACTTGGATTCAGAAAGCAGCAGTGCGGAGTGGATATCTTACAAACAGGGAGAAAGCCTCCTTGAACTCAGAGACTTGCTCTTCGGTAAGTGAGTCGGCCTATAGTAAAAGAGTGGTCAGTCCGAGATCATTACACAAAGGCATTGCCAGGAACATCAGCTCCAGCCCCTCTCGTTACGGCCGCGGGGTATCAAACTGTAGCGTCAAAACGGCCGAGAGGGTAAAGTCAAGACCATAGATGGGTAGAGTATGTAGTCAATAGATGGGGCCAACTCACCATGTTGGTTGTATGTGGTAATCACGGTAGAGGTAATAAGAAAAAGGTGGATGTCGATCGCGAGAAGGATGAAGATGACTTGGACAAGTTCAGAGGCCGCGGGGTCTCGAGCCAAGAATGTCGGACCTTTTCGTTTGGTTGGAGCTTTCGTGGGGATAGCCAGATGTCAGGGGGAAATCGGTACCTAAGGCAACAAAGGGTGAGCAATGCACTGTGTTTTGGGTTTGCATGGCACTCTGTAGCCCGAGCCTGGTGCATGAAACTGGCTGTAGGGGGCGTGCATAACACTGTGCGACTTTTCTCCGAGGCCATGAACTGCTTTTGCAGGCACTCATTCACTAGACGGGTCCAAATGTAGAAAGAACACAGTCCCCTGTCACTCTGGTCAACAGGAGTGGGCTTTCCGCTGTCCAGTGTCGTAATGTCCCCAGTCGAGGCCAGCTTATCAGCCCTCAACGCATCTCGACTCTATTCGCGATCTTCCTACTCATGACGATAATACCTTTACCTACCGTCCCATGACGCCGAACTTCGCGATTTAATTGATCCAGTAAACTTTCGTTCGACCAATCTATCTGACGATAGTTTCTGTCCCTACATTGCGTCCGCCATGTGGCGAGACCGCACGAACCTGTAAGACGCCCATGGTAACCTGTCATTGTATTGCACTTTACAAGTTTACCACGATGTGCCGAATCCATATGCTAACATAGCTTCGATACACAGATATATCTCCTATCGGCAGTCTTACGCGCACCATCCTACTCAGCGGAGACCATATGGGCCTGGCGTTTCTGCGTTTGCTGCCCCTGTCGACACCTATGGAAACGATGACCGTCGCGGCCTCCTATCGGCCGGCGCATTTGAGGACGATGGCGATGCCGTGATCGAGATGGACTTACTGCCCCCTCGATGGGCCGATGTTTCGGATGAGATCACAGATTTGCTTGCCAACATCGCAACTAAAGGCCAGAGTTTGGAGAAGCTACATCAGAAGCATGTGCTACCTGGCTTCAACGACGAGGATGCCAAGCGGGCTGAGGAGGCGCAAATAGAGAAGCTCACACAGGAGATCACCAAAGGTTTTCACGACTGCCATCGCTGTATCCAAAGGGTCGAACAACTGGTGCGCGAATCTCAACATGCCGGCACCATCACAAGGGCAGAGGAGACTATGGCCAAAAACATTCAAACCTCATTGGCTGCGCGTGTTCAAGATGCAAGCGCCAGCTTCAGAAAGAAGCAGAGTGCATATCTCAAGAGTTCGTCCGTTTTCAGTCACTTTCGGATTTCTGCTAACTCGTTCGTGCAGAACTCCGTGGTATGGGTGGCTTTGGCGCGTTGAGTCCTGGTGAAAGGTCCAACACACCACAGCCAGGCTCCTACCTCGACCCATCTCTCCAAGAGTCTGATGCGGACCGATCGTTTTCACAATCGACACTCCAGGCAACTCAACAACAAAGGGTGCTTCACTCTAATGACAATGCTATCGCTCAGCGCGAGCGCGAGATTGAGGATATCGCGCAAGGCATCATCGAACTCTCAGACCTCTTTCGAGACCTCCAGAATATGGTCATCGACCAGGGTACCATGCTGGACCGTATCGACTATAATGTTGAGCGCATGAACACAGATGTTAAAGCCGCTGACAAAGAGCTAGTAGTCGCTTCTGGCTACCAGCGGAAGACAACCAAGCGCAAGATCATTCTTCTCCTTATCCTTATTATCTTTGGCATGATTATCCTACTGGTGATCAAGCCCAAAAAGCATGAGTAGCCAGCGCTTGAACGTTGAAGATCTCGGCGATACCCGCTGTCCTTCTTGAACCCCAACGCAAGCATGAAAATGCAGGCTTGGTTATATACATGTACCATTACAATGTAAAGCGGGTCATGAGAGACATGTCACCGGTGTGTTTGGAGTCACGGTTGTTTTGTGTTTGTTTATCTCATCACATAGCTAGAATCAGCTTTTGTCATGACAACTCGTGACGTAAATAGTAGATTAATTGCTTCTCTTTTTGTCATAACTCTGTCTTAAAAGCTTTGAATAGCTCTTCCACACCTTGGGTCTCTGAGTCGCGATCTCTGATGCCAGCTGAGCCTCGCTAGGAAGAATCTCAGATCCCCATGCTTCTTCTACTAGTTGCTTCATATGCGCAGGCGAGAGCTCTCGGTCATCTCTAGCTCTGGCTCTTGTCCTTCCCGGCACATGTGCTACCACGAGACGATTGATAATGGCACTTCGCACTACTTGTTCATCGATATAGACACCTTTGTCCCTCAGCAGAGCCAGCAAGCGGACACCACATGCTAAATCAAAGTCCGTAACTCCTGTTGGCTTGAGCTTTGTGAGCGCAGCTTGAGTCGGCTCTAATCCCAATGTTATGTCAAAGCCCCAGCGAAGGATGGCACGCTGAAGATTGATATCAAATATCTTTTGTATGGGGTGTTGTCGGTTTGTGAATGGTAGATCGGCAGGTATGCAAAATACATAGTCGGATTTATGCCGTTTCTGGGAAGATGCGCGGGTCTTGTTGTCTGATGTTAACTTAGTAGATGAGACATCCAGATCGTCTTGGACAGAACCTATTTCGGCTCTCCAAAACTCTTCCTTAAAATGACTTTGCTTTTTCTTGCCGTCGGGATAAGAATAGTAATGGGGCCATGCTCCTTGCTCGCTGTCCGAATCATTGGGTTTCGGGTTGGGCTTAGGTATGTCTCGCCAGTGTACTGGTATCAAGCCTCCTGGATCTGGGCTGTATATTTCGCATATCTCGTAGCTAAATTCTTCGAGTTCTTTGAAGCGTCCCAAACGTCCGAGATTGTAGAGGAGCATTTGCCAGTATCTGATAGGAATAGCGACTCCATGTCTTGCTACCCGTAGTGACAGATGGATGGCCCTATCGACCTCAGGATCCCCCTGTAAGCCGTGGATTTTCTGCTTACTCCGTTTGGGATGATACCAAATGTCTTCAAAGACACGATAAAGAAGCCCCTCTGAGTTCTTTTGCTCCAAGGTAACGCTCATGGTGTCCATCTTATCAAGAACACTCCTCACTTGCGCGAGTCCTTTCGCTGAGAGTGCGATACTAAGATTTCGATTGAGTTCCCAGGAGAGGCCCTTGTTTTGCTTTGATACTGGCTGAGTAGCCAGAGCCTCGATCTCCTGAAGTAATTGTTCTCGCCTCCAATCCTGCTCCTTAGCAGAAGCCGCTAGGAGCATCAATCGTACTTCAGAGTTGTCAAACTCGGCCGGATGGATATCGCAGTGCAACAGGTCTCTGAGCAAGTCATCCTCGCCTCTTTCAGCGAAAGATATCAGAGCCTTGCAGTAGACCGTAGGTGCAATATTCATCCCTAAATCCCGGAATTGAGCCAGACGTTGAGCAACTCCCCTTGCGTCGTCTTCTCTCAAAGCAACGGACTGCAACGATTGCGATCCAACTCTACGAAGACCAAGCTTATGCATCAGGCTAATTGCAAATTCCGAAGAAGTCCAAGAGCTTGCAAACCAACGGGCTGTAAACTTATCACTGTAGATACCCTTATCCTGGTCGGACTGAGTATCTCCGGGCCCGAGGCTTGCCGTTCTATTGCTTACGCCTGATTCTCCTTTGAGAATTGTAAGCTCTTCTGTTGTGAGCTGTACATTGGGGAAATAGCGAGAGAGGAAGTCGAGAAACGGCATGGACTTGGGCGACTTGGCATGGTCGTTGAATAAGATGAATCTTTTCCTCCAGACACGAGCTGGATGTGATTGGCCGGAGTCGAAAAGAGCTGGCACAACATAGTCGTACAGCCCGCGATAAGGGTTAAAGGCGTACATCCTTGTTAAAGTACTCTGGTTCTTGGGAGAGAAATCAATGGCAAAACTCGCCAGAAGGGCACCGAAGCTATCCAAGTCAGGACGAAAGGCTGGCAATAACTTGAGATGCCACCGAAAAGCAGCGTCATAGTCAGTGTGAGCTAGGTAGAAATGAACCACTTTCAAGTAAAATTCGGGCCAATCGAAATGGTACTTTTCTTGAAGCCCCTGGGCAAATGTAAAAAGTTCTTCCATTCGATCAGGATGTGCCAGTGCCGCCTTCAAGATATTGTCACGCAGAAACACGGCTCGAGACTCAGTAATAAGATGTATATCGCCGTGTTTCCGAAGCTCCAGGAACGTCTCCCAAGTTCCCTGGTCCCCATAACTATGACGGATCGCTACGATGCGGCGTTCCCAGGACGATATTTCATCTGAGTCAATTTCCTTTCTAGGTGGAATAGCTAGCTCGCGTCCATGTATCCGAATACCCAACGGAATGAGGGATTTGCGTTTTGACTGCCGGGGTGAAGCATCTTGTCGTGTAACCCGTTGCTTGAAACTAGACGGAGCACGGGTCTTGCGCCTGGCTAAATTTTCCTGCACTTTGGGAGAATGCAGACAATCATCGTTATTGTATGATTCCGCAGTTGAAAGCGTCCGCGTAGTGTTCAGATATCGATTCTGAGCGAAGGTGTTGATGCATCGAGCGTATGAGGGCTGGCAAACTCGAAATATTGCAGGATTTCGAGGCATGGCTGGGTATATTCACCAGCTTCAACTGGTATCGTATCATCGCATCGGTCGGTATCGAGGAAGTAGTAGTGGAGTCATCGATATTGATCAAAAATTGAGACTTTGTGATAACCGCAAAATCTACCTCATGTCTAGAGCTTCTAAATCTTTTTGTCCACACATCACAAAGCTACGTCCGTCACTAGAGTGTCAAGATGGGGATCCTTGCACGTGCCCTTCCACCAACTGGAACGCTCATAGCTCTTGCTGAGTCATACAAACGCCCAGCTTCCAATCAAGATATGGCCTCATTTCTCTACCCGAACTTCGACATTCTCCATTCACCAACTCAACCACCCACGCGATAGCGACCATCGAAGTATCCCAGGACTCTCAGTACCACAATTCAAAATGCCGTACGTACAATTGATCCGCGACCGACTCTCGCTATAGCCTTGGCTACCTCGCCCGACGTCAATGGCATATCCCGAGCTCCGGCCATCGCAGAACATCACATCATACGAGAATCCGTCACTGACGCTCATACAGTCTCGTCAACGCCAAGAATCCCGTTCCCCAGTACCAGCGATTCTACCAGAACGCCTACAAGAATCACACCCGTGTTTGGAACATTGTACGACCGAGTTGACAATTTCAGTTATTCAAAGTCTCCGGCTGACCGACCTGACAGGGCCACCGCAGCCGCTTCCTCATGACCCCCTACCTGATTCTTCTCTGGGGCACCCTTGGCGGTAAGTTCGCGGTAGATAATGTGTTTATGGGTTCGGGTGCTTACAGGCTTCAGCTTCCTTCTACGGCGTTGGCCGCAAGGTCATGGGTTACAACTCTTACTTCGGAAACTAAGCGATGGACGCTACTTAGCTTCCTCTATAGTTCGCCAGCGATGGAATGTCAATACGATCAGCAGTTTGAGTGAATAGACGGAGATAACACTATGTGATACCCTGACCAGACAGTGTTTGAATGTGCGTGGACGCAAACTAAGATAATCACCTCAGTCAAGTCGTGTTGTCTACCCTCCCGTTATTGCCATTAAACCTGGACTCCTAAACTTTAGAATACATGAAGAACTCAGAAAATTGCATGCATCAAAAAGTGACGTCTAGTGCACTGCACTGCACCAACTTGCAACTCTCCATCCTTGGAGATTTGGACAAAAACTCAATCGGACTCGCTCTAATAGCCCGTGGCACCAGGCGCCTTCTCGTCCTTTCGTAGGCTCACAAGCAACTCTCGGAATCGCTCCTTGCCTGATCCAGAAGCACCTCCCTTGGCACCCTTGCCGCTCACGTCCACCAACTTGGCGATGCGATCCCAGCTGGTACCGCCAGAGACAGTATCTTCTCGGCTTTCCAGAAACTCTTCGGCTTCCTTTCGTGTCTGCGCAATGCCCTTTTCCTTCTTGTTGTTGTAGTTATCGTAGAAGTCGTCGATGTTCTGCTGGGCTTCTTTAACCGTCTCCTCTCGCTGAGCAGCGAATTGTTCGGCACGCTTGGCGATTTGGTTATCTCGGCGCTCGCGCCACTCCTTGATGACCTCAGGCTCCTGCTCTTCTTCGGAGAAAGCCTGATATCCCGAGTTGTAACTAACAGAAGGCCCCCCTGTAATGGCAGTTCCGGCAGAGACCCCAGTGCCCTATTTATTTGTGTAAGCGTATATATCTCGGACGTTCCAACGAATTGACTTACAGCTTCGGGGTTGGTCAGATCAGGGAATTGAGACTCAAATGTGGACTGCTCGTTGTCGCCAGTGCCGCCGAGAAGGTCGTCGTCGGCATCAGCGAAGGCAGCGGCGTCATCGTTGGTCGCGAACTGGTCTGCATCGTCTCCCAAAAGAGCTTTCTCACGGGCGAGAAAATCATCAGTCGAAGGCTCGGCAGTAGGACCCTTGATATCTGTTTGCGCTAAGTTACAAGTCAGTTGTCATTCCGCGCATGTGTTCTGTTGATGCACATACCTCCGGAATCGAAGTCCTCAAGCGAAGGGAATCGGTCTGCCATTTTGAATGTGCTGAGGTTTAGAGGTCGATCCTTTTAATTGGGTATGTACGGTTCTGATCGAAGTTATCGGATGATGATGTGGAAGGTGAAGGAATTGTCCGAAGGCAGCGACTGTCAATGAAGGCTGTTGCTATGGTCCTCCTATTCAGATCAGTTACTGCCAAGTAGGCCATCACTTGCTGATGAGGTGGATTCTGCCGGGCGGTGAGGCCCTTGGAGCTTGCCATAGTGGGTCGTGCATATGCACTAAAGCCCTATGAGCATGTACTTACAAGCTATTTTCGTTTTAGCGGATGTCAATTCTACTCGATCAAGCTACCTATGTTCTATAAACTCTCCTTGTTTTACCAAAGAAAACATTTTGTTTCATCGCACAATCGAAGTACGCATCGCTCTGACTCCCGCGGCATACGTCTACAAACAAATCACATCAATACGAGATTCAACTTTGTTTGTTGCGTGTAGAAACAGGTTAGCAGAGGCTTCGGGCACTATTCCTCCAAGTAGCTGTAGTAGACGATTACAGAGTGATACTACAACAACAGCTACTGAAAATCAGCTCTTAATAATACTGGTGGCATTTCACTGTGCCTTTTGGCCTGTATTTGCGCGTTCAACTTGTCATCGTTTATCAATCTTGGCCAACGACAAGGTCATTGTTATAAAGATGGCTTACAACGATGACTCTGTATTGGCGCGACTATCATCGCTGAATGAAAGCCATGACAGCATCGCAACAGCTGCACAATGGATCATGTTCCATAGGTACGTTTCCTTGTTCAAGATCATCACACTATAAATGGTTGACAATAAGTTCAGGAGGCATGCAGACAGGACTGTACAACTATGGATGCAGCGTCTCAAAGATTCATCCAGCACCAAACGTTTGAGCTTGATTTATCTAGCGAACGGTATGTCTGCCTACAACACGTGCTGGCTTTGGCTGATTTAGAACACAGAGGTTGCTCAGCAATCTAAAATTCGACATAAGGATGACTTCATTATTGCTTTTGCGCCAGTGATCGCTGAAGCTGCCTCTGTCGCTTACAAGGGCGCGCCGGCGGAACTTCAAGCGAAGCTGAAGCGCGTTATAGACGTTTGGAGGGATCGCTCGATTTTCGAAGCGCCAATTCAAGCTGCGATTGATGCTCGTATTGGAGGTGAGTGCAACTTGACATGACCAGGTTGTTAAGGCTGGTAGCTGATTGTCTCAATAGAACTCGATAAGGTCCGCGGTATGACCAAGCCTGGTTTCGCTGGTTCTCCATTTGGCAGTGGTGCTAACCCTACTGCTATCCCATCCGAATTTGCTCCTCTTGTGTCTGCTCATCAAAATGTCGGCAAACTGAGTACTCCTCTTAAGGCTGCAATCACATCAGCAGACCAAGAATACGAGAAGCAAACAGATCCATCTACTCCTGTGCCTTCTGCTCCAGTTTACGCGGCTCGCTTGAATGGACTTCTTAAGACCCTGGCGAATGCTGAAAGTGCGGTTGCTGAGTGTGTGAGAGCAAGGGAAGGCCTTGTCTCTGGTCTGGAGACACTGCTCAACGCCAACCGTGCCGCTTTGGAGCAAGAGAAGTCTGCTGCGGCCCAGCTGACTTCCCGAAAGACCGAGATTGAAGAAAAGAAACAGCAGGTTGAGATCGGCATCATGCGAGCACTGGGTCCGGCCGACAGCAACGGCTCTCTGGGGCAAGCAGACTCATCTGGCACGGCTCCGGAGCCAGACAGGCCAGAAATCGAAGCACTCACTCCACCATCCTACGAATCTTTTGACGCACCCACTCCCGAGGCATTGACACCAGAGGGCGAGCTTGCCGCTGCTGTTGCTGAACCCATCCCAGCGGGTATTCAAGAAAAGGAAGAAGAATCCCTACCTTACCAAACATTGCCAATCTCAACCAATGGGTCGAACAAACGTCGCCGGGTTGATACCGAAGAGTTTCCTGATCTAGGCGGAGATGACGGAATTGATGCAGATGTTGCTGAAATGCTGAAGGGGGAGCCTCAGTCATGATCAAATCCTGAATCGTCATGTAATTATGACATGATAGAGTTGGAGGTCGCTTCACTGGCCATGTTTTGCGCACCTTACCTGGATCGACAGATTATCAAAACGAATGGCTAACAGGAAAGGGTGTATGTAATACTAGGGATATTGTAACTTTGTTGTTTGTACGGACGTGGGCAGTTATATTCAAGATTAGTAATTTTGGCACACGTCAACTCAATCGTTCGTTGCAGTGGGCATTGGAGTGGTGATAATAGTTTGCATTTAGTGGTCATCATTCAGCAAACTCCGATTTTCAAAGGTTTGTTCGTGAAATTGGTACCAAACACATTCGCGATCAAAAGAGGACGGAAGCAATAAATGAGTATTGACTTGATGGGTATCATTTATTTGCTTTCCGTCAAAGCCAAGCATTCAAGGTGAAAGCAAATGTTCCTTTCAGTGTGTATTTGGTTCAAGTCAGACCAACCCAGAACCTGTAGCTCCGACCGAGACAGGGTCCCACCCAATTTTTTATGAGCCCATCCCATGGGTGGGCTTGTCGCAACTCGGAAGCTGAGAAATGCCGCTACGACAATGACAATGACGGCATCATAACTTCCTTAACTCTACTCTTTTTGCTCATGTAAACGTCTCTGTCAGCCTCACCAATCTCGCGTGTCCTATAACTCGACCCCTCCTTCTTTTCCACCGGCCGATAGCGCCGCTTCTGAATATGCTACGCTGAGTCGGCATCTGATCAATTCCCTACCGTCATCATGGTCTCGGGAGTAGCCCGCCGCGCGCTGCTCCCACGCCTCGCCGAGCCTTCGCAGGTGTCTCTGGCTGCATCGCGAAGCCAACTGGGAGCCTCTTTCTGGAAGCCTGAAGCTCTGCCTCTGCAGACAAGGCTCCTCCACGCCTCCAGCAACCGCCAAACTGTACTCCCTCCATTCTCAATCGCTGCGTTCCGACTGTCATCGGCAAACAACACCCCGTTCCGTCCTCAGCATCCTCGGGCGCCAAATCAATCCCTTCAATGTGACTCGGTTTCTCACGCCTTTCGAAAATTCTCCACAGCACCCCGTTTACTCCAAGAAATTCAAACCAAAGCCGAAGAAGGCGCCAAGAAGTCTGCTGAACTTGAGATCAATCGAGATCTTGCCAAGGATGAGCATAAACAAGAGTTCACCAAAAGTGAGAAGGCTGCCAGGGCTGCGCAGGTCAACCTGGCTGCTAAACTCTCCAGGGAGGGAAAGCAGGCCGGTAAAGCTGGTTCAGACGAAATAGTACGACTCATCAAGATCGCCCGTCCGGAAATCCGCTGGCTCGGCATTGCATTTGTCTTTCTGGTCATTTCATCTAGTGTCACCATGTTGATCCCGTTCTCTGTTGGCCGAATCTTGGATCTTGCTACCAAAGGCGAAGCAGATGATGTACGTCTTTTTGGGTTAACAATGAACCAGTTCTTCTTTGGCTTGGGTACCGTCTTAACTATTGGAGCTATGGCCAACTTTGGTCGTGTCGTCCTTCTCCGGATTGTTGGTGAACGAGTTGTTGCTAGACTCCGATCCCAACTGTACCGGCGTACATATGTCCAGGATGCTGAGTTTTTCGATGCGAATCGAGTGGGAGATCTCATTTCACGCCTTAGCTCCGATACGGTTATTGTTGGTAAATCCGTGACTCAAAACCTCAGTGATGGTCTCCGCGCTCTCTTCAGCGGAGGTGCTGGATTTGCTATCATGGTCTGGACAAGCCCCCAGTTGACTGGTCTCTTACTACTTATGTTCCCTCCTATCGCCGTCGGAGCTTTTGTTTACGGCCGAGCCATTCGAAACGTTAGCAGATCTATCCAAAAGAACCTGGGTACTCTGACAAAGATTGCTGAGGAACGACTGGGCAATGTCAAGACAAGTCAAGCGTTTGTCGGCGAAGTACAGGAAATCGGACGCTACAACAACCAGATTCGAAAGATCTTTGCTCTCGGCAAGAAGGAATCACTGATCGCCGCAACATTCTTTGCTTCGACCGGCTGGGCTGGCAACATGACTATTCTTGCCATGTTAGTGATGGGAGGTGGATTCGTACGAAGTGGAGCCATGTCACTTGGCGATTTGACCTCTTTTATGATGTACACGGCTTTTGCAGGATCAAGCCTGTTTGGTCTCTCGGGATTCTACTCAGAACTCATGAAGGGAGTTGGTGCTGCGAGTCGACTTTTTGAGCTCCAAGACCGTAAGCCTGGAATTCCGCAAACAGTTGGTGTCCAGGTGAAGTCAGCACAAGGTCCGATTAAATTCACTGATGTCAGCTTCGCCTACCCTACCCGACCGGCTGTCAAGATTTTTAACGGGCTCGACTTTGAGATTCCTTCGGGCAGCAATGTATGTGTCGTTGGTCCATCAGGAGGTGGTAAGTCAACGGTGGCCTCTTTGCTTTTGAGATTCTACAATCCTACATCGGGCACTATCACTATTAACGGCCAGGATGTCTCCAAGATGAACGTCAAATCCCTGCGAAGGCGGATTGGCATGGTTTCTCAGGAACCTGTCCTCTTCTCAGGAACCATTGCTGAGAACATTGCCTACGGCAAACCTCAGGCCAGCCGTTATGATATCATCTCCGCTGCTCGACGAGCAAACTGCAACTTCATCAGTGATTTGCCTGAAGGTCTGGAAACCCAGGTCGGTGCTCGTGGCTCCCAGCTCTCTGGTGGTCAGAAGCAGCGAATTGCCATTGCTCGAGCCCTACTCAAGGATCCTGATATTCTGATTCTTGATGAGGCTACGTCAGCGCTAGATGCTGAGTCAGAGACTCTCGTCAACGAGGCTCTGGCTGGCCTCCTGCGTGGCCGCAACACAACCATATCTATTGCTCATCGACTCTCCACCATCAAGCGGTCTGATCAGATCATCGTTCTCAACAACGAGGGCAAGGTTGCCGAGATTGGTAGCTACAAGCAGCTCGCTGCTGACAACGACAGCGCCTTCAGCAAGCTTATGGAGTGGCAGATGAGCGGTGGTGAGGTATCCAAAGATGGCGGCTCGACTGCTTCTCGGGCGCACATCACCGAGGCTGAGGAGATCGAGGACGATCTAGACAGGGTGGAAGAGGAGGAGACTTTTGAACATGAGGAAGAGAGCAAGAACTCCAAGAGTGAGGAGAAGCGTTCTTGAAACAGACAGGATGCCATAGAGTAGGCAAACTTCCCAGCAGGGATGTAATACGTATAGGGGACTGCGGGAAGAAGAAAGGTTAGACGAATCATGTACATTATATCCTGGTATCTACGTCTGAGTCTCTTGGGCAGATGATCGCACTGCCAGCAGCTACAGAGAGAACTCTACTCGACATGTATCTTGCTTTCATTGGCGTCGGTCCGGCCTGGTTACTTAGTCCCAAAATGGAAGAAATGGTGGTTGTGGGGGGGGATGAACAATTATGTATAGAAACAGAATCTCAACATCTTTTACAGTTACATTTCGATTCTTTGTGTGGTATGATATGCAGTAGGTAGGTAGAAGGTTCATGTTCTGATGGGAACAGACCAATTGAGAAGCTCCGTATCCTCTTCGGGGGTGTGATACCTCAGGACGGTCCAGGATGACTCGGATGACTTTATGAGATATTACGCGATCGTAACAATATGTCCCCTAGCATTACCTAGAAAGCCAGGATCTCAACGAGTGCTACTAATACCAAAGTGTGGTGTGCATATCATCAACCCTGTTCGAATACTGTGCAGAATTATTCCAGGCATGTTAAATGTCAGCGAGGCACATGAATAAATGTACAACTTATTAGCTCCGAATCTTACATATCTATTCTAAATAGTGTTGCGCCGACTAAACCTCGTTAGGATTGCGATGTCTCCGTAGTTGGAGGCCAATAAAAGCTATAGGTTAGGCTGGTCGTCAAAGGCTTGTGCTTGTCACATGTGACCCTCAATTTGGCTCAAAACATGGCCCAAATCCAGATACTTCTCAAACGTATTCCATCTTGTATTGAAACATCTATCTTTTGGCCCAAAAGAGCATTTCGGTTGCCATTCTCTGTCGTTGGTTGTCGACTTCTTATTCGGCGAAGCCTGTTCATTCGACACCTCACTTGAGCGTCATGTCCACAGAAACGGAGGGAACGTTTGAGGTAGCAGACGTGAGCCTATACACCAAGACCTGGACGGTGCGTAATGATGAAATCGGTGTTTGGATCAAATGAGAACTAATGCGACGACAGCCTCAAGGTAGCATCCAAGCCAAGTTGGTCCATGTCCACGGCTTCAGCGATCATGTCAACTGGTATGATGACGTATATCGAATTTTAGCCTCGAGTGGCATTCAGGTCTTCGGTTTCGACCAGAGAGGCTGGGGACGAAGTGTGAAGCAGCCCTCGGACAAAGGAAACACTGGCCCGACACAGCGAGTCATTGCTGATATTGCCGCGTTCATCGAGAGTAAGCTGCCATCGGATGTCCCGGTCTTCGTCCTGGGTCACTCCATGGGCGGCGGTGAGGTCGTTACACTTGCAGCCGACCCCAAGTACGCCAAACTCGTGAGCCAGGTTCGTGGCTGGCTGCTCGAGGCTCCATTCGTCGGATTTGCCCCCGAGGAAGTCCCAAGCTGGTTCAAGGTCGTTGCAGGAAGGCTGGTCTGCAAAATTCTGCCGCGGTTCCAGCTTAAACACGTACTCGATGTTGCAAACTTGACACGAAAGCCCGAGGTGGCCAAGGGATTCAAGGAAGACCCTTTGTGCCACGACACAGGTACGCTGGAAGGCTTGGCGTCGCTGCTGGATCGCACAGCAGTTTTGCAATCGGGTTCTGTAAAGCTAGGCAAGGAAGTACGGGCGCTTTGGCTTGGCCACGGAGACCATGACAAAGCCTGTAGCTATGATGCGGCGGTAGACTTTGTTCGAAAGCAAGACATCGAGGACAAGGTTATCAAGACGTATGTTGGAGGATATCATGCGCTGCATGTAGACTTGTGCCAGGAGGAATATGCAAAGGACATTACTGAATGGATCTTGGAGAGGAGTCAAGACGGTAACCCGATCGAGGCAAAGCTGTAGCGAAGTGCGAGGCAAGAGTCACCCGATCTCAGCAATGCGTCTTTTGTTCCAAGATAGACGACGTAGTTTGTATCACTTAATATAACCATATATCTTTGCATGTGTAGCTGGATGTGAGAACATGATGATCTTTGAATGATACGGGTTAACAGTCATATTCAGCAATCAAAATGTGGCTGGCTATATAACCCTATCGCTTATCTCTTCAATCGAAAAACCAAGCCAATAGATTAAATCATAGCTTCACTTTCGTCTTTCTTGGCCCGCATGGAATATGATGCAGAAATAGATCCATGGAGTGCGGATCGTGCGTCCGGGCGGGCCCCATGCTCCGACTTGAGCTCCGTAGACGCCCGAAAAACAGACGTTTTTTGGACGCCAAAGGCTGCGGAGCGCCGAGACCTGCTCCGGCCGTTTCCTAGACGTTTCGGAGCCGTATTTGGACTATAATTCAACGTCGTCCGCCTTCTCTTCCGTAAGTCATGTCTTCCCACGATTATATTTCTTGAACCTCCACGTCAATTCCGGACGTGATACTCCGCCTGACCACAAATGACCTATCTCGGCTCGCGCGGCGACTCACTCACCCACTAACCATGTTGGGGAGCGTGGGTATTTCTGCACTATCGCTGTGGCCTAGGTATGGATTGAGATGACATATTATTAACGCTGTATTACCAATCGAGCGGTAACTAATAGCTGTGTCAGTTACACCAACAGGCGCGATCGACAAAAAGCTGCTCCTCCTCTGAGATGAGCTGCCCACGTGGGAAGATGACTGGTCTATCCAGATTGAATATTACAGAACCTAAGAGGCCAGAGCTGACTTGATATATCCATCTCATACCCATATCGTATCCTTATTTATCTATCGGCTTGCTCAACCCCCTGCTGCCCATGTTATAATTCTTATCAACTTCCATTGGCGCGTCGCTAGATACCAGGCGGATCTCAGTATACCTGCCTGATGATCGCATAGGCTCACTACGAGTGCAGCGCTAGTTGACGTCGTTGAGGGGGCATACACTCCGCTCTTTGAAGCTCCCCTTTCTCGCTCTGACAACCTGACGACATCTTTGTTTGCCGCCGTCTTGTATAACAAGCAATGTTGTTATTGGGTGTTTGGTCCCCGATACATCACTACATACTCAAGGCAGAACCTACAGTGGTTTATCATGGCGACCGATAAGAGCAGCAACGTCGCTCACCACACACAGGCTATTCACCTGCAATCCCTCGAGCGTGCACGCAGCAGTCCACGGCATTCGACCACGCACAATGGCTCCAGCACCGCCATTGAGCCTGCAATGGCCGAAGATAACGAAGCTATCGCTAGAAATGTTTCTCATGTAACGGATGTCGAGAGTCAACTCACCGCCACTGGTCGCCAACGGCTCGGCTCCGTGGATAATGATCCATATGGCCTCTCCCGCGCCTACAAGACCGAGTCCGACCTTGAGGCTATCAAAGCCAATACATCGCGGAAGCGTGACAGCCTCCCCGGCCGCAAATGTGTCCCCAGCAAGGTTGGCTCAAAGATCAAGGCCCGCAAGCTGCAGGGCTTTTACAAAAGCCAGAATGCGGCAATCGATCGTATGCTCAAGACGGTTGAGGAGCATCGTGACGAAGCCCGCGACCAGCATGGCGAGGACCAGCTCAAGTTCCGCATCGCTGTTTGGGGCTCCCTTGCTGCCAATGTTGCCCTATCGGCTATCCAGCTCTTCGCTGCCATCTCGTCGGGCTCTCTTTCGCTCTTCACCACTATGGCCGACTCTATCTTCGATCCTCTTAGTAATCTCACCCTTATCCTGTCGGCTCGAGCCATTCGTCGCGTCGATGCTCGGCGTTTTCCTGCCGGAAAAGCCCGTCTCGAGACCGTTGGTAACATTGTCTTTTGCTTCCTTATGATTGCTGTCTCACTCATCATCATTGCCTTTGCTTGCCAAGAATTGTCCCAGTCAAAAGGAGATAAAGAATTTCACCTTCCTGCTGTCATCTCAGTCTGTTGCGCTTTTGCTACAAAATTTGCGCTCTTTTTATACTGCTGGGCTCTCAAAGACAAGTACAGCCAAGTGAACATTCTCTGGCAGGATCACCGCAACGATCTTTTGATCAATGGCTTTGGTATTCTAACAGCCACCGGTGGTGCAAAGCTGGTTTGGTGGATCGATCCCATGGGCGCCATCCTTCTATCGGTTCTTATCTCTTGCATTTGGCTACGTACTGCATTTGGCGAATTCCTGCTCGTGGTCGGTGTTACTGCTTCTGTCGAGACACAACAGCTTATCACGTACGTGTGCGTTACACACGATGACTCAATTGTCGGCATCGACACTGTTCGTGTATACCACTCAGGTCCTCGTTTGATCGCTGAGGTGGATATTGTCATGGACCCTGCACAAACTCTCCAAGAGAGTCATGATATTGCGGAGGCGCTGCAGATTAAGCTGGAGGACCTACCAGATATTGAACGAGCATACGTTCATATCGACTACGAGACAACACACAAACCGGAACATGCATTTAAAAAGGATATGTAGGTCTAGCTACGGAATGTGTTTTCAGGGGAGTTTTTGGCTTGGAAGTACATCTTGAGCGGTTGGAGGGCGGTTTTGGACTTTGACCTAACAAGAGAGAAGAGGTTGGAAGTTGGACCCCATGATCGGGTACACAATTAAGGAACCTCAAGGAAACTAGCTGAGTAAGTGTATCTTTATGGCGTGGCGTTGAAGTGGGTTGAGCTTGGAGAAGTCGCACAAAGTCGAAGGGGTAAATCATGGTTAGCTCTTTGGTACGCAGAAAAGCTAATGCATCATAATGCAACCAGAGCTCACGTGGACTATGCGGGTGAGAGCGTGTGATGCATAGCAATCAAGGTGATAGCATGTAAAGTCGAGCTAGCCCAGACGTGCATTGTAGATCCCGGCATCCAACTGTACATACGATACGGATAGACCTCGACTACTAGACAGCTAAGATCTGGGGAAAATACTAGGGAATTTGCCAATCAGATTTGAGTTTTCCTTCATGCTCTTGATTTGCGCGCTTTCTTGTAAATCGTTTAAATGTTGAAGTGATGAGTGAGACACACTTGGCATGGAAGATTTTATTTTGTCTCGCGTGCCTTTGTACCGACTCGTTAGTGTCTCGGCGTGCCATGTCCGAGGGGCGGCAAATCTACGTCACTCTTTGAGCGGCTCTTTCGCAAATTACTCGGGAAGGGACTGGCATCTTGGGCCGAGGATGGGGAGATTTGAATGTCTGTTATTATAGTTCAAGGGCGGTATAAGAAAAGGGGGCATCGCAACGTGTCACGGTAGAAAGGGCAGAGAGGGATTCATCTGTGTGATTTAACTGTACCTCGAGTTTATCAAGGGACGGGCCAGCTTGGAATGGTTGAGATTGGATGGAGGTGTATGAAGGGAGCGCAGTATGCTCAACATAGCCAGTTGCATGAGCCCAATCAAAACTCAATTCCTGGAAAGTTTGAATAGCACGACGGGAAATCCTTGACATCCATGTTGCGGTGGATATTCGGTGCTGCTGAGGTTGGAGTTTTAGAGCTTGAGCACAGTCTCAATTCCATCATCGTGCAGCCGTTGAAATTAGTGGCCATGGCACTAGAGCCGCCACAAGTGGAAACTCGTCCCGAACTACCTTAGTACTTACAGTACCTCTCTAGGCTCAAGGTGCCTACATATTTACTGAGTACGAGCTGCAGTACTAGCCGAATACCAAAACGGTCACTACCCGGGTTGTTGATGGTGAACCCCTCAATTTCTTTTGTCGAGGATCGCCCAACAAGAATCGACTACTTTTGAGCACAATTGTATGCGCCCTTACCCTTGAACTGATTCCTTGAGAGTTGAGCCCTTGGGCTGTAGTCAGTACGTAGCGGTCTCGGCGGTTCTAGAACAGTAGAGTTCCTCAGGGTCATTGGTGGCTTGCAGTAAAGTTTTAGTGCCTGAGATGAAGGGTCAAAGACTCTTTTTCTTTTCTTTTTCCTTGTTCTTGGTGCTGCAAGACGAGCTGAGTGAGGTATTATCAGTACCTAACCTAACTTACGAGGAGCTGTAACGAGGCCCACAGGAGCTTACCTAGCTTTAGCTTCCATGTTCCAGGTTAGCTCTGCTCTGCTTTGCTCGGATCTGCTCTTTTCTCCTCTGAACTGTGGTGCCCCCTCCAAAAGTGTCCGGGGTCCCCATCATCGGATCATCACAAACTGGATCTACTTGCCTTACTTGTACGGAGTAAGGTGCAGCTGCGTTAGGTTGTTGCCGTTCTCAAGTCGAGTCACGTCACGCCTTGCTCTTTGCTTCTCTCCTCTCCTCTCCTCTCCTCTTTCCCTCCTGCTCTCTTCTCCTCTCTCCCCCAACTTTTCCTGTTGCTCCCAAAAAGGCACCATCGCACGTTCAAGTATTGTTTCTAATAATAAGAAAACATACTTCTCCATTACGTTAGCTTTTAACGGCATCCCTGCTAACGTTGGCTCAAGCTTGCCATTGCTGTTATTTCTTCTGGCCTGGACTCGACGCGCTCGCTCAAATCGCGATACCACAATTTCTTCTCTAGAGCTTCACCCATGGGTTGCTGACCATAGCTTCAACCTGTCCTGTCTGCTGTAGCTGACCTGGACAATCTGTGCCGAGACTTGTCTTGGAGCTAACTGATTAATCCAACTGCTCCTGTTATAAGCCACCATGGCTGCTCAAGCTGTCAAAGGAGAGCATGTCTATGCTACGGTTTGTGTTATCCTGCGTTCGCCGTGTCCCGTTCCCCTACGGTCACTTCGCTAACACGAAAACAGCTTCTTCTAAGCGATTCCTATCTTCCTGGTTTGTCAATTGACTTTGGCGCTTGCACTAAACTTTAGCTAACACACCTCCAGGCGCACTTGTCCTCGCCCACTCTCTTCGCGATGCTGGAGCTCATCGCAAGCTGGCAGTGTTGGTCACACTCGATTCTGTATCTGCTGACTCGATCACACAGCTCAAGGTGAGCCCTCCCAGTGATTGCGCATTCTCGGATCCGTCTTGGCTAACCACAACTTCTCTAGAGAGTCTACGACTACATTTTCCCAGTACCACGTATTCGCAATGACAACCCAGCGAACTTGTACCTAATGAACCGCGGCGACCTGCACTCAGCATTTACCAAAATCAATCTGTGGAAACTCACCCAGTTTTCAAAAATTGTCTATATAGACGCTGATGTCGTCGCATACCGAGCTCCTGAGGAGCTCTTTGATATTCCTCATCCCTTCGCTGCAGCTCCCGATATCGGATGGCCAGATTTATTCAATACCGGTGTTATGGTCTTGGAACCCAATATGGGCGACTTCTACGCCATGATCGCCATGGCTGAGAGGGGGATATCGTTTGATGGTGCTGACCAAGGTCTTATCAACATGCACTACGGCCAGCAGTATCATCGCTTGAGCTTCACCTATAACGTCACGCCGTCTGCTCACTACCAATACGTCCCAGCATATCGTCACTTCCAATCCAGCATTAACATGGTGCATTTCATTGGCTCAAACAAGCCGTGGTTCACTGGCCGAGATGCACCTTCTGGTGGCGATCCCTTCAATGAAATGATAGGGCGATGGTGGGCAGTCTATGATAGGCATTATCGGCATCAGGTTGGTTTGGCTAGACCCCACGCAGATAAAGAACTGTTCCTCTAACTTCGTCCTTTAGGAATCTGCTTCATCTACTCCTCAGTATGTTCAATACTTTACCAAGGGGGAATGGCACCCTCAATCGGCCCAGGCGCAGCCTTCTAGTAGCGAACCAGACCATGGGCGCAATTCTGCCTCCACAGAAGGGGAGTATCATGCTTCCCAGGCTGGGCAATCGGAGTCTGGAACAGCTCATCATGAACAACACTCCGCTCCCCTTGGCGAACAGTCCGGTGCAGTCCCTGAACATCATCACCACCAGGAGGCTTCCAGCCAGCACCCGCATCAACAGCCCAAACAAGAGCCACCCCCGATTACGATGAATGATTGGGATGCTCAGAGGTAGGCTCATAGTGACTGAAAGATATCTTTCTAATTTGAACATAATATGCTAACTTTACAAGACATCCTCCTCCCTCTGATTCGAAACCCGAGGCGATGAACTTCCCCTCCACCCACTACGAAATGTCCCGTGACACAACTCCCTTCGTCCCACCCACACGATACCCGAGTCCTCCAAAGAATATGTGGTACGAGGTGCCAAAAGAAAAATCAGCACCTCGATCAAAACCAGCTTCGGAAATCTTTCCTTGGGAGCGCAATCGACCCCGAGCAACCAGGACCTTTGCAGGAGAACCCGAGCCTGAGCCTGAGCCCGAGCCTGCTTTTGAAGGGTTTGATTCGGATCCTAGTACAGGGTCCAAACAGCTTTCGGTGAAAACTGAAGGTCTGACAGAGCATACATCAGGATCTGGGGCAAAGAACGAATCAACTACATCAACTCCTATAGTACAGATCACTCCATCGGATCCATGGACAACATACACACGTACAAATGCATGGGATGAAGTGCCCGAGATTGAGCGGTATGTTGATCGTTTGCACGGTGGACATCGACGCGGTAAGAGTTCGACATCTTCGGTAGGGCGTGTGAAAAGTCCAACGACTGGTACAAAGAAGGATAACCAAACCAGCTTCAAACTTCGTGGTCTGAAGCTCACCGATTTCCCCAGCGCTGTTGATCGACCCAGCTTGCCAGTTACGCCGGCCCCAATCCACCGGTCATCATACTGGGCCGGAGACGACACGGAACACGAGGAGGAAGGAGTGAAGAAGCTCCCTGAAGCTGAAGGCGTTCCGACGCAGTCCGATTGGGTATGTGTGCATGGGAGACGATGGGGGCCTACCGACTGCCTGTGTGAGGTGACTGACTTGGTCCTACAACATCAGGATCCGCTAGTACAGCTCCAGAAGCTGGCTAAGCAACAATCGGATGCGTTACTTAAGAAGCTTGGCGGCGATGAGGACGAGGGGGGAGAAGGAGGAGTGAGTCGAGAGATTCCAGCACGCCCATTGCCTTTTGGTTCGGGCAATACGAAGTCACCTACTTATGTTGCGCAGTCCGCCACAGGCGTGTTAAGTCCCCAGCCGGTAAAGGGCGAAAGGTCGGCGGGTATCTTGCGCGACATGAGCAGTGGCCGTCTCGACTCCGGATCAGCTTCGCAATCGTCGACAATCCCTGAGCCGAGCTATTCAGGACCCGGCGCTGCCTGGGAGAAGGGTGAGGATATACCGCAGTACGAGACGCCATCGCTGCCAAAGGAGGAGGAATTGGATGCTCTCAATGCATAGGAGCTGGTCATACGTGCATCGCCTCTTCTGGCAAGACAGACGACAAGCAAGACGGGAAGGCGAAGAAGGAATGATTAATGCGTTGCCGCTTCATGGTTACGAACGGACATGGTAATAGATACAGGCAGGTATGAAGGACTCTTGAGTATGCACGGCATGGATACGATACGGGTCTATTTTTCTTTTTTGTTGTTCTTTTGGTTCCCTAGTGTAGTCTTGTTAGCAGCTACGAGGATTTCTGTCGATGGCAGAAAGGGGAGAGTATATTTGTGCTTGAATATGGACACTGGGGCAGTGCTTGTATAGGTGTTATAAAGAGCAGGAAATCATTTCCCCGAACCGCCTTTGGATACAGTCATTTGTTATTCTGTATCTTGCATCTCTGCAAATGTTATGCCCACACCCGTTCTCTGACGCTTGTGTTTGTTGGGCTTTACATGATATTGTTTCTTTCCGCATCGAATTGTTGGCATAGGTACGTGTTTCGTCCGTCATGAAATGGTGTTCTTGGGTCATGGATATTGCGTGATTACGGATTGTATTGGATAACTTTTTAGTCAAGTGTTCACATGTACAGTCTTGGCTACAGCTATTTTATATTTCACACTTTGTGTCTCTTCTGTTATGCTGTTTGAGACTAACAAATACCACACAACTCCTTTGAACGCCATGTCGCTATCTTCTGATGGAAAAAATGAAAAGAAACGCAGTTTTGCTCTCTATTGAGCCGATGTGAATGGATGTATGAGTGTAGGGCTGCAAATGCTTACGATAAGCGGCTAATCCTCCTTTGTATTGTCCTTGACCTCCTCATCCTCCACGTCTTCTACAGTCACAGCCTTGGCCTTGCCTTTCGAAGAGTTGTCTTCTGCTTCATCCTCGTCACTATGCGACGGAGGCGTGCCTTGTGGCGTATGTTCGTCATTCGGACTCGGTTGTAATGGGAGCTCAACAGGAACAGTTCGGCTTGAGCTTCCTTCAGCCTGCGACTCGCTCTGCGACGCCTGGTCAGAATGCTCGAGACGAGATCCATTACCAAAGAGTTGAGCTGATCCGCCCCAATTAGGCATGCGAGGACTGGGAGCAACAACTTGAGGGGGGTCAGTGTCTGGTGTGAACTGGGACGTAAAGTGAGGCGGACGCTGTTCTGTGAAAGCCGCAGAAGGTGGGTTCGATGCAGAGAGAGTATCGTTGTTTCTAATCCCGATTGGCGATGGTTGTCTCGCAGCAGATGTCGGCCGAGCAATGGGGATATTATCCGATGATGTTGTCTGAGGGCCGACCTGAGGCGAAGGCTGCGTTGAAGATTGTCCACCATCAAGTCGCTGGAGAGGCAAGAGCGACCAACCGGGTGGGATAATAACCCCCTCCGGAAGCTCAGTACTACCAGCAGGGATAGGAACAGCATTCAGAGGAGCTCCATGACGAGCCATGAGGGGACTAGGGTTACGGGGAGGGATGCCGGGGAATTGGGGGAAGCTGGGAGGCATAGCCATCTGGGGTGTCAAAGGATAAGGCTGGGGCATCAGGGGCTGAGCCATCGGGAAGACAGGAGGCAGTATTGGCTGTGCCTGGGCATTTGGTGCCTGTTCTGGGTGCAGCTGTCTCTGTCGAAGACGGTGTACCTCTGTCTGGAGAATCTGGAGGGTGAGTAGCTCCTGATGCGCAATCTGGAGCGACTGCATCTCGCGCTGTATCAACTGATCTGCCTGACTTAGTAGAGTTCCAACATTCTGCAGGTTATCGCCAGTGGGTAGAAGTGACACTGGAGCGGTCTGGCCAGAAGCACTAGGGGTACCAGCTCCTGGCGTAGGTGCCAGCCCTTGTTGGTTGAGAGCGGCCTGTGGCATACCAAATTGTTGCGCAAGTTCTCTTACTTGCTGTCCGTTAGCACCGAATCCCACACGGAGAGGGCCGATGTTGAAGATTCGTGGTCCAGCCGGTCGCTGTTCTGGTTGAGCCCCTCCGTTCTGTTGCCCCTGGCCAGGAGCAACCCCAGGGTTTGCTGGTGGTTGCTGATCCGCAGGGCGCCCGCCTCCAATTTCTATACGAAGACCAGCGGCCCGGTTCTGGGCAGCACGGGCGTTTTCGTTAAGGGTAACAGGGCTGCGGCATGTTGGGCAAACCTGCTGGCGCTCAAGCCAGCTCTTAAGACAGCCAAGATGTAAGATATGCCCACATGGCAGCTTCTTGGGTCGAATCCGGTCCATTGCGCCCGGGTTGTTCTCCGGGTCCCATGGTCGCATTTCTTCGCGACAGATGATACATGTGTCTTCTCTTGCAAGTTCCTCTTGGGTGGCATCGGGATAACGGTTCATCTCTTGAATGGCTTTTCGGTATCGCATCAGAGCACCTAACCTCTTGACAAAGTCTCGTGCTGTCATGAAGAGATCTCTCATGATGTGAATCGGCAGTCCATAGAAGGCCAGGAGCATAAAGAAGAACACAACATAGATGCCAAGTTTAACCAAGTCTGACAATGTTAGCGGTGGTTCTTGTGACGGTTTATAGTAAAACTTACCTGTGATAAGGTCGAGCCATAGGACAAACTCTCCTTTGGCAGACCAGCCAGGTACCTCTATATCCATCTCATCAATGTCTTCTTCATCCGGCAGCGGTTCGTTGGAAACTTCTTCCCCAGCGGCGACTGCTGCTTCTCGTCGTCGAATGATGGCCTCCCGCTCCTCTCTAACTTCCTGTCTCCTCTCGGCAAGTCGCTTACGCTTTTGCGACTCCTGGATATTCTGTTCGGTCAACGATAGCGCATACCGGGCTGCTGTCCTCCATGAACTGGTGGCCAATACTGCAAACTCGAAGAGGAACATAACCATCATGTTGGGTCGTGCTTGCTGGATCACAGTGTTGATTGTATATCGGAGGATGTAGATGTCGTAGATGAAACTCAACGTTAGTGACACACTAAGTCGCAAATGAAACAGCCGGGGGTTCGCAGGAGGTTGTTGCTCAAGAACCTCGACTCGCCCATCACCAATCCACCCCCAGACCTTGCCTGTCACTAGGGCGGCAAACATAACGAGGAACCAGGCCCCTATCTCCTCGCGGAATATAGTCATGGCCAGGCATGTTTCCGTTATCGCAAACCAGGCACGCTCGGTAAGCTGCTCTACTTCAACGGCGCGAAGGGGACCAAAGAACATTCGAGTGAGGCCGTAAACGAAGCTACTGTACAGGAATAGCGAGAAGTTGACGAGAACCTGGGCATCATGAGTTCAGCGTCCAGGTGGGAGGGAAGCTCCAATTTTAGGAACAATGGGATTACATACCAACAAACAGAAGTTACTCTGAGCGAGATAAACCATTGCCGAGTAGAAGTTGGCACGTTGATAGAAGGCCGAGAGCACAACTGTGCCCGCGAGGGCCGTCGAGGCCTGTGAGCAAAATGTTAGCATCGGTGCATGATGATCAGCCATAGCTCCATATAGCTTCCCAAGCTTTCCCACCAAAGCAATACTTACCCCAGCATACCAGCCGAGTCGCATCTTGGGCATGGGAGTTTCTTTGTGGACGAACAATAATAATTCGGATTCTTGTTGAATAAAAATGACAAAAGCTACCACTCACTCCTTCATCCCCATGGTTGAACGCGGATAACTTTGTGAATGAACTGTACTGGCTGTATCAACGAAAGCAACATAGAACTGCCGCTTGATGCCACGTTAAGCAGAGCGACAAGAGCACCGATGACGCAGGGGCCGATGCACGTGATATTGCTCTGACGTGGGAGGTAAGAGGTCGCGAGCCGATATTTCCCCGTCGGGGCTTACTAATAATGACAGCGGCTTTCTGAATAAGACTACCCTGAAGCCCATCTGGAATATCAATCAGCTTAGTGAGAATGAGAGCGATACACATACCTGAGTATTTTATGGATTATCCGTCTCGAGTATTAAAGGATATTTGAGTTGAATTCACTGGAATGCAAATACAATTACCTTACTCATCAGGCATGGCAATTACACCAATTCTTACGCCAGCGTTGCTCACTGCGATCCGTAATCAACCAAATCTACCACGAAACTCATGGTATTTCATCACAGCCACAACATTGTCAGCAATCAACAGGCCAGACGAAGTACCAAATGTGTTAAAGAACATTATCGAAGAAAGCTTAGATACCGGCGAGAATGGCGTTGCAGGTCGACACGAGCAATTACACATCGCTAGACGTATGAGAGAAGCTCTCGTGAAAGCATCTGCCGTTGCGGGCATGCCCAGGGTTCAAGATACCCCGAGGATAACAGTCAATCACGTGGAACTAATACAATTATTAGACAATCAATGCCCTATTCTCTTTGAAGTCCGCAACACCAGAAGACCTCCTGGACGAACTAGGAACAGAGGTTGCATCACCAAGATATAAGGACATATATGACAGTTCGCCCACTCAGGTGTTTGACCGAGGACAAGCGTTCTTCGAAAAGATATACGGCAAAATTTCTCGACGTATAATGGGCCAACTCGACCGCTCAGGCGCACCAGACTTGGGTTTGCTGGCGAGGCTGACATACGGATATGTGCTGAGTAACACCGACGTACTCACGCCAGCCGAAACCTCATTCGTTCTCATTGCCAGCCTCATTCCCCAGGACGTAAGTAAATTCGGGGACGTCCACTTGACTATGCGTAGGCCTGATAGTATGAATGTTAATGCTGAACTCTATAGGTGAACCCCCAACTGAAAGGACATTTGCGGGGTGCGCTCAACGGAGGCGCCACCGTGGACGAAGTAAGGGCTGTCAGAGATGTAGTGATTAGAATATGCGAGGCATCTGGAATGAAGAAACTCGAAGAGAATGCTATCGGGGGATGGGGATGGCGGAGTGAAGTTGCGAATGTATAGATGGATGGTGATGTCGAGATCCCGGACCTACCCTAAACCAGGCTGAACACATGATACAGCAACTCAATGGATATGAGTTGATAAAATGGCCAGGATATCAATCAATCAGTGCCTATCATATCATGCCATGCTAATATATCAACATCAATTAGCTTGAAGTACTTGGCCTATAATATCCTGCCTAGACACAACGTCCAGTCATAGATAAGGACAAACTTTATATCTCAGCGCAGACTGAATCTATCGACTCACCCTCCGGGCCATCCACATTGGCACGTTTACACGAATAAACTCCGCGGCCTATCGTTTCATGTCTAAACGGCGCCTGGTCTATCCGTATGTTGTTCCTCTCCGGCGGCAACCCGCTCCCCCGCCATTCTTTGGCGACAGGATGCGGAAGCTATTCCGCGAATAGGCGAGCGAGCGCGAGAAGTCAACAAAGCCCAAGTCCCAATCTACTGTCACGCGCCAAAGCAAGGGTAGCAGCCCGTCACTAAGCCTAAAAATTGGCTTGCTTTGCAAACCAGGGCTCGAACTAGGGCCAGGACTAGGACCAAGGGTCGAGAGAAACCACCCGGGGGGCTCCCTCCATGGCCCGGAGGAGGGGCACGCCACGAGTCTCAAGAGAGGTCAGTGCCAATTCGAAGCAATCGAGGCCAGCCAGGGCCTAGTTTGGGCACGCCACAGGGCCACAGATCTGCCACTGCTCGATGCTGGTTCGTTATCAAACCAAAGATCAAAAGGAGCTTCCCGTGGCCAGGAGGTTAATCTTTGCACTCGTCCCTGGCTTGAAGTTTGAGCATTGAACATCTGAGGCATTGTAGATTGTCCATTGAGTCTCCACTTGACTTCACAACGGCGTCTAGAGTACGATAGCCTTCTTCCGCCACGTCAGAGTGACCCGAGCGGCCCATATGGACGAAGTATATGATAGATGTTCCATCCTGAATCAAACGTGACTAAATACCCGCGGAAGCCTAGACTCTTGCCGAATTCGCTGTGCACATTGACCTGGTAGTACTGGGGATGGGGACTCGTTTCGTTCTACAACCGAAGGTTTCCTAATTAAGCTCTCTGAGCGAGCATGCGGCGCCGGTCGCCAATATCAACGTGGATCTTATTGCGCGGAAATCTCATGATCGCCAACTATGATATTTCCTCTTTAACTGGGCGAATGTTATGTTGCAGGCGGAACTGAGCCGTCCCGTACCCCATAACCCATAATCCATAACCCATGCTCTTCAGATCAGTGCCCTTGCGTCATTCCGAGTCGAGAAAGGCAGACTCAGACCCGACGATAGTGTTTGAAGAGAAAGCCTTGCCGTGGGGTTCAAGTCTGCCGCTCTCTTTGGCTCGATTTAACGCCGGGATGGCGTCCACACCCTCTTTTGAGTAGACTGCTTTTGATAGCACAAGGCGAATTTGGTGATCTAGCAAGCAAAAAAGGCAATCAGAACACCCACAGCCTTGACAGCAAGACGTACGATTCGACCGGGGAAGAGCATAAAAGGGTGACATTCGACTTGGAGTTACAGGCAAGACTAGGATACACCCGTCTACGTAGTGAACCAAAGATAGAATATCGACTTGCAGCAAGCAATAATCTCGGATGTGTGACACTCCGAGGTAGTCACACTCATACATACTTGGACTGTCCAACCATTTTCTAGGGACGGCCGACCCCAATAAGCTCAAGCTCAAGCTCAAGCTTCGAGATCCAGGATCAGAGTAACATCATGATGAATTCTGTTGTACTGTAAAACGCATTATATGGAGACACTGAATCCTCCCGAAAGGCGTCGGAACTCGTCACGACAGGGCATGACCTGACAGAACAGGGTTGATTGTGCATTGGACCTCTCGCATCTTTGTTTCCTTTTCACCTTTTCCCCTCTCTTGAACCTAACCCTGCCAGTTTCAATCGCAACTCCCACACGTGGCCGAGATCCTCAAGGGCTTGTCTGTACATGGGCCAAAGGCTACTAAAGTTACAGCGTCTCAAGCCTGTCTATATTTGACAGGGGGGCGGCTCAGAAGCGGCAGGGCGCGCATCAATCCATTGTGTCGGGTCCTTCGCTCAATTGACTTCAATCTTGCTTCTTCTCAATGTGACGACGTGAAACGTCAGAATTCAGAATTATTGATTAAATTTTTCAATCCACACGCCTCTCCAACGTCCACTAACCAAGGTATCCCGTGTTGTAGTCGACGCCAATATACCCCAGGGAACTTCCCAGCACATGGATTCACATCATCCGCACCAACTAACAAGAAATCTACATTACTTGCTCACGCCAGCACGTCGCATTGGGATCTGGTTCATCATGTCCAGCCAATGCCCCGCGCGTCGGTACCGTGAGCCATAGAATCTAGTCTTATACCCGTCCGAGCAAGATACGAGTCTCTTTGTGTTTGAGCTGCGTCTGAATTCGCTTTGACGATTGAAATGCGACAGCTTGTGAAAAAATCGTCAATCTGCTGTGGAACTGTGACTACTGCAACACCAACCCCAACCCCTCACAAGTCTGTTTACCTACCCAGGATGCCGGATCATCGACTTACAGGCTTGTCTGCAAAAGCTTTGTCCGGCTTCAATAGCTCAGTCCGACAGTCTGGATGTGGCTGAACGGCGTCCAGGCCTCCACCACAAGCGCTGTCTCTCGAGCCTCGAGTACGAACAATGACCAGGGCAGAGCGACATGTGCGACTGGCCACATTAATCAAGTGTATTTCAATATTCCGACGCTACGAGCGCTAACCGGGGATAGTACCGTCTCTGGCGAGTCTAAACCGCGACAGGACATATGGTTAACTCGCGATAATGGCGGCCCTGGCGGTTCGATACCTACTTTACATCGAGAAACTGCCGTCCTTTCTCATTGCTCCCCTTATTCTAGGCTACGATCGACTTGTCAACGGCTTATTAGTATTCATCTTAGCCTGGTTGTTAGACTAGTGGCGCTCGCGTAAGGCTACCATAGTTGGAATCGACTTGCCGCAGGATCCCCAAATCTACAAGGCTGTCCCTTGAAGTAAAGAATGCCTAGTAGACTGGTAAACCGTTGCTAGCTGCCGGCAAAGAAGCAGCTCAAGCACTTTGAGCCTTTGAGCCATATTTTGGCGCGTTCCAACGGACACTAGCACCCAACACCAGTCTTATGTCAAATGCAAACTGGTGGAGCATGCGTGCGTTGTCATTATCATAAATGATTTCTCACCTGCCGTAGAAGACGGTGTTATTGCCGATCAAACGGACAATGAGGCTTGCAAGCCCCAATTAAGTTCAACAGAGGATCGGAAGTCAATTACAATTGCATGGCCAATAAGCGATATCATCGGGGTGGTACCTACTGGCGCTCCTGATGATCCATCGTAGATCGATGGCCCAAGTTATTTTCTCCATGATATGATGCATGTATTGGATGTGTGGTAAGTATATCTTGAGATACCATGAGAGATGACCGCTTTGTACTAAATGATAAAAATACTTAGGTAAGTTTAGGGGAAAGTATAGTATTACTTTACCTGATCCTTTTCTGACCCTCGGCCTGAACGGTCGTCTTTTGACACCCTCTAGGTATCGTAGAGCTTTGGCCCATCAAATACCAGGGTGCTCAAGCATAATACGGTAATAGTTGATGATCGACAAAGCCTGTCCGTGATTCCTAGCTTAATCTGCGCCTTGTTGACCGAGAGTCTATCATTATCTTCCCCAGTTTGACGAATCTTTCGGCAAATTCAACATGTCCGAAATCAGGGCATTGATCGGCGGCCATGCTTCTACGTATCTGTGCAACATTGGCGTATATCGTGAACGACAAGTGTAAGTCCGCGTAGAGTACGGTACTTCACAGGCTGGCACAGGATTAGACAAGCAGATCAGGATAGCATCTTTGCCGAGACTTACCTTACGACATGTTCAATACAACAGACTTTTGATGAGGGGAATGGCCGATTAATCTCGTCACACTTAGTGAAGAAACGATCGGCACAGTTTGTTAAGTGAATGATGCCGCACAGGAGGATGATCTTTGAGTTGAATTCAAACCGGGTCACTCGTGTAAGTACATTGGAGATATTACAAGGTTGACTTGCATGCTTCGTTTCGTAGTAGAGTAAGTGGGTTTCCGGCCAAATTTCCCGATACGCCATCAAAGCATTGGCCGACGATGCTGGGATTGGCACGTTAAGTTAATTGTCCCAATGGATGTGGAGTTCGATTGGTATTGTGCCTCTGTCTCGGCTCCTCAGTGGAGTGGGGGCCGAAGATTCACCCAGGGTCATGTTTGGTGTTTTGGTGGTGATGATGCAAGCAATCAGATACAAAGACCTCGTGATAAACCCAGTCCCCGAAAGAGGGCAGGGCGGAACTCAGTTGACGAAACTGGTAACGGCGGGACGGTCGGACTTGGTGGTTTATTTGCATCGGTCAAGCCGAGAGCTTAGCAACTTTATCGACTGGCTAGGATCATATCATCCAATCAGGGATGGCAGAACCTACAGAGCCGACGGTGAGAGTCTAAGAGACAACAGACCTTTGCTTGGGGGCGGCCGACTGCTGGAATGTGCGTCGGGTGCCCATGTTGATGTGGACACAAGCGCGAGAGCCTGGCAGTGGGAGCTGCCATGAAATATCGACATGTTTTGCTTTTTCTTAACTTTGCAAGCGCTCATTTGCGTTTCAACTCCGCAATTCTGAGGTTCCATGTCTTGTTACCGCTCGCTTTATCTGACACAAACGCTATTGTTGGGCAACGAAACCCGTTTCTGTTGCAGCCGAAGAATCTGGACTGATCATGTAGAGAAAGGACTCGAAAGAGAGGCGCTGTATCATTCTTGCCAAGTAACCATATGAGCTATGATGTGACTACAAGACTGTCAATGATGGGGACACGTCTAATCAAGTCTCGAATCCTTATCACCATCTCATCGTCGTCAAGTGGGTGGTGGTGGTGGTAAGCGGCCATGCCATCCCTAGCTAGCCATTACACATACTTTGGCGGTGATGGCGGTGATACTACAATGCAGTGATTGAACAGCCGTGCCACGGCCATGGCCTCGAGTCGAGAGACACGGAGCCGTTCATTCGCCCATTCAGAGAGGCAGCTTCACAGAAGGCTGCAGATGCATTCGCGCTCGTTGCCGAACTGGGCGCCGGCTATCAACGACTTTGATTGGGTGGAAGTGAGTGGGTTGAAAAGCGGCTTGGCACCTGGAATTGACGTTGAATGGCTGCGTGGCAGAGCAGCGAGACAGGACGTCGCTCTGAGTCTTGAGGCTACAGGGGCCTCCTCCATGAGTTATGGTGAGGTGGGGTATCTTGCGGTACTGTAGATTGCCTAATTGCTTGAACAAGGTTAGGTTTGGGCGCTGCAGGGAGAAGGGGAGAGAGCTCCATCTCTGACGCAGACTACAAGTCTGAGAACGGAGGTAAGGTACTTCCGTACCTACCACAGGCAGGTACTTGGGGGTGTCCGTGCTCAGCCCTACGCGCCTGCCTGGTCCTAGAAATTGGAGGAGCTCGGCTTTTAGTGCTGCGACCTTTTATTATTAGCGTCAGATTGATCAATTACCAGCCACACCCTCAGGACACCGTAGCGTTGCGGACGGGGCTACCCGCGCCATGTATAGAGGAACACGCCCCGCTACTACTAGGCATGAATGGTGTGAAGCCAAGATGCAACCGTAATATCGCGAACCCAATTTCTACCTTGTCACAGCTAATACTAAGGTTCAATCTACTAGGTAGTAGTCTCTACGTAGGTTTCATTGTCGCTTCGGTATAAGGACGTATACTCTTTACTTCCAAGAGGCCGTGTCTCGTCGCAGGTATTGTCTATCGCATTCGGTGACTCGATGTGGTGATCCTCGCTGCTCGGCTCCATTCTTGAAAGCCACGGCGTGCCGGCCCAAATCCTCGGCCATGGTGCTGAGTTAAAGCATAAGCCAACAATATTCTCCTTGGTCAACTGCCGGCATTCAAATGGCGCCACTATATCCATTCAGAGCAGAAGCTATGGTCTCAGGCGCCCTAGAATCGAGGGGTATCGATCGAGAGCCACTATGTAGAGAAATGCATGTCACAAAACGAATCTAGGCACGAAGCAAACTACTAGACTCGGCACCAGGTCGATAGCAAGATGTGGCTAAATCATCAAAAATGCGTGATCAACGCCAAGGCGGATATCTAGGTTCTTGCTGGTAATCCTCAGGGTCTTTCTCTACCCCACCCGAGCCCGAGCCTTCAGACCTTCAAGCAGGGGCCAGGAGGTGTGAGTCGCCCTGACTGAACGGGAATAGCCGCTTCAGGGGATCACAGCCCGGAGGATTGCATTGGCTGTTTGAATAGCGAGTATCTGCTGCGGAAAGCGACGAGCGGAATTTGCGCCTATGGAGTAACAAGAGTGGCTGTTTGGTTTGTGCTTGGATACGAAATGAAACGCCTATCCTCTACCTCATTAACGGCACGACTCAGACAAACGAAAGCCATGCATAGGCATTGAAATGAGAGCGGCCGCCCCATGTACTGTATGGTCGCAAAACGGGAGGGGACGACGGTATGAGATTCAGGGTCCTCATCCACATTCAGCCAAACGGTTAGTTTGTGGCTGGCTGGCAGTGAGCTTGCGACCTTCAGGGAGGAGGGTTTCCATGACGCTTGATATGAATTTCTGCCGTCCGTCTTACTCATGTACAACTCACACAGGGCTTTCTGGTGGATGGTTGTCGTTACCCTCGTATCCTGTCATTTCGCCAGCGATGCATGCTGCAGGCGGTCTGTCTGTTGATCAGACTGACGGGCTTGGCTTCGGTCATCAAAGATAGCAGGAAAGATGTCACAAGTAGCAATATGTCAGGGCAGAGATCAAAAGGAGAGTCGATAGGGCTGAGTACTCGACACCCCAGTGCCACGTCGTGATGGCTGTGTGCATTAAATGTCCCGTGCCGGGCAGTACAAGGTTTGTGCACACACACACACATACACACATGCATCTGTTCCAGCCTAGAGCTGCACATAACCGATAACGTCAAATGGGTACGGACAATCATTGGTTCTTTTTATGCAGTGGTGATTACGCCGCAGTAGGGATTCATTCGGGAGTCCCTCATTTGCATATGAGGGATTGGAGTGCCAGACTGCTGGAACGAATCACCCGGAGTAGATGATTCGGTCTTTGCCGATGCAGGCTGACCAAACGATACCCCAGTCAGCCACTCAACCGGCCAGTTGGCATTGATTCACGTCCAGAAGATCGGTGAGGAAGTCATCCCGGCCTGGGTATGCGGATCTTGTGCCAGAGACTCCAGAACAGAACAAAGCAATATGTGATGCGGGAAAATGGACCTAATATTGGTATTGGCTGAGGCCCAAGCCTCAAGGAACAGGGTGGAATGCGATCAGGAGGACCCGCTGCATCGGATTTCCATGTTTCCTTTTTGTGATCCACTTAGATATCCCTGTCTATATTTCCCAGCATCTTCCCCTTCTTTGCTACGTACCTTCTCTTCTCAACCGAGAACCTGTCGACATCAGGTTACCCTGTTCTCATGTTAATTTATCTTGTCAAGCGTTCGAGCGTCAGCTAATATCGCTAGTTGCTTCTTTGTGCTACCAATATCGTCTTCATTATCCATCTATATAATAATTCCAGCAGATTGGCAGGCTGGGTAGGCCTGAAAGGGCCCTGTCACATCAAGTTGGGGTTCATGATGAGCTAGCATCACCATCATACGGCAATAATTACTTGTTAATCCATGATTCAAAACCAATGGTTGCAGACCCCTGACCAAGTCTGAATAAGACACGATGGTTGAAGGAGAGGCTAATTACTCAGGGACGGGCAGTCTAGGTACTACCTGGCTACGTATGAAGATATGGGCAGTTCGATATCGCCTGGGTATACAGTCAGCACTCAAGATGGGTGGTTGCGGTCATGGCTGGCTTGCCAACTTAATCGTGGAGAAAGAATTGCCTACTTGAGATAGTAAATCGCTTATCCATCTACCGTACCTGGTATCTCGTGTATCTGGTTTTCGCTCAGCCCCCATGACATCGTGGAGCATTAAATCACTAGCATAAGGATATTCGACCAGAATCTGGGGAGTGTTGCAACCTCGCAGCTGCACAGTAACACAGTCTGCCCAGGGATGGAATGGAATTCTGCAGATATCAACTGACCATAGCCTATAGAACTAGTTACGGTCAAGTATTGACCCTGGACATCATGCGGTTTACTTGGGGGAGGACGAGAATGCCTTGCCTACGCTTGTCGAAGGCATCACGCATGCAGGACCGCCGCCAACGCTCAGGAAAGCCTATACTATTGCTAAAACGTATTACAGTTGTTCTTTGACTTCTACTCGGGTTGTGATGCAATTCAAACATGTCAAGAATCTCCATTAGTGAATGGGTTGCACAGCCATCCCGCTTCTTTTTTTAAACCCAAAGCCTGTCAAGCTCTGGTCAAGGCAGCTACTGATACACAGCATCCAATAAGAGGTGCATACCCGTCGACGATGGCTGAGCATTCATGTGTCCCATTTCTGGCATGACGCCGGTTGCGTCTCCACGCACCGACTTGAGCCGTCACTGCCGCCGCCCAAACGCAGGAACTCTGCACAGCATGTAGTGGGAGGATCTCGGGGATGACAGAGCTTGGATACTAAGCTCTTGAGGAGTCTTTCTTTCACCCGTCTCACTCGAGCGCGGACATGGCGTTCGGATGAGGGGAAACTCAGACCTCAAACGGTTTAAGCCCCGGCGCCACGAGGACCCCATCCTGAGTGTTTGCCCCGGCCTAAGTCACTAGAAAATAGAAACATAAACAAACAAACGAAATCGTATGTTTTAGATGGGATTTCAACCATGAATGAACACCGTTATTAGACGTGGCTTGCTACGTGGCTAAGCCCTATGAATGGGTAGATTTCCATCTCAATACTTCACTAATGAGTTTATTGACTAGAGGTACTTGAGAATTAACATGGGGTATTTCTTGACAGATAGATGGACAAGACAAGACATGAGTTGGCGTTTTCAAGTCCAATCAAATAATAATGTCTTGATTGCTTTCTTTGTTCATTTTCCGTCTCATCTCCCTCGTGGATACTTCATCTATATGGATCCACCTTGGACAGGTGTTGAAATTAAGAACGCGCCATGATCTGTGATGCTTCAACCTACATTTAAACAATCCGACACCTCGAAAGTATATTTCTTGTTGTGCGTCGAGTTAAGCCGACGCCATGTGGAGTTGATATCCATCATTGGCGTCGCTTCGATTGTGAGCGTTAACGGTTTTGTTCCGCAGGCGCTTCTGGAGTCGATGATGGTATCCGCAGGCAGGCCCAGGATGAAACGCATGCCAAGTCAACAGTCAATGTTGATCATGACAGGTTTTGGTATCTGGGAACCGCAAATGCTGGCAGGGTAGCTTTGACACTGACAGGCATGTCGCAGCGTAAGACCCAAAACAGGTAACTCTCGACGTAAGTGATCTTCCAGGCTAGCAGCACGGCCAGACACGAGTGACCAACTTGGGAATAGCCAAGAGAGATTTGCTAGGGTTTGGAGATGCGATGCTTGGGACGCCTTCCCCGGGAGATACAACGTGCGAGCCAACGACAAGGGCGCTGCGACCATGTCGAGAAACGTTTTAACAGGGGGGGGGAGGACAAGAAAAGGAGGGATCAAGGGGAGGAACCGAGAAGGGAAGAGACGGGCGAGGCCGGACTGCGCCCCCATAACTCGGGGCCGATTGAGACATCTGACAACCGAAGCACGGGATTGGTCCCAGCAGCTTGACTTTATCCTATCCTGTTGCACTGTATAGAGTAGTGCTGTGCTGTAGGTATTGTATCGAGGTATTGTGCTGTGCTGTGCTGTGCAACGAACGAGGCACACAGCCCAGCACACCAATTGCACTATTCTAATGCATCAAGGGGTGCTGTGCATTGGTTTATTGATAAAAATAATCTACCATTGCACCATGGCAGTTTGGGCGAAGCCTCCTTCGACTACCACGTTTTAAGCAAGCTTACCCGTATGTCTCGCGGCTCCAGATAGTTGCAGACGCGGGCGGGTAGTCAGTCAGTCCTACTGAACTTAGACCTGGGCATCCAATGATCAGAGTGCTGTATGTGTGTGTGTAGGTTCAACATGGCCACTGAGGAATGAATCCTGCACGGCGCATGTGATATGGCCATGAGCCGTGAGACTTGTGGCGGTAAAAAAGACATATCCTTACTTCCGTAGGCAGGTATGTAGTCAGTCCAGCATTGGAATATTCTGCGAGAGTGGTTTTGGAATCGATATTATCATGTATATTACAGTGAATTAATGCCATGTAAAACAATAAAAGAGGATCCTGGACCATTAACTTCACCGACTGGCTGGTCCATGTCAGATCAAACTGCATCTTCAATCAGTGGGAGGCAGCAATTGGACGCTACATCATCATCCAGCAAGGGGGTCGATTTGATTGATCAAAAAAGGAAGAGGGGTCAGTCAATGAGTAACAAAGAAAAAGAAAGAATGCATGCATGAAAGGAGATCACCGCGTGAACGACCAAAAGGTTGAACAATGGGCTGCCGCACCCAAGTTTATGCAGTGCTGGTGCTGTATCGAGCATTAGCAGATCAACTACCAGGACCATACCATACATACATAGCCTTACCACGAATAGCAACTTGTCAAGAACGTCAACTAGTGGTACCGGGCAACTGCTGCTCCGTAGAAGAATACTCCGTACAGGTGGGAGTCGTGACGTGAGTTGGGTTGGTCTGAGGAGACCCCTGGAGTTGTGAAGAGCGATTACGGGGCGGAGTTTCCATCAGAGCGGACTGGTACGTACCGAGAGATACTAAGATGAGCCCCTGCTTCAGAGTTCTCTGTCCTGCGACCCATGTAAGACGCCTGGTCGCTCTGCCAAATGCCAACCATGTCCGTTTAGGAAGCCGTCATCTTGATACCGTTATGTAGATCAATTTGTTTCCCAGACACAGACACAGGCACACGCCTCCAGCAGGTCCTTGGTTCACCCCATATTTCCGCGCCAAAACGCTCGTCGAGAATGAACCACAGCGTAATATAGCGATATCGTTTGCTGTGTGCTCGGTAGTACACCACGGATCATGCTTTTGGGTCAAGGAGTTTGCTCCGTTCTCATGGTGGGAGGCCCCCAAACCAACGGATGGATGGGTGTAGATGGCCTAAAGATTAGAACAAGAGAGGGAAAGAGCCATTACATTCTCATTGAGTAACTTTTTGCTGTAACTGATTGTCTTGTCTCCAAAGCAGGCTGGCGCTGTTTGGCGCTGCATGGCGCTGGGCCGCCGGCGTGCCTCCTCCCTCTCTGCTCTGTCTTCGTTTTAGACATCACCATTCATCCCCACGGCTGTGCACACACACCCTCCCTCGTCTTTAGGGCTTGAGCTTGAGCTTGGCTTCTGGTGATGGGGTAGTAAAATGCTCACTCCACCCCCCCATCAATCAACTCTCGCTCTGCATCTCAAAACCGCACCCCCTCTCCCCGTGGACCCCCTGGCCTGGCTTCAATTGCCCATGGGCCCTAGGCCCTACCAATGTACCGGCCTATGTATCGTACATGGCTCTTGCAAGCTTGTATCCATCCCGTCAGTCAACTGGAAAGAGCCGATCCATCGCGGACGGGGCCCGAATGCAGGTGTAGTAGTGCCTTGACTATATCTACGTTGGTAGCCCCCAACCTTCTCGTCGGGTCTAAGAAGAGCTCATTACTCGACAACGACAACGACAACTCCATCAACTGTCAAACGTTTTAAGACGACTCAAGATCAACAATAACAACAATAACAGCCATCCATCTAACTATCGACACTACCTGGTCTTCCTCTTGACCACCGACACTGCCTCACTCTGTCGTTATCCTTCATCTTAGCAACAGGAACACTCCCATTGCTTCATACTCAAAGATACCAGCTCCAGGAAGCCAACCAAAACAAGATCCTTCGCCGTGTCTGAGTCTACATCCATCAGAAACATCTCAGACCCTGCGAGACGGCGACTCACTTCAAGCCTCACTCCGTTTCTGGAATGCGAAGTGCAGGTAAGCTTCCCCAGGTTACCATTGCACACTCTGGTTGGATATCTACAAAGATCTCTACTTCTACCACTGTTTCCCCCCTTCTCTTGGACCTCCAGGCCTGACATTGTTGCCTTGCGATTTACAGATAAAAGTGACTGCGTCCCGAGCTCAAGCCATCATCGCTTCAAGCCTGCCCTCGCGCACTCTCTCTACTTGACCAACACAACTTCAACTTTGAACTTGCCGGCTTATATCTGAACATTTCCTGCCTCTGCTACCAATACACCATGACAACTCTATCAGAACCGTCATTTGCCATGTTCCCTCCTCCACACGATGCTGAGGACTTTTCTCGATACACAGACTCTAACGTTATCTTCACTTCGGGACCCATCGATGTTAGCATCCCCGCCGATGCATTCGGCTTTCAGCAGCAGAATGTCAGTCAAGATGTGTTTGCTTCATCAATGGCCTTTGTCGAGCCGGGCCTATATGCGGAGCCCCCCAATTATATACTCAACAACTGCGGATCACCAAGTATGTACACAGATGAGTCTTCAGACATGAGACTTCCTTCGTCGAGTCTTTCAACTGCCTCGGCTCCCTCCACAGCTTCTTCGGCAATTGGATCTCCTCAATCCAACCATGGCCAAATGGGTACGATGCCCGAGTGGGCTCCCCAAGGACTGGGTCTCCAACCTGCCATTGTGGGCAATGACTACATCGGATCCGACTTTGCATCGTTTCCCGGCTCGGGAATGGTGGAGGAGCTCAGCTTCGACTTTCCCACGGCAAAGACCTATGTCGGTAAGTTCAAGGCTATTTCTTGCTCGCTTCGAGTTCGGCGATCCCCTTCTCCCCTGCATTGCAATGGCATTGGTAGACTGAGCCCCAGTCTGAGGCCTCTTCCCCACCACTAGATGGTAGTGCCTGTGAACCCCTGCCCAGTGCGGTGCTGCAATTATGACAAAACCATGTGTCGGATTGCGCTTGCGCTTGCGCCTGGCACACTCTACCAGGTCACCGGCTCTACAGTCCAGCTCCCTCTGCGTTCAACGTCGCCGATCCTCATCTTTTCGCTTTCTTTCTCTGCCATTTTGAGTTCATCCCTTGTTATCGTGTCCCACATCACAGCACACATCTGGCCATTCGCCCGACGATTTAGCCCTTTGTCTGCTCCATCAACTGAGACATTGCACCTGTCAACCCAGTCAGCGCTTGATGTCACTCGCCCGCTGTCAAAAGATTGGCGACCTTGGTTGCTTCGCGCTCAGCAGTGGCTAGCTGTAAACCCAACTTGGGCCTAGCTCAGCTGACTTCGAGGTGCAATCACGTCCTCCACTTCAACTCCACCATTTCTGTCTGCTTCAACTTCTGTTCCTGAATTGATTGCTAACCAGACTTTTGTCATGATAGACCCTTCTCTTATTCACCCAGAACTCACTTGCCCACCTATGGGAATCCCTTCGTATGATGCTCACTACCAGCAACCCAATCAAACATATCCTGCTTCTCCTTCTACATCTTCATCCTCACCTCAGCCCCATATGATGAGAACCAATAGTTCCTCGCCTTTCCTCCAACCTAGTACCTTCCAGTCCGCATTCCCTAGCAGCCCTTACGGTGTGCCAATGGACAACCACATCCGTGCCCCTAGCATCAACCAATTTGTACCCCCTACACCGGGCGAGTACAGCAGCGATGAGTCCAAGGAGAAGCAAAGATGCACATGGCCCGATTGTGGCAAGACTTTCAAGGACCTCAAGGCTCACATTCTGACTCATCAGAATGAGCGTCCTGAAAAGTGTCCTATTCAGACCTGCGAGTATCATACCAAAGGGTTTGCTCGCAAGTATGACAAGAATCGCCACACTCTCACGCACTACAAGGGCACAATGGTCTGCGGCTTCTGCCCAGGATCTGGATCGGCCGCGGAGAAGTCGTTCAACCGCGCCGACGTTTTCAAGCGCCACTTGACAGCAGTTCATGGTGTCGAGCAGACTCCACCAAACAGCAGAAAAAGGTCGTCTGCGAGCTCCAACGCACCCAAGAAGCTTTCCGGTTACGCCTCTGACGCTACTGGCAAGTGTAGCACTTGTTCACAAACCTTCTCCAATGCTCAAGACTTCTATGAGCATCTTGACGACTGTGTGCTGCGCATTGTCCAGCAAGAAGATCCCGCCGAGGCCATCAACGCAAAGCGTCTTGCTGAGGTTGAGAACGATAAGGATGTTCATCAGACTTTGGAGAAAAACAACCTCCCTACTACCACCGACATCACCATGACACATCATGATGACGACGCCGACAGTGTTGATGGTGACGATGATATCTCTCCCAAGAGCAACCCATCTCCCTTGACAAAGAAGAAGGGCAATCCCGCCAACGGCGTTCAGAAGTCTCGAGGCGTAACTCACTCCCGAGGTGGTGTGACGTTGGGAACCAAACCCCGCAGCCGCAAGAATCGCCGTGATTACCCCTCATCGTGGGGCTTCGATAAGGGCCAAATGACCATGAAGAAGCGTGTCGTGGCTGTCTTCGACGGCCCCCGACGCCTTGCCAAGGACGATATGATGCTCTCCACAGATCACGAGATCCGCTTCCCGCTCTCTGATGGCAAGTCCTATGTTACGGACCTCGATGTGCAGACCCTCGATAGAGCCAACGGCTTCCATAGTGCCACCGAAGAGGAGAAGGGTCCGTGGATCTCGGACGATCCTACCGCTGAACAGCTCAAGGAGATGCAACAGATGCTCGCAAGTAACACCAACACCACTCTATAAACACAAACCACATACATCATCGATCATATTTGCAAATCAACAACAGTAACAACAACCTCTCTTCAAACAAAACATGTCGAAGAAAAAAAGCATAATAGGGACGGCGTAAGCGGATTGTATTTGAACATGGCCGATTGGAGTATTTACGCATGACCTTATGAGTTCTTGGAATGCGCCCCACCCATGAAGGGGCATGGAATTAGTACTTGATGGGAAGAAAAGGAAAGGAAAGGAAAGGAAAGGGAAAGGGAACGGGAACGGGAACGGTATTTGGGCCTATATTTGCACCGAGGAGTTGACGTATCGATACCCATGTTTTTACTGTGTTTTTATCTGGGATTTGCAAAGGCACCTCACCCATTGATGGCTTAATGACAATCAATAATGGACGATTTTGACATAATCTCCTCTTCTGAACATACCTCGTTCCAATTTGCACATTGTTGAAATGCTATACTTTTTGCTCTTGCTTGTTATTGCAATCATTATTCCAAAAGCTTATTGGGGTCATTATGTCTGAATTAGGACAAGGATATATAATATCAACAGGCATTTGCTTAATATTACTTATCAATCACCCGATCCTGCATCGTAGATCATAAAACGACCAGTATTGCTTTCGGGTGGAATCATCACAAAGGTCTTCTCAAAGTATATCGATACATTGATGACCTTGTAGAAATCGTTGAGAATTTATTGTAAATCTCGAAGTCTTGAGTTTGCTAATTTAAGGATACCTACCAATGGGAAAACGCCTTTTGCGTAGAACATGCAGCACAAACTCTATACCTTCTTCCCCTCCTCTCCCCAATGAAGCGAGGAGACCGATAGACTTGTGTATGTAATGGAGCCAATCTGTACCGGGGTGACGACTGGTAGTGTTGTTTCCTCTGATCATCTGTCTTCATGTTGACACTATGAAGCAGCCAAGACAATTCGTTCAAAAACTTGATGATGAATCACTCGCTTGCTAATAATAAGCCATCTGGATCCAAGACAGATATTGTATAGGCTACAAGAAGCCTGCGGCGTAAGAATACGAAGGGCCGAAGAGGGGGTTGGGACGAGATTGATCAGATGCTGTTACTTTAGACCATTGTTCCCATGGACTTGTTCTTTTCTTTTGTCTGAAACATTCGCTGCCAACATGGAAATGGAAAACGTACAAATTAAAGAACAGAGGGCTCCATATTTAGTCTCGGAGCCAAGTCGCGCAAGCGAAGTCCAAGTTGTTGGCACTGCAGCCGTAGCCCACGACGCCGTGTTCGGTAATATTACAGAAGATGGACCTAACTATCGCAGCGTGAATAGACTTTGCATACTATAGGAGAAGGGCAATGCTGATGTAAATAGGTTGGATGGTTGGGAACATCTGCTCTGATGATGAAGACCCAGATCGGTCTGGGCATTCTCTCGATCCCATCCGCGTTCCATACTCTTGGTATCATCCCCGGAATTATCTGTCTTATCACTATAGCAGTCATCACTACTTGGTCTGACTATGTGGTCGGTACCTTCAAGCTCAACCATCGCGAGGTCTACGGGATTGACGACGCAGGCGGCATCTTGTTCGGACGCATTGGACGAGAGGTGCTTGGAATTGGGTTTGCCTTGTGTGAGTGGTACGACATTCGTGATACTGGATGTTACTGACAGGCAAAAGTCACAATATTTACTTCTGCTTCTGGCATCTTGGGAATATCCATCAGTTTCAATGCATTGTCGACGCATGGAACTTGCACGGCCACGTTTGTTGCTATCGCCGCCCTCATCGTCTTTCTCTGTTCCAGCATCCGCACGCTGGGTAGGATGAGTTGGTTGGCGTGGGTTGGAGTGATCTCTCTTATGGCTGCTGGTGAGTAACAGCCCCTATCTTTGAGACTCGCCATCGTCTGTACTGAAGACACTCGACAGTATATCTAGTCACTATCGCCGTTGGCATCCAAGATCGACCCTCTGCCGCCCCCAAGATTGAACTCGACCATGATTGGAAATCAGACTACAAACTATACAACCGTCCAGGCTTTGCCGATGCTATGACAGCCATCTCGACAATCATCTTCGCCTATGCTGGCACGCCCCTGTTTTTCCCTATCGCGGCCGAGATGCGGGATCCTCGCCATTACACAAAGGCAATGATGCTCTGCCAATCTGTGGCAACCTTCACATATATCGTCGTAGGGATCGTTATCTACTACTACTGCGGTTCCTATGTTGCGTCTCCTGCTTTGGGCTCGGCTGGCAAGACTATCAAGCAAGTCGCTTATGGTCTTACACTGCCAGGTCTTATCGCCGGTGCGACTATCAACGCCCATGTAAGACAACACGCACCTGCTGATAGCTTCATACTAATAGGGGTAATTGTCGTATAGGTCACAGGCAAATACGCATTCGTTAGGATCCTTCGCGGCTCGAGGCATCTCACAGCAAACACTTTTGTCCACTGGGCCGCCTGGCTCGGCCTTACCTTTACCACATCTTTAGTTGCCTACATAATAGCAAGCGCAATTCCAGTATTTGGAAGTCTCGTATCCCTTGTTGGCGCTCTTCTGGGCACACTCCAAACATTCCAACCCTATGGTTGTTTCTGGTTATACGACAACTGGGCCATGGGGATACACGAGCGATCCCTCAATTGGATTCTCATGGTTACTTGGAGCATTTTTGTTATCGTTTCTGGAACGTTTCTGATGATTGCTGGGACGTACGGATCTGTTCTAGGAATCATTGACTCGAATAAGACCTCAGGGGGGTCGAGTGCTTGGTCTTGCGCAGACAACTCCAACTCTGTATAGGTTTCGCATATCAGATAGTGTCACTTTGGAAGTTATACGGAAGGCAGAGTCTGTAATTTGTCTCGGACCATGTTGGGTATCGAATGATGAGAAGCTGCGTTGTTGATAGTCTCCAATAAAAGAAAAGCGGTCGGGGTTGGCAAATTTTCTTGATGCCCCATCAAACCATACTACACTTAACTCATTGCTAGTTATAGCAATAATTGTTTTCACAAAATTACAGCCACCAGACACGCTCTCTATCGTTGTACGATAACCTTTAAATAAGCCACTAACCAGTAACGTCACTCTTTTGTTACAGTGAGATCAAGTGATCTACTGAGCAAATCGAGTTTAACCGGAGTTTGGGTCGGTTGGGTATCTACATCAAATATCGCGAAAGGAGTCAACTCGAAGCAATGTCTCTCACCTGGCGCATCTCCGTCAACGGCGAAGCCGACAGCCCCGAAGACTATCTCTCCACTGCTTTGGGCGTTATCTTCCCTGACGATATCACAAACCAGCACGGCGATGCTGAAAACAACCTCTCATACGCCTCGCCTCATCTCCCCAAGCCTCTTATTATCGACCTCGCCGATCCTGTCAAGGAGGATGATCGAAAGCTGTTTTCCCACTACCTTTGGAATGCCTCTCTTCTGATTGCTGAATTTATTGAGGCTGATTCGCTCGGTATTCCGCTCGAGAAGCCCCGTGAAGCACAGGACAGCATCTCTTTCGATGTCAAGGGACTTGAAACTCTCGAACTGGGCGCTGGAACCGCGTTGCCAAGTATCATGGGTGGTCTTTTGGGTGCGAAACGTGTCGTAGTCACAGACTATCCGGCCGAGCCTGTCCTGAAAACTCTCCGCACAAACGTCGCTCGCAACATCCAACCTTCTTTAGCACCCACCTCGACAGAGCCAACACCCTCTGCCGGAGTTTCTGTCGAGGGCCATTCCTGGGGTGAGCTCGAAGACCCCTTCAGCAAATCAGGCGAGCATGCATTTGACCGCATTATCGCCGCTGACTGTCTGTGGATGCCCTGGCAACACGCCAACTTACACCGATCCATCGCTCACTTCCTGAAGCGAACACCTGAGGCTCGGTGCTGGGTCGTTGCAGGCTTCCATACTGGCCGACAAAAGATGAGCGGGTTCTATGATGTGGAGGCACTTAAGAAGGTCGGGCTCGAGGTAGAAAGGATCTGGGAGAGGGACTGCAACGGTGAGGAAAGAGTGTGGGATATCGAGCGTGATGATGATATCACTGTGCGGAAGAGGTGGCTCGTCGTCGCCTCACTGAAATGGATATCGACATCGTGAGGTTGATACTGGTCGCCGATTCGATCAGATGGGCTCGCACAGAATGAGACGGAGGGGAAGAGTCTTTATATACTGCAACCACGTCAGCAACCAGCACAGGATCGTTTGACTTCGTCGAGGCGGAGCAAGACATCATCTTGTAGTCTTGGGTTTACTGCTCGATTGATTGGTTCGTATGCTTGGGGCGATCTGACTGCCGCCCGCAAAAGGAGGCTGAGCAACACCCTTGCCAGAGGGCATGAGGATGAACAAAGATAGACGCCATCGGTGTGCAGAATAACAGCCGGAGATGGTTTGGACCGGTTAAAACATTGGCCGAGGTATGAACAATGCGTATACTCTCACGAGATCAGAAATAAATGGGCAACGCCCCTGAATTACATTGGATATATTTGGTACAAGCTCACTATGGGTCTTCTTTTTCTTGTAACGAAACAGCCAGGCTTTTCCAACTTGGCTGAATTAATTTGGAGCTTCAATGCTTGGCCCTTTCTCCTCTACTTTGACCACAAGGTCGTAATTTACACGCAGGTTCTGTGCCCCGCTAAGTGCGCGTGTCAGCATAGCTTCACGTCTCTCTCCAACAAGGCGCTTAAGCGCCCCAACAAGGAACCCTGAGACAATGTCGACAGACCAGTCGTCAGGAATAAGGCCAAGCACATCGTCAATCTCAAACCAGCCACCAAATCGCTCTAACAACCCACCGGTCTGCTCAATGCGATCGCTGAGATCTTCGAGTGCGAGAAGCTCGTGAAAAACAACGTTGAAGAGGCGGCGCTGCTCCTCGAACGAAGGCCGGTCGGACAGCGCAGTGCCTGTCAAGCCCGTACCGCCTCGGAGGCAATAAGAGACGGCAGTATCGTAGTCACCCAAGTTGTGAATTAAGAGCCGGAGGGCATCGTTGTGTTTACGCTCTCGACCGGCAAGGATGATAGTCTCAGGCACCAGAAGATCATCCGGAATAGTAGAGATCCGATCCCTTATCGCTGCCGCATCATAATCATTTGCTTCGCCCAACAGTTGAAGTAACCTGAGACGGCTATGCCAGACCTCGTTCTCGGGGGGTGCGTTGTCCCTGAGGAAATGGCTGTATGCAGGCTTGGGAGCTTGTAAAGCACGGTATGCTGCATATGTTGCTCTGACTAGAGTTCGACTATCCTCAGATGATTCTAGGTCTTGCACAACTACATCGAGGTAGTACGTCATCAGATCGTTGATATAAGCGGCATGCCCCTTGCCAAATACCAAGTGCTCGAGATAGTATTTGACTGCATCGGGTGCTTCTTCCCTCAAGATGGAAACAACATGTGCTGGTTCGAACTTGGGTGCTCGTCCATTGTCCTCCGCGAAGACTTGAACACCAAGTTTTGGGTTCCGACTTGCCAGCCACACCCCGTATTCTTGAACGAGAGACTGGCTGGAAATCTTGGTCAAGTATTCACGAACCCGCTGTTCGCCTTCGCGAAGCTCCTGGCCCACGTCTTTCTCGCCTTCAATGATTCGCCTCCAAGTAGACAGCACGTCACCCGATAGCTTCCGGCTCTGGTAGAGCCGACTCAAGACAAAAAGACGGTGGTAGGATTCAAGTAAATCGACTGCGCGGTCGAAGCAGTCGACGCCTTTATCCACGATCTCGTAGAGCTCCGATCTGACGACGCCTCCTTTACCCATTCCCTTTGGAGAGTGTTGGTCAACCTCAAGAAGAACAAGAAGCAAAGCGGCATCAACAGTATGAAACACTTCTCTCTCATCGGCAACACTGCCAAATCCTTTTCTCTTCCGCCATGTCCCAAGGAATTTACGAAGAAAATGCATAGTCCTCGGCTCCAGTGTTCCAGCGGTATCCTTAGACGTCGTCTGAAACTCTCTGCTGCGAAGGTATGCATCAGCGGTTCTCCTCACACCCCCATAAATCCATATCCCGCGTGAACCTTCGATTATCTCATTTCGAATGCTGGGAATTAACGACAGCACTACTCTTGGATCAAGACCACTCTCAACCAACACTTCCTCAAGCGCTTGTACTTCTTTGTCCGTGAACTGCTTGTCTTCGGGCGACTTCAACAAATTCGTCAAGAGTAAGATACCGGCTTTTTGTCGAATGTATCCATATGTCATAAACTCCAGCTCGGTTTGCGGCTCTCGGCCCCTGATGGAGTTGATAGTGTGGAAAATTGCTTGCCTGTCCAGCTTTGCGGGATTGAAAACATCACCCGCACAAGCAGCGTCTAGAGTTGCATCGAGTTGTATGAGTAGAGGGTTACGAATAGCCCACCAAATGCGACTCCCGCTCCAAACTGCTAATCTGGCTTGAGCCTTGGCGAATTGGCGAGCAAACTCCTCTCCCTCGACATTTCGATTGGCCTCCCACTCTTCTGGTAGCGACTCTTCGTCTTGTGAGTCGATATTCCTGTCAAAAAGTTCTTTTTCTTTTGAAAGGTGCTCTATAGATAACGCAGTCCTGGAGTCTGGGGTCTTTGCGGCAGAGGAAGGATCGGGAGTCCCAGGAGTAATGGAAACGGAAAAGGGTGTGTAACGTCTTGAAGACAGCTTCTGAACGATCTCATCGAACCGCATATCTTCACTGCCAATGAGAGAGCGAATGCCATATATGTCATGAGGACCAGCTTCTTTAGCAGTCAACCAATGCTTCTGCGGATTTGGTTCCGAGCCAGCATCAAATCGCTGAACCTCTAGCCCATGTTGCATATCACCCTCGACTTCTTTAGTCATCGAGGCTAGAACGTAACCCTCTTCTTCTTGGGTTGAAGACGGTTGTGACGAGTGTGGATCTGAAGGCGGGCTATCTACAGCAACTTCTCTAGGGTATCTTGTAAACTCAAGAGTGGGCCGTGTAGGATCACCATCAAGATTTACAAACATGCCAATTCCCGGTTCCAAAGGGTCGGTTCCAGTAACTAGCAGGAACTCATCAGGGGTCGGGGAGGTGATATGGGGCTTCAAAAGAACTGCGCCAGGTCTAGGTCGAGGGTCCGTCGATTGAGAAGGGGTACCCGATGGTGATGGTGCAGCAGGTAATGGTTTATCGAGCGATGCAGTATTCGGAGTAGGGGCTCTCTCTATGGATGGCCGGGGGCTTGTGGATGGTTGTGGTGAAGGGTTTCGACGAAGCCAATCGTCACCTTCAATGCCACGATAGTCTTGTCGACGGATACTGTCCAATATTGATCCACCCAAGCTCGTGCTTCGACTATGTGTTGGGGCTTCGCTGGATGTGCGATTTCCAGTAGAGGAAGAACTCCGGAGGAGCCCAGTTGATGTATCTGCTCCGATACTTTGAGCATGTCCTATCTCACTAGGCGAAGTCGTTTCCTCCAACGATGAAATGCTCATCAAGGGGATCTTGAGTTGTTGATCCACATCGATGAGAGCATAGGATCTGGAGTCTGCCACGCATGCGATCGAATCTCTGCGTACTGATAGAGTGCTACCGGAGAAGTCTATTTTCTGTTTCATGTTAATATGAGTTTGGTTCGAAAGAAACAGTTATGCTCGCTCACCTTGAATGCACGGGCGTCTTCTCCTACTCGGACTACCTGAATCTTCCGCATAAGAGAAAGAAGGATAGTTACTCCTCCGTTTCTCTCCGCATTTCCATCATCAAGAGGGGACTCGTTCAGATCAACCCCTCCTATCCAACTGCAGTTCTTCACTATTGTTGTTCCAAAAACAGGGCTGAGCTCTGGCAGAGAATAGAAAGTAACGGTCCAGTTGCACAAGATACAGGCTTTTCCAACACGGGGCAGTAGGAGAATTTGTTGAACACCAGGTCGGGAAGTCGGAGTGCCCGGCGTTTCTGCATATTGAGGACATAGCCGGGATGCCAGTATATAGACGGGCTGTCCGGATCGGTCGCTGGGATCGGGTGGGATCTGGACGAAGTGAAGAAGCTCCGACGCTGATGTGCCAACATACAGGTTCGCATCTATATGCGCATACGTCAATTAGGAGCGCGAACACTGGGAACGGGCATTGGAAGAACTTACCTAGGTAGTCCACGCAATTGATCTTAATATCGTCTTGACCACCATCCGCAGATAGCGGTACTTCGTCTAACAATGTTCGGAGAACATAAGGGCCAACCTCGCGAATGGTCTGCCCTGGGCTGATGTTTGGAGGCCCGTCGCCTGAGCCATCTGATGTCATAGCGGCGTCGTTATCAACAGCATCATTTGAACGAATAGTGCATGTCGTGTTGTGCGGTCGCGCGTTCAAAATCCGATATAGCTTGCACTATAGGCTTGCTGGTGTATGTTGACATCAGTTGGGTGGATGCAGCTGGAGCTGTGGGAGCTGACGGGACCTTGAGTGGGTAATCGATAGCGCGCCCACTGAGCGGGCTTGTGATCAGTGGCTATGCTGCACTGAGCTGCAAGGCTGTGGGGGATCAGTCCATGGACTATCCCTTGTGCTCTTGGCAGTATCAGCCTGACAGCTTGCGCAGCCAATAAGCTTGGATGACACGCGGAGCAACCTGGCCCCAAGTTATCAAGGAGAATGAACACATTCCTTCTACATAATATATTCATCAGCACAAACTTATGGCTTCGGTTTGATCACGACAACAAAGAGTCTATACGACATTCCAGCGGACAATACCAACTGTAATACACTCTCTTTATCGCACTCGCGGCGTTCGAGGGCTACTGTACACACTCCTTTGCGCCGCTCTAGCTCCCAGCTCAATACGACGCCATGAGCGACGCAGCCGTAGAAGCCGCTTTGGCTACTACAATTGAAGCCCCTGTGTCTACGCCGGCGCCTACATTTGAGGGAGAGAACAAGTTCCAGCATGCTATATCAGCATGGAGGAGTATGGAAGCCGGTGAATTCTAGCTACGATTTGTTACTGACCATCTGTGTAGCTATTGATCTCACAACCCTTGTTTCCAATCTGGATAATACAGCATCAGACATCGTCGCTTATCAACGGGACTCGACAGTTCAGCGCAAAGAGCTAGCGCAGAAGACGAAGGAATTTCGCAAGCTCGACGATTCCGCTAAGCTTACAGAGATCAAAGGCCTATTAAAGTGTATAGAAAATGCAACCTCGTGGTCCTTGACCGATAATAAGCTAACAATCTTGTAGCGTACCAGACCTTTATCGATCTCCTTACGAACCACTCCAAGTCTGTTAACTCGGCATTCCTACAGACTTATACTTCGTTCTCCGATGCTCCAGACCCATATCCACTTCTCGAGGCCTCGGTGGACTCGATGCTCCTCGCTGAGGACACTTTGCCAAAGATCACAGAGGAGAATCAACACCTGCAAGAGAATGTCTCAAGCCTCACAACCCAATTGGAGGAGGTGGAGTCAAAGCTCCAAAACGAACGAAAGTCGCGGAAAGAATTAGAGGAGAATTTGGAAAGCCGTGTTAAGGAAGTCGAGTCATCATGGACCGCCGTACTAGAAGAGAAGACTGACAACTGGGAGGCCAAGGAAAAGGGTCTGGAGGACAAGCTGGAGAAGCAGGAACGCTTACTCAGCGAGATGCGTGCAAGTTATGAGGTCAACCAACGATTGGGCAAGAATGGCGATGATCAGGAGACTCAACGCAACCAGGTCTCGAGTGCTGAGCTCGAGATGCTCCATGCAGACTTGGATCGTACGAGCTCTCGGCTTGCTGAAGTCGAAGCACGTAACGAGCACATGCGCTTGGAGCTGGCACAAGCCAAATCTTCCGCGCAGCAACAACCTCAGACTAATCTCGAAGATGATCCAGGTTATATGCGAGTGAGGTCTGAGAACCAGTCAATGATCCGCAAACTCGATGCCGCTCGCGTGGAGAAGGAAGGCCTCAAACGGGAATTGGATGCCAGACTGCGATCCATCGAGAGGGAAATAGGCTCTATAAGGGAAGAGAGGGATACATTGAAGACCAAGATCCAAAAGTGGAACGACTACGACGAGATCAAGCAGGAGCTTGAAGTGCTGAAGAGTATCGAGTTCTCCACAGGTGATGACGATGAGGTACGAGAGCATCTCGAGGCGAGCAATGCTGAAGGCAATTCCCTAGAGAAGCTTCTACTAGCGCGAAACAAAAAGCTGGGTGATGAGTTGACGGTCATGCGCGTTTCACACAACGATTTACAGAGGCGCCTAGAGGATCTTCAGGAGGAACTCTCGAGAACAAACGCAGAGTTGGAGCGATCTCAGAAGCTTAACCAGAAGCTGGAGAGCGATTTAGAGACCATACAAGAAGAGGGTGCCAATGCGTTCCCGTCCGGAGCTTCCGTCGCTGGAACGTACGTCACCCGGGCAGTCGGACGTAAGAGCGGCAGAATCTCACCGACATCCTCTATCATCAGTGGCATGGATCCTCGTATGGGAGGAGGCGAGCCCGGTGAACGAGTCTATGGAGGAGGCTCTGGCATGTTGCCAATGGTCACGGCTCAGCGCGATCGCTACAAGAAGAAGAACACGGAGCTTGAGGAAGAGCTATCAAACACGCACCGCACGGTATCACAGCTGCGCCAGGAAGTAGCGGCTCTACAGAAGGATAACCTGAATCTATATGAAAAGACAAGATACGTCTCAACATACAATCGAGGAGGCGGCGCGGCGACATCATCGGCGTATGGAGCAAACCCGAACCCATCCACAGTGTCGATCGGTGAAACGGGCAACCCTGGCATTGCCATGGACCGGTATCGGCAGGCATACGAATCCAATATTTCACCGTTTGCAGCCTTCCGCGGGCGAGAGTCTGCTCGAGCCTACAAAAGGATGAGTCTTCCAGAGCGGGCAGTGTATTCTTTGACACGCACAGTCCTTGCTTCGCGAACGAGTCGAAACCTGTTTGGCGCATACTGCGTAGCGCTTCACTTGCTGGTTTTCATGTCTTTGTACTGGCTGAGTTCGTCGGACGTCCAGCGGGTAACTCATCTCGAGTCCGCGGCCGCGGCGGCAGCTGGAGTAGCTGGGGGTTCACTGGGCAGTCCAATGGACGGGGCGCCTAAAGATCCTGCCAAGTAGAGGGCAATGTGCCGCAATGCCTTGGGTGTGTTTTACCCAAAGCTCGAAAGGGAATGTGTCAATGAATCTCCGAGGAAAACGGACTGTATTGTTTATCAGTGTAAATAAGCCTGCGTCGAGACAGGCTCAGCAGTGGAGTAATTGGGTATTTAGAACCTTGTATTTCGGAAGCAAGCGGAATCTGGTGTTGGTGTAAGCGAGATGCCAAGATGGATTGTAGCACGCAGATAGTAGTTAGTTATTCGTGGGAGATGATGATCCATGAGTCCTTGGAGTTAACTTGGTAGAAGCATAACATGATCCACCTAAGCAACCTCCTCGCAAGAAGTCAAGCAAACTAGATGCAACCATTAGAGCCCCACTAAACATGCAAGTCATGATGGAAATGTAGAATGGACCAAGGATGGCATATGGATGCCAAAATAGCCCGGCCCAATCCAATATGAGAGGGGTTCTTTTGTCGCATGGCGGGGTCGGTTGCTATTTTCTGCAGCCGCTGGCCGTTTATCGCGGCCCGTGAGCGTGCATGACCCGCGGACCAATCAGAGGCTTGCAAAGTAGTGGCAGATTGCTCAGTACCCTGTATGCAATTTACTCAGGCCCAGGGACTTTGTTTCTCGTTTCTTGAGAGGTCCTGGATGTTTTGGTGCTGTGATGAGGTTGGTTCATGAGTGGCGCCCAGAGATCTGGGATCTATTAAAGGGTCCTGGTTGGTATGGGGATGTAAGGGCATGGTTAGTAGGTTTAGATGTAACCTCAATACAATGGCCCTTGTGACATGACATTCATGAATGAAGAAGAAGAAGAAGAAGAAGAAGAAGAAAAAAGAGAATTTACGTAGTGAAGTACCTGTGCATGAACGGATAAGCGTTGAATGAGACACTTTAAACATATACGATTGAGTTATAGGAAACACTTATTATTCGTACAAGGCGTTGGGTGGTCAGATTTCTGTTTACTACATCGTCATAGTTCACCAACGATAACCTCGATACTCGAAACTAGATCTTGCATGGCAATGTCCACAAAAGCGGTACCTCCAATATCGTGGTATCTTCCTCGTGCTCGTCCATCACCATCTTTAAACGCCCTTGGAGGGGGGCCCATGCATCCATATGCCGGCGCCCGAGACAGGCGCTTAAACAAACACAACTCACCAATCACGACCCTTGTAGCTCTGTTCGTCACTTCAATGATTGGCTCTCGGCGTTTGATCTACTTCCCGCATCACACATGAGCCGGAGGTGCAGGGCATTCTGAACAACCATGGCATGAAAAGGGCTGGTGTTTATTTTTGTATTTAGATCTTGGCAGATGATCCAATCATGGCCATTTGCTTAGACTTACCGCCCAAACCTTTAGGCGCGTGCAACCAAGTCTTGGCTAGAAGAGAAGGTTGGTTATAATAAGAGACGGTTCGTCTGCTGGTGCTGAGAAGAAAAGAAGAGGCAGGAAAAGATCTCTCAGTCTCGGCATCCTTATACACTAAAGACGCTGAGCGTTCTTTTTTCTTTTTGTTGTCTCTTTTCCTTTATATGTTATTTCCTTATTTCCTAGGGTCTTCTCTCTCAATTATCTTGCTTGAATTATCTACGAAGTTTCTGCTTTCTCTTGGGTGTTATTTCTCATACCGGAAGACGTCTTGACGACTCGAAACGATACCGACACGCTTTATACCCTCGACATCATATAGTGCTCATACGCACACTTTCACACACTCTCACACCTCTTCAAGATGCAATTATCAACATTTGTCGCATCCGTCTTGGCGGTAACTGCTTCTGCAGCACCTACCTATCCCACAGTCACAGTTACCGATCCTCGATCTGCAATCGACACATTAGGGTCCTTGTCTAGCTACTTCAACCTTGTTGCGGACAAGGTCAAGGCTGTCAAGGTGTCTGGCATGGCCCCGGTCTGTGATCTTTCACTCGCCAAGATGCCGCTCGGTATGTTTTGTCACTCTCCGACTCTTCACTCACCTTGTACTAACCTACGATGAAAGACGGTCAACTGCTACCTCCTGCTAAAGGTCTTACTCTCAAGCACGTCGCTGTCGGTCGCGGCACGCAAAATTACACATGCGATACCAAGAACCCTTCATCTGCCCCTGTTGCCACTGGTGCTGTGGCCACTCTCTTCAACGCCAGCTGTGTCGCCGCGCTTTACCCCGATCTGCTCGAGCGAATTCCCGGCATGGCTGTTCACTTCCCTTTGACCGACGCCAAGAAACTCGGCCCTGCCTCTCTTCTTGAGTCTGGCCACCATTACTTCACTGCCGACGGTGTCCCCTTCTTCGACCTCCGCACACCAAACCAAGATATCGGCGAGGCTCCTTGCTCCAAGAATAGCAGTGCTCCCGCGCCCTCACTCTCCGCCAAGGGACAGCTTGGCGAGCCTGCTGTGCCGTGGCTCAAGCTCACAACCATTGAGGGTGCCACTCACAAGATGAAGGAAGTTTACCGAACTACAACAGCTGGCGGTAGCGCCCCCGCAACTTGCCAAGGCATGAAGTCCGAGTTTGAGGTTGAATACGCAACACTGTAAGTGGCCTCGTGATATTATTGATTGTTTGACACGGGGACTAACATGTGCTAGATACTGGTTCTGGGCTGGTGATATTGTGAAAGAGGAAAGCTGAGGACACAAACTAATCATGAGATGATGTGATTGAGTATCGTTATGGGCATGGAAGGGTTCTTTTTCTTATACACGTAGATAGTATTGTTCTGGTCATGTAATATCCCCTGATGTTAGCGTTGTGGAGGTAAATAATTCAACTTGTGGTTTCAGCTTTGTTACGGATATGTGCCGATAAATGTATAAGCCTTCCATTGATTAAGCTAGAAATTTGGCGCGTCAGGTCCGATCTTGTACGCACTCTGAGCCATGATGCTCCAGGAGGGTCTCCCCATGGAGACATCCACAGGGTGGACCCTGCCCAGAAAAGATGAGGCCTAGGGTGAGCCAAAGGCGTGAAATGCTCTTAAAGTTTGAGTTCTGAGCGGGCTTTCAATGGAGTTTCTTAATTTCCTGTCTTGACAAATCCATCCATAGCCGAAGGGCTAAATCAGGTACAGTACCATATTAATCCAGGATCGATTATCAAGTAAAATAAACGATGGAAAGAAGTTTGAATCAGGCAGTGCTGATGTCCACTTTTCAGGTACCGCTTCATGGCCTGGGACGTACCAGTACGTAAATCAAGACTGTGTCGCAGCTGTCGTAGAAGTACACTTACGGCACGGAATATGCCCGGCCACTCGCCCACTAAGGTAGCAGACGGAAAGGGCAGGGACTTTCCCCACGTCCTGAAGCCTAAACTTAAACATGCCATCCCCATCTTCAACTCATTGTAATGACTATTTTCCCCATGGAACCCTGAACAAGCATCGATCAATTAATCCCAGCATAGTTCGGTAGCTGCCGTCTTTTTCTCTAGCTGTCGGGATATGAGGGTCCGTCCCCTCGATTTTCAATCTCTCTCAGACGTTTGCCGCAAATCCGATCCTACCCGTTCATCTACTTGCCCACCTACAATACTTCATTCGTTCAGCCATTCAGTCAACACATACCCATCACAACTACGCGTAGCTCACTGCAGTCGGGCCGTCATTCTCGTGTGGTCTGCAGCATTACATCAATACATACAAACAAATTCCGACCTCCTCTCTTTTGCATCATCGCATTCGCATTGCTGGTTCACCCCACCATCCAGGCGACAATATATCAACTCCATCCGACCGAGCATATGTACAAAAACACTACTTCGCGCTGTCACATAAGCCGATGCTGTCGTTCATAAACGCTGCGCATAGATTTTCAATAGACCGAATCTCACACCAAAATGACGTGCAATTCAGCACCTTCTACCAGTCCGGCATCGGATCATAGGAGACCAAACACCGCTCCTCCATCTTGTGACGATGAGATGTCCGCTCTTTTTGAACGATCTAATGCTCGCGATTGGAGCTGCCAAAATAACCCTGTAGTCTGGCCTCAGAATCAAGTCCCAGTCGAGATATTCGAAATCATTATTTCACACCTCACGCGCCTGGAAGTTAGATGCTTGCGGCTCGTTTGCAAAGAATTTGAGGCAAAGGTATCGGCGCAGTATTTCCGAAACGTTGTGGTGCCGTTCAAGTCCGAACTTTATAGTAAATTAGATCGCGACGAGAACGGCGTTCTCAAACGTACCTCCTCTGCACTCCTATCCAACGGGATGCGTATTTTCCAGTCATTTGGCCCACACATTTGGCGTTTCGCTCTTTCGTTAGAGCTCGACGAGGAAACACTCTCATATCCCCCAATTAAACCCTCACAAGAAGCTGTGCCTTCTTTCTGGGGCATCTATCGCTGGCCGCATGGTACCTACCATCGATATACTGACCTCGAGGGCCTTGAACAGACTGCTGACGAGACCGAGGCCATGAAGGAGGCGCTCAAATGTTTGGTCAAAGTCTCGAATTTGGGGCTCTGCTGCGATGCTGGTCTTGGGTTTCTCTCGGGGCCTGATCATATTGCGCGTAGTGCTACCACCCTTCACCCTGTATTTTCAACGCAGAACTGGCGCCAGAAAGGCTCTGAACAACAATACCGGAAACAACCTATCGTCACTATGTCTGCGAAGGATCTCAAGCCACCCATGTTCGAAAACCCTATCAGCTTTAAGCAGACCGTACTACAGAAGATGGCTTCCGATGCTGGCTACTCAGGTGCTCAGATCCAGGAAGCTGTGCGTATGGTTCTTGAAACAGAGGGTACCGATATCAACTCCATTGACTTCGATGAGAGAGCCTCACTCCTCAATGATATGGAAGCCAGAGTATCATTACAACCAAATACCCATCGTGCTGACTTCGAACCTGTCACGACTGATGTGGCCAGCCACCCGCTAATCCCCTCCAGTCTCACAAGAGCTCAAAAGGAGATGCTTCTAGAGTTGGAGTGGGCACACCGAGCTATGATTCAGTCTTACGTTATTGGACTCATTGACAACGCTCGAGATGGCTGTTTCAAGAACCTGACAACGTTGACGATTGCCAAGATACCCAGTAGTCATGTGTATATCTTCAATCGTCACGAACTTTGGCAAAACCTTCCTACTCTCAACAACGTTTCTCTGGGTGTCATCGCTGACTGGCGGCGTATTTCCAAACCTGCCCCTGGCTGCGTTGAAGACACCCCTGTCTCTCCCGTTGAAGCAGTTGGAAAGGTATATCAACTATTAAACAACTATATCGGCGCCCAACCCAACATCGAAAGTCTTCATTTCGAATGGATATGTGGTGGGGAGTTTGCTCCTGGAACGTATCAGCGAAATCACTTCGTCCTCCCTGCTCCTTTCTATGAAGACCCTCAGCTCATGACGGGAACAGACAGTCCCAGAACCCGCCGAGAGGATGTCTTGACATTACCGTTCATCAAGCATTTTTCACTCAAAAACTGCTGGGCTTCACCGCATGTCTTCTTGCAGACACTTCGTAGCATGGCACTCTCTGCGCTTGAGAAACTTGATCTGGAATCCGTATCACTTTCTGGTCCGCCAACCCTTACCCCACAAGCTCCTCTTCAGCAACCTCTTGCAAATATGAACACTGCCCATCTTCTGGGCTTGATCCAGATGCCGGGACCTGTACAATATCCAAATCCTCTCCCTCTCCCTCTCCCTCTTCCTCAACCTGCCGCAGGGATTCAATGGCCACCCGTGGCACAACCATATTTTGCGTTTCCACCTGTTCCACAGCCCAATAATCCAACCCCAGACCCATCGGAGACATTGCAGTTGCCTGAGCCGCTTTCATGGGCAGGCATCATAGAGCACTTCTCTCCCAGTATCAAGATCCAACGGATCTTGAGCGAGAGAGAAGATTCAGCTTCAAGTTCTTCAAGCCAGTTGATTTTCAACCAGCCAGATCAATTGGGCCAGCACATACCTGATCCATATCGCCTACGCTCTGATGAGAAGAAATACGGATTGAAATGTCTTTCTTTCAAGTCATGTGGTTACGTGTCAGTCGATGTAGCTGCTATAAATACCCGGAGTATCCTGCCCTTTGGAGTACAAGGTCTCGGCGGTAATGGTAATCCGCATGGTCAAGATCTGTCACCTCTGATGCAGAAATCTCGCGACAAGCTGCTGGGCCGCATCGCGCCTTGCATGCGAAATCAGGAACTGTTTCAGCTTACTAATGCTTTTGGTATGGACATGGGATGGGAGAGTGTATACGACGATGGAATAATCTCAGACGCCAGGGCTGACGGTGTTGAGCAACCTGGAAGGGGTCGATTTTCCGGCACGATCAATGCTACGAGCATCGCTGGAACTAGAATTGATAATACCATGATGGATCTACTCTGGTAGTATCAGGCTAGTGACCGTCACGGGTCGTGAGCTTAACAGAGCTCCTGTGATATTTTGAGTAGGCGTTTGTATTTATTCTCTGCGCGGAACCTGGAATAGGACCCAGTGTTTGGGTAAAATAGGAATGGACTCCAAGTTGATATCATGGTTAACTGACTGGGAGATGCGCGTGGTTGAACACTTCAAATGTTCCTGTAGGACATAGGACATGGAACCTGGATCGTCAAGTTTAAGACTACCCGTAGAAACGTTGTAAACAGGAATATCGAAGCATCGATTAGTGCAAGTACGTGCAGCAAATTATTGAATGACTTAACCTATACCTGAACATACACGACCTGATCTAACAATTCTGCGGACCGATGCTTGTCATGTATCCTGGCAACTTTGATTATCCGATCTAGTGGCAGCTTAGGTGCTTAGGGACGACATTCCGCGTGATTCACGTCATCACCAGGGTCGTGGACCAAGGGTAGGAGGACTTCATTGATTTTATTTCGTCAAGAAAACCTTGCGAATTTTTGCATGCGTTTCCCTTTAATGCCATGCTACCGTAGCCTGCCATACACCAGGAGATGAAAAGCCACGAACCACCCTCGCAAAAACCCTAGAACAATTGATCGAGGTTTGTAATCTTGGTGTAGTGTACCTTTAGTAGTCACACATCTACAACACAGAAGATACCCGACGTAAACCCAGTTTTCAACCAGCGCTTAAATTTTGTCTATTTGATAGAAGGTTGTTGTTTGACTTAAGCGGCGGTGATAGCCTTGCGGCGGAGAGCACCACGCTGGCGCGAGTTAAAGTGCTCGCGCTCGGCAACAGCATCGGACTTCTGGACAACCTCCTCACCCTCGGTCAGGATGAGCTCGATGTGGCAGGGGTTGGACATGTAAGGGTTGATCTGATGTCATGTTAGGCGGGTTTCAAGTGGGAGAAAATGGAAAACATACACGACCGTGGGCACGGTATGTCCTTCGTCGCTGCTTAGGGGCCTGGTTGACCTGGATGTGCTTGACAACAAGGGCACCGGTGTCGAGACCCTTGGCATCAGCGTTGGCCTCAGCGTTCTTGAGGAGACCGAGGAGGAACTCGGCGGACTTCTTGGGCCATCGGGCCTTGGAGACACCGAACTGCTTGCCTATTGATTAAACCCATCAGCATTTGATTCCCTCTGACGTATCCAGACCATAAACGATCCCTCCAAATTTCTCAAAGTCCATCGCTAGCGGTTGGGAATTTCGTCATGTCGTACCTTGGGCGGTGCGGCCAGTGCTGCCGGCGTATCGTCGCATGGGGACAGCCTCCTTGTGCTCCTTGACGTTCTCGAGGAAGGTAACAGCGCGCTGAAGCTTCCAGCCGTTGATGGCCTGAGCGGTCTCGCGAGTGTTCTTGAAAGACACTCGGAGATAGGCACCGCGGGCGCGGGCCGACTTCGCGGGCTGGATCTCGGTGGCAGCGTATCGAACCTGTATGCGTGGAAAGAAGCCAGTCAGTCATGGCACATTCTCAAAAAAAATCCGTGCCATCACCACAACGAAGCGATTTCGGTCGGTCAAAGGGTGCCGAATCGTCAAAAGTTGCACCAGCAATTTTCTGACAATCCGTACAACAAGATATCCTCCTCTTTCTCATCATGGCGATCGACAGGGCGCATTTACTCACCATCTCGGCGACTTGGGTGTGAGTGACGGTTTCGACGACGGAACGTGGGTTGGCGGGCTGAAATTGAGAAATTCTGAAGCTCTTGCCCTAACAGGTCGGGGACCACAAACTCGCTTTCCCCACTCCTTTGGGAAAGAGACCTTAGGGTTAGCCTGCCCTCTCAGTGAAAGATGTGCAAAACGACGTCAAAAATCGTAGGATAATCGCAAAAAAGCGAAATAAATGCTGTATTAGATCTTCTCTACTAATAATATACAATTGACTACCTAATATCATTTTAATTGCTGCTGCACTGTAGATTTGCACTTCTACTACATGACTAATCTGTGATCCATATCACCTGACTCTTATCTGCTATCGGCACGTGAGATGCATACATCCGAAGTGCCGAATCCGCTTTATCCCCGGACCCGTCTCGGAATCGGAGAAACTTGCATAAACCAAGTGGGTCTGAGCTTCATAGAGCTTCAAAAAATTCTTTCTCAAGAGTCTCCCAAAACGCCCAGCGTCCCCCAGGCAAGGCTATACAAAAGACAAGTTTGGACTTCGATCCACGCCCGCCTTCTCTCGACGATCTCTCCTCGCGCGCAATACTTCTCGATATCGACTTGCTGTCGTCTCTAATCTTCTCACTCTTCTTCAATTCCTCTCTAATCACATAAGATGGCTCCTTTCACTCCTCGAGGAGGCGCCCGTGGTGGCCGTGGTGGTGCTCGCGGTGGTGGCCGTGGTGGTTTCGGTGGTGATCGCGGCGGCTTTGGCGGCCGTGGTGGTGGCCGTGGTGGTGCCCGAGGTATGAAAAGCGCTATCGCGACGTCTCTGTCGCATTTATTTTGGACTTGAAAACTGACTGTTCGCAAAGGTGGCGGCCGTGGCGGTTTCGGTGATCGTGGTGGCCGTGGCGGTCCTCGCGGTGGACGAGGTAAGCATCAATCCTTTACTACACCATAATCATAATACTAACAAAATGCAAAGGTGGTGCTCGCGGTGGTCGCGGCGGTGCTGGTGCTGGCCAAAAGGGCGGTGCCAAGGTCATTGTTGTATGTTGAGCCTCGTCCAACTTTTTCGCAAAAGTTTTGCGATCTAACTTTTTTTCTTCACAGGAGCCTCATCGTCACCCCGGTGTCTTCGTTGTCCGTGGTGGTAAGGAAGATGGCCTTGCCACTCGCAACACAACCCCTGGCGAGTCTGTCTACGGCGAGAAGCGCATCTCTGTCGACGAGTCTGTTCAGAACGACGATGGTACCACTACCACTACCAAGATCGAGTACCGCATGTGGAACCCTTTCCGAAGCAAGCTTTGCGCTGCCATTGCTGGTGGTGCTGATGAGATCTACATCAAGCCTGGCTCTCGCGTCCTCTACCTTGGTGGTGCCTCCGGTACCTCCGTCTCTCACGTCGCTGACATTGTCGGTCCTACCGGCTACGTCTACGCCGTCGAGTTCTCTTCCCGATCCGGCCGTGATCTCATCACCATGGCCTCCAAGCGACCTAACGTCGTCCCCATTGTCGAGGACGCCCGTCAGCCTGCCCGTTACCGCATGATCGTCCCCATGGTCGACGTTATCTTTGCCGATGTTGCCCAGCCCGATCAGGCCCGTATCGTTGCCATGAACGCCAACTGGTTCCTCAAGGTTGGCGGTGGTGTTCTTATCTCCATCAAGGCCAACTGTATCGACAGTACCGCTCCCGCTGCCGAGGTCTTCGCCGCTGAGGTCCAGAAGATGCGAGCTGAGTCCATCAAGCCCAAGTTCCAGCTTACCCTGGGTATGTTCTCTCACTCAACACCATAACTACGAATCTGTCCAACTAACATGTCTATAGAACCTTTCGAGCGTGACCATTGTTTGGTTGCCGGCGAGTACCTGCGTTACAAGGCATAAACGACCTGAGTCCTGCTACAGTGTATTTCGCTAAGAATGAAGATTGAGGAAGAGATGGTCTGCTTTGTGTCATGCGGTTTCCCAGGTATCTCACGGTTCCCGGTAGACTTTTTGTCTTCAGCTTGTTGCATCAGGGAAAAATGGTTGACGGCTTTTTCTTCAACAACGGCGAGGGGCGTTCCGGGTGGGTTGGATCTGTAAATATCAATGTTTGTCCGAATCTTAAGTCTTTTTTGGTGTTGCGCATCCCAAAAAAGAATCCGACCAAGAACAAGGATATCAATCACTTATTTGTTTTTCATCTTTGAACAAGACCACGGACCCGTTTCCTTGCAGTTGCAACTTTACCCCTCCCCACCGTCCTTTGGGACGCGCCGTTCGTTGGTCGGGTCAGTCGGAGAGAGATGGCACGGGATCAGAGAGGATTGTACGATGTTAAAAGGCCAGGCTAAGTGGCTATCGTGCGCCTGACCTACGACTTCATGATACCCCCACACAATAGCCACGCCCGGAGTCCCTGTGTTGTGTCTTTGTTAGATTAGAACAGTCCGAGCAATGCGATTTGTACCATTTGGTAACCTCAGTGACTCGATCTTGCGCACTGATAACTGATTAAGGGCCTATGTCCATGGCTATATTTGATGTGACCCTTTTCTATTCCAAACATCATATTTTAATGCGTAATCTGTTGCGTAATTCCTTATGCGATTTCCTTGTTCTATGTCGATTAAAAAGTAATATACTGGGTATCAAAAGAGTATCTATGTACGTGACTCATCGTTCAAGCTGCCAGTGATCTTCTTCTAAATTCTAGTTCAGTGTTTGGGGACAGAGCCTTAACCATAACTACCGACATGGCTTTTGGTCGCTCCTCGCCCGCTTTGAGACGGATATCGTAGTTGATGAGTAGATGCGCTAGCACAAGCTTGATCTCGTTGCTGGCAAAGAAGCGCCCTGGACAAGCATGCTTGCCCGCACCGAAGTTCATATTCGTATCGCCAAGAGACGTGAACTGAAATCGATTATTGGCCTCAGCTGATTCTTGTCGTAGCTTGTAGAAGCGGAGGGCATCAAAGCTTTCGGGCTCAGAGAAGTAGCGCTCATCAAAAGAAATACCAGCTTGGGGAGCGAGAACCTTGGTGCCTGCGGGTAGCTCAGTGCCATCAGAGAGGGAGATGGGCTTCATGACCTTGCGGATGAATGATGCTGAGTTTTTGTTAGTAAACTGTGAGTTGCAAAATAGTAGAATCCAACACTCACTAATATTTCCGCTCATGCGCTGAACCTCTTTCATGAAGCTGTCCAGCTTCTTCAGCTTGGCCATGTTGTCTTTCCTCTCCCATCCCTTCTCTACTTCCAGGATGCGGTAAGCCTCCTCTCTTAGCTCTTCTTGAACCTCGGGGTAAGCTGCCAGGTCACAGAGGCATTCGCATAGTAGGTTGTTTGTCGTGTGGATAGAAGCCGCCGCAATGATCAGCTGCAGCTCCGCCTGGACTGTGAGATCACCCTTTTCTTCCTCTGGCAACGCTTCCATGAGCCATTGAATCATGTCATCGGGCGCATCTTCACCGCTGGACAATTCCATGCCTTGTAGTCTCTCTTCCACGATAGGCTTCAGCATCTCCTTGGCTATCTTGATATCCTTGCGGATCTGGCGCAGCTCCGAGACAAGATGCTGACCCATAGGTCGAGCCCATTCTGGCATGAACTGAAGCTTAGTGCACGCAGTAAAGATATGAACGGCAAAGTTGATGGAAGTATCCACCCACTTCTCGTCTCTGCTGATGGAGGGTCCAACAAAAGCTCTGCCACTCAGTCGGGCGATAGCTCGAAGACTAAAGGGTTGCCATTTGACAGGCGTCCAGTCGTCGCAGGCTGGAAACTCAGTGGCCAGTATGTGTTCCAATTCCACTTTGAGGAGGGGCATCACTCGGGCGAGGTTCTGGGTCAGTTTTGTTCGGACAAGCAGTGCAAGCAACTCGTGGTTGTGGCCTGGCGTGAATTTTGTGTATTTGCTTTGAAGGGCCTGTTGATATGTCAGCACATTATGTTAAGTGCAAAGCGCGAGATCAATAATTACATCTGCCACGGCCTCTGTCGCGCTGAGGATATCTTCTGGTAAAGCCTTGAGTTCACCCACCAAGTTTGGAGGTACCATAACTTGCACTCCCTCAGTAGCCTTGATCTGATACACTCGATCACGGAACTAGTACAGCATAAGCATAAGCATGTGCAGTGTATGGTATACGGACTGAACCAACATACCTTTGTGTAACTGTCCTTGATCAATGTTTCGGCATCGAATATCCATTTTGTCTTAGACGCCTTATAGAAGGGAACCTCGAGGTCAGATGTCTTGCTTCTTGGCAATACCAACCATAGTGTGGCGACCAGTATAGCGATAGCAATGTAGTATCCAGCACGCTTGCCCTCGATCAAATAGTTGGGGAATTGAATATCAGCACCAACAGGTGAAGCGGGAAGACTTGATACGTTATGCATGTTGGGTGTGAAGGCGTGTGGTGGTTCGATGCAATGCAAAGGAAGACAGAACTGAAAGCGTGTTTTTGATAGATAACCAAATGAGCCTCGCCTTGAGGTGAGTTTCAAGATACAGGGCAATACCGTGGATGTGTTGAGTTATGGGTGAGTAGTATCAGCCGTGTATCAGAAGAGCGTCCCCACCACGAAAGGGAATGGAATATGTAGAAAAGTTCGATAAGACGTATGCTAAACAAAGCAAGTAAACATAAAAGGACCGAAACGAATCAGAGAGTAGTGAGCCAAGTCACTTCGGGTTTGAGCTGATGACAGTCCAACTCAGGTGGCTTCTATAAGTAAGGTCGATATGATGAAGAGGAGGGAACACGAGGAGGAGTGAGGGACGGCATTTCTTTTGACAACTGTTTAGTCCGTCTTTGAACTCGATGGCAATCTTGACAAGTTCCATGTGGGCGGATGATCCATTTCTGTTTCTGCGTCACTTGATAGACTCGATAGAACAAGTCATTGGTCTGTGTTTGTCTGAAACAAGTTGGCACCTAAAGAACCAAACAACAGCGCTCGGGAAAAGCCACCTCCGGATTTTTAGGCTGGTTAGTCTGGCGCTGGGGCATTGGTAGCGTCTGTTCCTTTGGTGTTGTAGCGCATAAACTCCCTAAGCTAGGACGTTGATATGCAGTGCAAATGAGCATGGCCCGTCTTTTCCGATGATCGCCATTACTTGAGCGGAATGGGTTGGGCCAGGTTGCTTGGGAAATGGAAAGGGAATTCGAAATGCCGAACATAGTCTGAGCGCTAGGCCCTACCTAAGTCCTAAGTCCTAAGCCTCCTCAGGAACAAGTTATCTACCCACCCAGGTCAGCCTTTTGACGGCATCATTCAGACAATCATTGGCCACAATGCTTTCCAGCTCGAGCCAGCCCTTTACCATCGACTATCAGCTATGAAATACGTCCCAGATATCAACTGCAAAAATACCACAATACCGATACTTATACTTGAGATGGGTTCCTGACTCTCCATTCTCTGCAAGCAACACTAGTTTCTCGGATGTCGGGACTTCCAGTGACTAGCTCCACTGAGCAGCAGCGGAATTGTCAGCTTCCGTTGAGATCCTGAGTGAGAGTTACCGCCTATTAACCCGTGACCCCTGCTTGTTCTCTATCTCTAACGTTCTGCTCCCTTGTCTCATCGCGATCATCCCTGGACTCCAACGCACTAAATATGGGTTCGACTCTGACTCTGAATCTGACCTTGAGTCTCAGACAACCAGACGATACAAATACGCGGTAACTCTGGGGTAATAGCTGTTACATCCCTCGACGACTGAAACAGACACAAATACCATCGAATGGATACTCAGCGGCTGATACCGTATCATGAGGCTCATTTTTCCTCTTTGACCCTTTATCGTCAATTTGGTTGTCTTTGCATGTCAGGTGACCCAACAAGCAATGGTGTTCATGCTGAGTAGCCTATCGATTGAATATTTCACCAAGACTACGAAACACAAGTTCATTTTCCATGACTCATATTTTACAGGTTGCAGGACCTACCTTTCACGTCTTTGATTGATCCTAGTGTCAGCAAACTCAGTCCAGTATTCCAAGATCGAGTGTCGAGCCTACCAGTGTCCGCCTTCTTCAAGCAATAGATCGAATACAGCCCCATATAGCATACCAACACTTCATGATACCACGCAAGGTTCCATTGCTGAATTGAGCCGGACGCATGTTACACAAATCACACGCTACAGCATAAGATGGTTCGCAATTCTCGGTCCTCCTCTTCAGTTGCATTTCCCCCACATTGTTCCTGCTTCTACTTACAGATAATGATGAGGCTGTCCGCCAACACCCAATCATCGCAAGCAAACCCTACCCCAGACGCCCGTTGGTGAAAATATTTTCACGCCATCCCTAAGAAATTCTGCACCTGAAGATATCCCCTACTCTCTCTTTGGTTGACCCGGGTTTGATCTTATCATGTGTGTATGCCTTGCCAACAATCCAGCCATTTTAGACGAGGCAACCACAGCTACTGCAGACTCAGCCGGGCGGTAATCAGCTAATCTGCGAACATGATCGGCGTCTGAGACCAGAGAGTATGCTGCAGAGTAAAAATTTTCATTGTCAAGGGGTTTCTTTGGAGAGATTGATTGATGGTTGTTTGCGTAGTCGTGAAATAGTCTTGACCTATATATTGGACACCATGTTGGGCTGTCGTTGTCGTTCGTTCCTTTCGTAGTCTATTCAAACCTCTTGTCTTTGTAACCACCAACTTCTGAAAATCCTTGCAATTACATGCACGCTTGACAATGTCAGATTTCCATGGACTCGGGGCCAAGTTTGACGGTTTCCAGAGCTCAACGAGCGGCAGTTCATCAAGTCCATTTGTCGTGAGTCTTTAACCACAAACCACAAAAGACCGATATCTCATTCGGAGTAGCATGCGTCCGATACATCATCGCATACCTCGTTGTCTCTCGCTTCCAATGTCTGCCTTCCACCACTTACAACCCATGATACGACCAGGTCCCATCATCATATGGGTAACTTTGAGGCCTTCGTCGAGGAGCTACAGCTGGTATCTTGTCTCTGCCTTGTATCACTTGAGTTGCTTCTTACACGCGTAGGCTGCAAAAAGAGCGTTTCCCAACTCGGCTTACTCTCGATACAGCGAAATCCAAGTCTTGCTGATACGATGGGATGAGGATGAGCTCGAGGTTGAGTGGGAACTCAATGAGCTTCGAAGAGTCTTTCGTGACTTGTACGGCTTCGCAACCGACAAGTTCCTCATCCCAACCCACAACTCTCATCGCAAGCTTACCCACAAGGTCTTGAGCTTCGTCGAAGAGCATGAGAACGAGGATACACTTCTCATTGTCTACTACGGTGGCCATGGGGCTATCAACAAAGCCAGACGGTCAACCTGGTCCTGGTATGAACAACGGGCCCTTTAAATAGCCAGAGCTGACATGACTGCTTGGCAGCAAAGGAGATAAGAGCTATGCTACTGTAGACTGGTCTGCCATCCAGACTTTGTTCGAAACAGCCAAATGCGATGTTCTTCTACTTCTGGACTGCTGCTCTGCTGCAAGTGCTGCTTCATGGATCGACCGGCCGGCCAATATGAAAGAGACAATTGCAGCTTGCGGGTTCGAGACATGGACCCCTCTTCCAGGTGCACAATCCTTCACTCATACACTGCTTGAAGTCCTGGAGGAGTGGGCTTCGCAGCTCCCATTCTCCGCCGCCATGTTACATAGCGAGATCTTGACTCGACTCAAACACGCACCGCCGGATCGATCGCCCCAGGGACGATTGACAGAGTCGAGGAAAACGCCTGTTTACATCGTCGCAACATCTGACCCACGTACTGCTTCAATCACGTTGGGCCGACTGTTTGAGGAAGAGGCTGGCTCGGTATCATCGTCAAAGGTGGTACCTGGGTCTCCTCAAGGGAACCTGTCGGAGAGACTGCAGGCAGACAACTACGTTTCTACTGAGGAGCGTATTCAGACACTCATGAGCGTGGGCCCTAAAGGACAACGAGTGGTGCCGCATGTCCTTTTGAAGATTGCACTAGAGGGTGACCAAGTCTTTGATGCCGCGAGTTGCGCTCGATGGATAAAGCAGTTCCCACTCTTGGCCATGCACGCGAGTATCGAGTCCGTCTACCAAAGCTATTCGACCCTTCTGCTGTTGTCGGTACCGGTCGTTCTGTGGAATCTGCTTTCAGAGCATCCAGCAACGCAGTTTGTAGGATATGTCAAATCCAGCAATCTTTTGTCAACAGGTATGACAAAGGACGCGGCAGCGATACCAATCCCCATCACCCGGAATGCAGCAGAAAGCACGACATCCGGGACAGGCGACTCTTTTGATTGCACGCCTCCACTGAGGTCAGTATCAGGACTTGGCAGTCTGGATTCTGGTTACGACTCATCACGACCTGCAAGTTTGGTAGCCCTAAGGCTCAGCCGGTTCCCGGTGGATGGTCCAATGGGCTCCCTTGCCAGCCAAATAATGGTAAACAAGAGAAGGCATAAGCTGCCTTCAGCAGGACTCTTGGTTTCAGATCGGTCAACTTCTGTGCCAATTAATACGCGTATGGGTCCAACCCAGGGCTTGGGCTTGAATACCAGAAGACCAAAACGCTTGATCGTCTCGATTGGTGAGGCAGAGTTGGACGGCGGTCGGATCGGCCACACCTGCGTTCTCTGGTATGGGCACGATGTCCAGCAAAGCCAACCGTCCAAGAGAGCAACATCGAAACCAATGTGGTGAGTGAAAATTAAGATCCATCAAATACCCGCCCTAAAGTCCCTGTTTTCCCACAAAATCGCATATTACCTTGATACTAAGATTGGTCCAGGAACGAGGACTTCCGATTTGAAGTGCACGATTCACCAATGTGCTATCACCTGAGAGTATCCGTGTGGGGAGTGCAGATGCTAGAGCTTATTGGCGAGCTTTATGTTGACCTGTGTGAGCTTGTGTCTAGGGGCGAGTTACCGGAACTTGTGACACGACAGACTCTACGTTGCAATGGAGCTACAGCAGGGTCGGTCCGTATCAAACTGACATACATGAATGCGAGCGAGGATGAGGAACAGCAAACCACGGCTACCCAAGCCTCAGCAGAAGAGCGGCTACGACAGCGCCAGGAGTTGGAACGACAGCAAAATGATGAAGGGCAAGCACAGGCTCATCAGATGGATTTCCAAGTTTGGTAAAGCAGCGTCAACCTCGGTATTGACACAAAATCAAGGAACAGTACTCCGTAAATCGGGTCGGTTTACCAGAGGGAATTTAACAGGGAGCAATACCAGACTGTATGTGACAGGATACCCCTGTCTAGGCAAGCATCGGACTAGGGGAGTGCCCCAGAAGTTACATCTTTTTCATCTTATCAGATGGTGGCTTCACTGAGACCCATTGGCTCGGGCCAGGGCTGATGGCGCTGTCTCGATAGCAGGACAGATCACAATATCAACAAATTCCAGAAAGCAAGCTCACTTGTATCATCCCTGCTAAATATTTTATCAGGCTCTGTCAGGGAAGGGGTCTCCTAAATAACACTTGCTTGTAGTTGGTAACATAAGGTACAAGGGTCATGGCATAGGTAGGTAGAGTTGATGCAGACCAGCTCACTCTCACTCTCACTCAACAGAGTAGCATTATCTAACTGCCCTTCGTTCATGATACAACTACACGCAAAGTATAACATGACCTGCATCGCAACAAAGGGGCCAACAAGAAGTGGTGGGTACATTAGGCTTTGCCGTAGGAAAGGTCCGAGATCGGTGAGCTTGTGCTGGTGTTCGTAATTGACAGATTGCATCTCATCATCAAAGGAGAGAGCCCCCGAGATTAGATTGGATTGATAAAACTCAATCCATCTGATAATCTTTTGTTGGGTCAGGACGATCCGATTGGCCAGGGTATAGAGTTGGGACAAGAAGGAAAAAGGAAAGAATGCCTGCAGTGGGCTAGCGGTGAAAGTTGGGAATTATCCGTGTGTTATTACTGAGATATTGTGTTGACTTGAATACAGCATGTGCTCTTCCTCTCACTCTCCCTTTCTTTTTTCCTTGTGACACAACCGGTACTTTTAGACAGAAAGGAGCACGTGTTACAATATGCACTGAAGCAGTCACAGCTCATACATTGCCCATTACACATCACGTTGCATCATATGTATCCGCATCTGCATCCATCGGCATCTGTATCGGTTCAAAAATGGGGGAGGGTTGGAAACCGAATGAACCAATAATGCGGGGAGAGGGAGGTGAGGGGAAATAACTATTTTACTGGACAAACACCTACAATCTAGCAACGGGCACTAGATGCCCGATCTGATAACCAACAGTGAACGATACAATCTCCTTTTCCTCGGAACGCCCCACGGAATTGCTCGGTTCGGCCATCGGGCGAGTTCCGCCAAGAGGGTCGGCTGGGGGCTGGATACCGATGGGTGAGAGGAAGTCAGCTGGTATTCAATTATCAGCTGATGCCTTTTATCCGATCATCATTATCACTTTAATTATTACCAAGGCGTCGTAATCGTACCGTACTTGTGTTGGTTTTAATTATGCTCGGTTGTTGGGGAAATACAAGGGAGTGACAGACCACAATCGCGGGAATAGACGGCGTCTCTCGCCTGTGGTGGCCTGACCTGAGAACTGGGACCGTTGGCTCGGCTAGCACTGTCCAAGGTCCTAGATCCTTGCTTTACTGGCTAGAGCCTCATCAAATACTGAGGATGCTAGGTCTTGACCGCTGGACTTTGACACCCGTAGTCTGTAATTGATGAACCGAAAAGATCCGATGAAGAGATAGCTCGTATGATCCCATCGTCTATAATGTCCAAGACCATTAAACTGTAATTTACTGCACACTCATACTCCTGCTCACCCATGTGACGATTTGAGGTGTGTGTCTAGCCTGTCATTATCGACGAGAAAAGAATAAAGATTCGAAGCTTTGCTGATCTCTCACTGTGAGAGGGGCTGCGCTACTTGTGGTGCATCACGGCCAAGCCGAGTCAGCTTGTTGCTGTGCATATCGCCTTACCCTAAATCCCAGGTTCATTTTTTCAAAGTTTTCTTAGGTAGATAGTCAGTAGTCAGTACTTCAACTAGACCAATCGCAATTAGGAAATGGGGTTTATTTGTCCTAAACAAGCTCGACCGACTCGAAGCAAAAACACATTTAAATAAAGAGCACTTACTTCCTCATGAATGCCATGGCTTCAAAACTGCGTGAGCTTCTGATAATACACAATAACTGTTATGGGGATGTACAAATCGTAGGTTACTATTCGTCCCGCCTGTGTCAGGATAAAGCATCGGCCATTGGTGGCTGGAAGATAAAGGTGGGTCACAGGAAGACAAACCAATTACAGCAGAGATTTATGCAAGCCTACTGTAGCGGTGTTGCACAAACCGGTCACTGGATCGGCAAACATTAGATCATAGCCCGTCATGGAAGAGGAGAAGAAGGAAGCAGAGAGAAACATTTTCGCCAGTTATCGATAAGATATGACAAAAGCTGTACAATCAAGTGAGAGTGGTGATGAAGATGAGAACATCCATTGCAAAGGGAAATCACAGAAAGTTCGGGTTCAACAGCCGACCCACGTGCACAGATTGATTACTGTACCTCACTAGAGGTGAGACAAAGCACTGACTGATTGATTAGACATGATTGATTAGGCATTGATTGATAAAGAAATTGTGACATGGCAAGAAACCTCCTGTTTCGGACCTTCGTTACCCAGCCAAGACGCCAAAAACTCTAATCAAATCTCAAACTCCTTTTTTATAGTCATGGATGTTTAAGCAACTGCCATGTTCCTTGATCCTTTGATATGTTGCTGTGTATGTTGCTGTTGGGTGAGATTAAACGCCAAGAGCCGGCTATAGTCGCCCTGGACCGGAATCTCTCGAATTCGGGTTCCCCTACTCTGGGGCCTGGGG
>JAAGWQ010000007.1:0-227025 GCA_013396295.1 Fusarium heterosporum | reverse complement strand
CCCCCTCCCCCTCATAACCCTCCAACTCCTGGTGCGCCTACAGCCAAGCTTGCCCTCGGTACTTACCAAGGCAAGCACAGCAAAGAGTTCGATCATGATCTCTTCCTTGGTATGCCCTACGCCCAACCTCCCGTAGGTTCTCTTCGCTTCTCGTCGCCCCAGGCTCTCAACAAGCCTTGGAAGGGAGCCCGCAATGCCACCGAGTTTGGTTGGATGTGCATTGGTTATGGCTCCGATACCCAGAGCCTCGGTAACCCCGTTAACGAGGACTGCTTGACCATTAATATCGTTCGTCCCTCTAGCGTCAAGGCCGGTGATGAGCTTCCTGTCGGCCTTTGGGTTCACGGTGGTGTAAGTTTTCATTCCTCAATATTCGCTTACGGCCACTAACAATACATCACAGAGCTACACCAATGGTGGTTCCAAGGACCCCCGGTACAACCTCAGCTGGATTGTCGATCAGTCTGTCAAGGAGGGTAAGCCCATCGTTGCCGCTTCCATCAACTACCGAGTCTCCCAGTGGGGATTCCTCTTCAGCGAGGAGATGCAGGCCGAGGGCGCTGGCAACCTGGCGTTCAAGGATCAGCGCCTGGCTCTAAAGTGGCTCCACGACAACGTCGCTGCCTTCGGTGGCAGTGCCGACAAGGTCACCGTCTGGGGAGAGTCTGCCGGTGCTCGGTCCCTGGGTATGCAGCTTGTGGCTTACGATGGTCAGCACGACAATCTTTTCCGTGCTGCCATCCTTGAGTCTGGTAGCCCTGTTGCCCTCTTTGGCAATGCCACTACCTGGCAAGGCTACTACGACGCTCTTGTCAAGAAGACTGGATGCTCCTCCTCTTCCAACAGCCTCGCCTGCCTTCGTGAGGTTCCTTGGAAGACCCTCAACGACATCTTCAACAGCACCACTGCCCTCAGTGTTTCTTCTCCCCCTCTTACCGCCGTCATTGATGGCGATTTCATGACCGACCAGGCTTCTCGACTTCTCCTGTCTGGAAGATTTGCCAAGGTTCCTCTCCTCATGGGCAACAACTTCGACGAGGGAACTGCCTACGGTAAGAAGGGTATCAACACCACCGAGGAGTTCCAGTCTTGGCTTTCCAGCCTTGGCCTCAACAAGGCTCAGGTCGCCACTGCAACTGCGCTGTACCCCGACATCCCCGACCAAGGTATTCCCGCCTCGTTTGTTGGCCGACCCCAGAATGAGTACGGCCTTCAGTGGAAGCGATCTGCTGCTTTCGCTGGTGACTTCCAGCAGCACGCTGGACGCAGACTTCTGGCGCTTACCTACTCTGCCTACTCCATCCCTGTGTTCTCTTACCTCTGGAACGTCTACGTCAACGGTCTTCCCGCCATCCTTGGAGCTACTCACTTCCAAGAGGTTGCTTTCGTCTTCAACAACATCAAGGGTGTGGGCTACGGTGCCAATCCCTTCGAGGGCAAGCCCGAGACCTTTGTCCAGCTGGCCGACCTCATGAGCAAGATGTGGGTTGCTTTCATGCACGACTTGACCCCCAATAGTGTTGAGACTGCGCCCGAGCATACCGCCTGGCCTCAATACTCGCTCCTCCAGCCTCAAAATCTTGTCTTTGATGTCAATAAGACAGATGTGACCTACGTTGCTCCTGACACTGTCCGAAAGGAAGAGATCGCTTTCCTCCTAAACGATGTCTTTGCATAGAGCGTCATTGCGAACTGTATTAACGTAATGTATAATCAATCGACGCAAAGTCAATTTTCGACAGACTTCCCTGACAAATGGGGACTGATCGTATAGTATTCTGTATGTAAACCTTCATGTAAATTATTATAACAAGATTCCTTCCAGGAACAATTGATACCAATGCGTCTCGATGGCCTCGCGTGAATCTTGAACTGTCGCTTTGTTATGATTTTCTCTTTTGTGATGTTCCGTCTAAATCTCAACTTGGGTCACTGACCTGCATTGTATTTATCTAGACTATAAACAAGAGCTACTCGTTTCGAGGACTACGTCTCCTCAAGCTCCTACGCTAGGGCCAATAGTGTGCCAAGGCTAACATTTTGGCAGCTTCCAGGGGTATAAAGTCATGGACGGAAGCTAGCTGATGGTGTCATGGTTCAAAAGACCACTAACGATGATTGCCATGTGTCATCGGCAGCTAATACAAATCCCATAGGATGGGAACAGAAGAACGTGATGGATAACATATACGACTTGATGATCGATTGAATCTTGAATTCTGTTGTGAACCTCAACTGCTAAAGTGGTACTTGAGCGTATCGTCACAATTGAGTTATGCGATATTTATGTCGAGTATTAAATTGAATCATTAATTTTAACCTTTGTATTTCCGCCTGACTCTTGCACAGCGATACGTACTACGACCTGTAACTATTCGAGATCTAGTTCATCTCATTTCTGCTACACATGATACGTTGCCTACTCACGCTTGGTAAAGACGAGTTGGCATTCATCCTAGACATCAGAGTTAGGACATCTGAGACGGAACCAGAAAGGTCGAAGAAGAAACATACCTCAGGAAACAACGTAGCAAACACTCTGATCTCCTCCGAACGACTCGTTGCATGATGCACCCAGTCAAGTTCCAAAGCTGCCTTACCAATCATAGCAGCCATTGTAAGCGGGACATATTTTCTGGCAAGGCAATCATGGGGGCCAGCGCCAAAGACAAGCCAGTTCTTGGTCTTCGTTTCAGCATCGCCTGTGATCCATCGATCGGGGTCAAAGGTCTCAGGGTCAGGGTAGGCTTGAGGATCGTGCAGGGCTGGGTAGCAAGAGGGAACAATCATGGAACCCTTGGAGACTGTGTAATTAGGAGTGACGGGGAATGTTTTGGTGGCTTCATAAGGAACAAAGATGACGGGGGGCCGATAACGCAGGAGCTCTTTGATCACAGCGTTGGTATATGGAAGTGACTCGAGCATTGATAGCTCAAATGGTTGTTGTTTGTTGCCATCTCGTACAGCAAGGTTCTCTTCCCGGAGTCGGTCAAGCACATCCGGTCGCTGAGCGAGAACCTGGAATAGCCATGTCGTAGCACTACTCGAAGCATCCTGAGCTGCAAACAGGAATGTGAACATGGTTTGCCCGATTTCCTCGTTTGTGAACTGACGGATGAGGTTCTTTGGCTTCTCCAAACCCTCCTTTCCAGCTGCGATACTCTCATAGTATTTCTGAGATTCCATCATGTGTAAAACCCATTGATCAACGATGCACCGTGGTTCAGCACCAGTAGCCATGTTGGCTTTGCAAGCAGCGGCGCAGGCAGCAAACTCGGCCAAGACGGCATCCGCTGTACGCTTGCCCCTCCAGCATTTCGTGAAAGGTACGTAGACAGACAACGGTACGTTGACAAGCTCGAGTGCAGCCGTAATGTTATAGAAATCTTCGGCAATCCTTTCAACGGCATCTTGAGATATGTAATCACCAAAAAAGGTTCGGCAAGAAAGAGCACAGTTGATCTCCCTAAAATAACGCATAAAAGCCATTGGATTACCCTTGTTGGCCTTGCTCGCAGCGACAAACCGGCCAAAGTAGTCATCGTAGACCTTCTCTTGCACGGGTAGATATGTGCTGAGAGCCTTGTTCACAAAGAGTCCGTTGAGTCCTCGACGGAATTCAGTGTGCGCTTTTCCTTGGAGAAAGACCCAGGCACTCGGCCGCATGATAGTCTCGGCCATGGGGACGATGCATGGTTTGGCAAAGGTTGGTGACTTGAAGACTTTATGTGCGATATCTCGGTCGGAAGCCAGGACGACGAACCTTATGCAGGTTAGTAAGTGACACTTGATGAAGGGGGTGGAAGCTGACTTGTGAAATACTGATACGCAACTCAGAGGTCCGCTCGCCCATTGAGCGAGATAGGCGTCGAACTTTGGGTGCAATGCCTGTATAAAGGGTCCCATAAAGGGTATCTTGAATGCAGGGCCAGCGATTGAGCCTTTCCGCCAGAGATACATGCACTGGTCGTAGGCGATCAAGAGGACGAGTACAGTAAGGATTATTTGGGTGTTACTGTAAATATTGAGATAGCTTGACAATAGTCCATTATCTTGAGCTGAATTGCCACTTTTTGTGACAAAGGTTGCATTATTAGTCAGAGGCCCAGCCCCAGTATTGATGACTGAAGCCATAGCGAAGAAATAATCGTACAAGGCATAGAAGTAACAACATCAATGAGACTGGCAGACTAGAGTTCTTATGGATTTTGGCAGGCTTGAAGCAATGCTGGGTTCCACGAGGAACAGGCCATTCAGAAACTTGACCCTGGATGATAAGTCCATAGAATAAGAATACGAATAGCCTGAGGGCCAGTAGAAATTTAAGCAGGATGTCTGAGGATGAGCCTCAGTGATAGAAGTCTGCTCAGATTGGATTCCAAATTGCCATGAGCTGATTGTCCACAGATTCAAGATACCCTTTATGTACTAGACTCCGATCCGCAAGGTGGAGAATGTGATTAACGATTCGGCAACAGATAAGATGTGTCTCAATCTTTTATTCGTTGCAAGCAAGGAAAGTGCATCAAGCAGGGGAATATGTCGTGGTTTGACGGAGCTGCCCGCAACCAATTTATTCAGCCGATTGATAGTGATCAACACAAATCTGTCCCATCAATACCTCCCGTTAAGATGTTCTCTTCTGATTAAGTATCACTCTGTTTAAGTGTCGTCTTTCTCAAATCCGAGCGCTGTAGTCGGCTGATCTGATCTGACGATGCTCCTCTTTGTTGCCGCTGCAGCACATCGCTTGGCATCTTTGATGCTGCGGAGACTAGTCCCCTTTAGGTCTAGTCTCCGATTGGAGGGAGAAACCCGAATACGCGGCTTTGAGGATGGATGTGTCGAAACTCCTTTTCAAGGTGATGTTTGTATGCGGGTATTAAATCCTTTCGTATTTGTGCGTATTCAGGTAAAAATTCGATCCCACTGGTGCCTGATCGTATTTGCCCTCTCGGTCTCCAACCACAGTATGTTCCTCAGATAGAAGATGACATCATCCCATGACTGTAACCCCATAGCATTTGCAGCAATTTTGGCCGCGTATGTGAGCCATTGGATGTCCGTTGGATCCGAAGCCGAGGTGATCGTGACTGATAGGACCCAGATCTGTAGCGAGTCAAACATGAGGCCACCGGTTTTGCCGGCCAGAGGCTGAAGTTGACTCTTCAAACGCTGAATGATGGAGTTGGCTAGCTCCGTATGAGTATAGTAAGTTGTCCCATGTATGATGAGCATGTATAGTGCCATGGCACACCGCAGACACTCGGATTGCGGCGAGTTTGTGAGAGGAGGTACAAGGAGTAGTTTATGTACTACAAAGCATGTAAGGTCGTGAAGTTCATCACGCAGGAAACTTGAAGCGTTTGGTTGATGGAATATACCGCGTAAACGTGCCAGTATGTCTGCTATACTGGGTTCGAGCTGGAGTGCTTCAACAACCGGATCTTGAACTTCCACAAAGGCTGCTGCTAGGAGCCACTGTAGCGTAGGAGCGACTCCGTCTCCGATGGCGATATCATCCTGCACTGGATATTGAGGGAATCCTGTAACTAGCAATGACACCCTGTTGGGATAACTTAGCAAAATCACTTGCATTGTGGGCAGTGACAGTTACCAGGCAATCATCCTCGCCGTGAGCGGGCTTACTTGTTTGACTTGATCAATTCCCCCTCGAATATCCACTATCCGTTTGGCACCGTCTATATGCGCTCTGCTGGCATCGATATTGCCCTTTCCGTGCTAAATATGGACGTCAGTAAATCAAAGCCGCTGTCTGAGCGAAATCCCTCACCTCAATAGCAGCCAAGGTGACTACAGAGTTCAATGTCTCGTCCTGAACGGCGAGCAAAGAGCTCCCGATCTTTTTCCGCACTAGTGATACAGAATCGACCATGAGAAGTTCTGATATAGGAAAGCCTCTCTGAGCGCGTCGTTCCTCATCTAGTGATGCGGTCTGTATCGAAACATGGAACAGTGCCTGGTCTGCTAGAGCTAGTGGCCACCACGACACAATGAACGGATTGGATGACATATTGAGGTCCAAAGGATAGTACTGGAAGGAAATGTTCGAAAGAACTGAGAGATGTGTCAGAGCATAGTCGAGATTTTTATTAATAGAATAGGATAGAATTACAGTGCTGTATCAATCGCTGGACATGAACTCTAGGCAGTCTAGTTGACGGATACGAGTCAAATGGATCAAAGGACGTGTCAGGCGGTTTGAGAAGGCCCATCGAGTCGCCATAAGACACATCTCGACTCTTCAACGAAGGCCTCCTCGCCTCACTCTTGTCTATAGACCTGCCACGAGCCGACGGTTCCGGCGGCGACGTTGACGAAATTGACGACGACAAAGGCGCGTTTGCGTAAGTACACGTGACCTTTCTCTTGACACATCGTGAGCATTTGGGAGTGCCGAGATCGCAGCTGTGTTTTGCTTTTGCGCAGGCGTTGCAAGATCGTCGGAGTGAGGTTCGCATAGTTGGCCCAGACGAGTTAGGTAGCGGTGATATTAATAGAGGACGAAGTTTACAACGTGGTAGCGAAAAGTGGGCTAGAGTGGTTCGTTATCAAACTCCGCTCTAGCCTGATCCGGACACAACCCCGGGGCTGATCGCGAAGTATCCTACCCTACGCTCTCGCCACTACCCCATAGTTTATGCGGCATCTCGCAGAATATTACGGTATTGAGTCTAACTGATGCGCAGAAAGGCCGAAGAACATTCTACAGTTAAATGTATTCTTTGTTCCAATTGCCGAGATATCACTTTTCTACGGGCACCTGCTGTACAAAATACGACAGGCGAAGCATCGACAGACAAATCCCACCAGTGGGATCAGATGGGAATTGGCCATAACAAGCTGACAAGTTGCTGACGACACTCTGCATGACCTCCCCCTTGTTTCATGCGGACAATAAACCGTTAGAGGCCAAATATGCCAGCCGCATAAACTTTATCAGCTTTCCACTTTGGCGTATTCAATCTTTACGAGTGACTAGGCTTCCCTTTTCCATCTCCCACCAGTCGTAGCATTCGGCAGAGACCATTCCTGGAGGGCGATTGTGGAGACAGACCCTATATGTTAACGGGGAGTACGTAAGCGACATGGTTTGATCGTGCTTGTTTCATGCGTATCTATCCGTACTCTACATCTAATTGTATGGTTCGCGTAATTCATATGCCGACTTGTTTCTATATTAACAAGTCCCTTGCCAAGCCGGGGGCATACGAGGCAAGTTTCACACCGTACAGATCCCGAACCATATCGAGCCTCACCTGACATACCTCCAAGAGCTGAGGGCTGGTGAAGGGGCTTGCTATGAGAACTGACAGTGGCCATACAATATGATACATGATGACCGACCGGCGTTGCGGTACGGGAAGGGGCATCCCCTTCTCATCAACTTCGCCGAATAGATAGGGCAACGTGTGGCACACCATGTGAGCCACTACCTTGAGCCTCTCCTCAGCTATGGCGGCGGCAGCTCGGGCTAATTGCGCGTCTGGCCCGTCGGGCCCTTCTGAGCTGAGCGCCAGCAGCGTCATGGAACATAAATGCAATCTGTTGAAGAAGACGGTCAGGCAAGACATGAAGAAAGTCCACGTAGCAGCGGTCCACTGTGAGTTGAAACTGATTAGAGGCTGGTTCTTGGAAGCGACTGGGCGTTTGTCCGTCGTTTGTTGTGGTTGCAGTTTCGACGGCATTGCTTGTGTTGATATGAGGGCGACTTCCTTGCCCAGTGCCAAGGCTTGTTGGATGACCGTAACGAGCATGACCCGCTGCTCAGCCGGGGTGACTGTCGGGTCGATATAAGTTGTGATTCGCCTGGCTTCCCTGTAGAACTGTCCAATGCGAGTAACGACCAGGGCCAGGCGCAGCGAAGGGTTGCTTATGTCCAGGTCCTTGTCCGAAATGACCAAGCATTCCATAGGACTCGTGGTTGTAAGCGAGGCGACTTGCTTTTTCCTTGTCTCAGCACCCATGCTGTATAAGAGATTGGTGTTAAGATCTACTTACCATTTGCACAAAAATCCAGGAATACAGCGTGGACGAAGAGACATTATCCAACACCTTTTGTCCAACAATCTCGAACAGCTTGGCTATACCCGACATATGCACGGCCTTCATATCCTGACCTTGGCACTCGATATCCTTGAGGGTCGTTAATAAGATGTAGATCATTGAAACACATGACTTACCTCGATGATACCTAGCAGCATGAGAGACGCCAGCGTCTCATCCTTGATGGTATTCTTATTGGATACAGACAGATCTTTGCGTATGGAACGGAGGGCAGCCCCATAGTATTTCCTCGCTGTGACATATAGCGTTGAAGATTTGTAGTGTCTGGAAAGCGACAAATAAGCTGTGGCCAGAGTGGCAGGGCGAATGCAGGACGCACGGTCGGAGCCCCTGTACATATCCTCGAGGAAATCGAGATGGCCGCGAATGATGCCCGGAGAAGGATAGACGCAGTACTCATGCAGGAAGAATGCGAGGGACTCATCCTCGAACGAAGGCTGGGGTTGATGAGGGACGATGGTTGTCACCCCTGAATATCTGGACCTGGCTTTCCCATCCGGCAGCCCCTCGACGCGATGTTGATTGTACAGCACTTGGTTGCTGACAGGCACACGCGAGGAAGAGTGGCCAGGCTTCTCACGGGCAAGGCTATGGCCAGGCTCCCCGTGGAATCGGAACGCTAACGGGCGATCATAGCCAGGGCAAGGTGCCTTGTAGAGCTCGCACCTTTTACATCCTGGACGTCTCCCATCGCACTGACAGAAAGGGTCGAAAAAGTTAGCATAGGAATTGACCCGTGCGCGGGTTCTCGTATTGGTACCAACGTACCTTGATCTTTCTCTTGCGGCAGCGGCTACAGCCCCGGCTGAGGGTACCTGGAAACACCATAGCCGGGTGGCCAGAAACTAACTACCCAACTCCTCAGGCCTTGGGACCAGTCACAGCAAAACAAGGGCTTCCAAGTGCGCTTTGACACAGATTTGCATACGCAACTGTCGACCTTGAGCGGCACTTGTGCTTGTGCGCAGAATGATGTGGGGAGTAGGTTCTGGAGTGTTGCTCAACGTGGAGGCCAATCAAGCTTGGCATGTATCCAATCTCGCTACTGAGTCAGCAAAAGCAGCGGGCAGCGGGCAGCAGGATTGGTGGGAATACTACAAGCGCGATAACGCGATTAGTTTGATAAGAGACGTCGGCCCGTAAAAGGCCTATGCTCGCAACCTAGGGCCGTTTTGGTCTTAGCAGTGCGTGAGGCTTCGGGTCCTTTATCCGTATGCTTACGGAGTACCTACCCTACCTACTTATGTATGGCTTGTTGACTGCCACACTCACAATGTCTTGGTAGGTACCATTCGTATCGATTTCACGGGGAGACGCCGCGGCATGGTGCTCGGAAAAGCCGCGCCTATAAGCGGCCCCGGCGTTGGACGCCTTTCCTCATCCAGTGAAGAATAATATTTTAACCCTTCCCGGAAGTGTCAGCTCTGCAGCCGTGATTGCCATCCTGGATCAGCGTTGACCGTTATCACTTTTAGACTATCTGCAATCTATTTCTCGGCTTAGTTTTGGCCTGAGCCCTCCTCCCAAGGCCTCATGACCCCACCCAATCCTACGTACAACGGCACTACCGAGCCTTTTGGCGCTGCCCGAGTTGGGAGTGCTTGTCACTCCGCAGTATCAGATCGGCCTGTATTCCAATCAATTATACCCCCAACTTATATGTTTCAGGTCCCTTCTATTTCTTTATTGGACCGCCCCCCTGGAACACTGGGCCAGTCACCGCCAGCGGATTTGCTTCCGTCCGCAGAGCCCCTAAACGGCCAAGGCGTACGTGTGCTTCCCCGACCATGCAATGATCTACCGCCTGCCAATTGTCCAATTCGTCATACGTCAGTCACTTCTCACTCTGCAGCTGCTGCACTCCATGGCGTCGCAGTGAATCTTGGGTCTAGACTCAGGAGACTCGGCACTCTTCTTGAGTCATGTACCTTTTTTTTGCTAGCCCCGATCAGTGGCGCTACTCAACGTCTAAGCGCAGGGTACTTAAAGACGTGTATAATACCGTGCTGTTTCCAGCCGGAAGCCTCGCCTCTTGTTGCCTTCCCGATGACTAGTTGTGAATTGACCATGTCTGAATACGCCTATCCCTCGCCTGCGAGTAGCGCCTCGCCCTCCGAGATAATGCTATCACCCCCGAGTTCCCAGATTCGATCTGGAAATAGGCGGAGGTAAGCATTTTACCGGCTCGCATCTGTCAGTACTAGCTGACCATAAAGCAGCCATACAAAGTCTCGCATGGGCTGTTTGACGTGGTGTGTGGAATTTGAAGCTTTCGATATTAGTCGAACCCGCTAACCAGTGCCTTTCTGGTCCAGCAAACGCCGGCACATTCGATGCGATGAGAGTTATCCACAATGGTAGGTTAACCTTGGAAGTCGGCAAGACCATAAACTCATACCCGCGCAGCCAAAATTGCACCAAGCACAAGGTTAAATGCTCTTTCCACGATACGCCGCTGCAGGAAGATTTATTATTGAAAATGTCACCCAACGATCAAAAAGCTCGACCCTCGACCCCCAAGTCTCGTAGGCCATGGTCGGCCAAAGCTAGGGCAGAAGTGAGGCAGTGGCGGAGGACAGGGTCAATGCCCATCCCAGATGCGCGTATCAGGATATCCTTGCAACCGACGATATACTCCGAGGACGATTTATGTTTTATTTACCAAGCCGCAAGCAATCAGCATCGACTTACGAAAATGGGTGTTGACGAATTGACGATTATATCTTCTTATCTACCAAGGTGCGTCGCGACATCAACCACATCTACACCTATCCACTAACCCACTCCCCAGCTTCTTCAGAATTATTTCATCATCGCGATTGGCCATGAACGGAGTACTCGCTCTCTCAGCGTATCAAGTCGCGTCGGTGACCCATTGCCAACACGCCCGACGAAAAGAATATCAATATCAGATGCTGGCCATCCAAGACCTTAGGAAGTGCCTTTCCGAATTCGGCCCCGAACACGCAGATGGAGCGCTGGTAGCTTCGATGGCGTTATTATGGCTCTGCGAAGACATGTGAGTACTGACCGCATTTTTCGCCAATCTACATGAAACACTAACAGGCCCAGGACAAGTCGTCGGCAGATCTCTGAAGGAATCTCAGCTGTAAGTACCAATCTGGCAGTTGGAAAAACCCTTGTACTCACGAGTCAGATTCTACAAGCGTGCCGCAGGTTAGGCCACCAGTCCGGGTTTTACCATATGATTGCCAAGGCTTGGCGACCGGCACCCCATTGGAACCCCATGCAAAAGCCGAGTGGCGAGAGATCCAGCAGGTTACAGTTGCACCATATCATTAGCGAGATGCATAAGTTTAGGGCTATTGTCAAGGAACTGGAACCCGACAGTGGTACATGGCGTCAGCTCCGGCTACTAGTTACCCTGGCCGAGGACCTTGCCAAACTCGATTCATCAACACCGACCGAGAAGCAGTTTGAACGAATCCGACTGTTACGAGACTACAAATTGTGGCTCCCTCTGAACGATCTGTTGACCGGCAGAGACGTCTCGGCCACGCTCATGGTCAACGCCTACTTGTACACGATAGCTCTGTATGCCCAGAGACACTCGGCTCAGGCTTATATGATCGACCTGGGAGTCGACTTACGGGGTCTGCTGGAGCAGACATTACGACAGGTCACGCCTATCAAGGAATATGCGGGGCCAATTAATAACTTGCGGGCTCTTGTGTCATCCATTTAAATTCATAATATTACCATCAATTTCACATAATTACCATGATACCTCAAATCAAATCAAACTAAGTCACATGCCACCCGTGTCCTGTGCTCTTGTGCAAGGTGCATGGACCGACCGAGTAGCTGGGTCGGACTCTTCCGGCAGGGCAGTCCCTGACGCTAAATTCGTCTTATCCATACCTTAAATTACTCGTCTTACGCCTCGACCCCATCTACGAGTAAGGCCAAGACTTTGGCCTTTGCCGCACTTTGCCGCAGCTGCGCACCTCGCCATTTCTTACTCAGTTGAGAGTTCCCCGCGAGTGGGAATACAGTGACGACGATATGTTTGCGCGATCGCGGAACTTGGTCGTTATCCTAAACCCATGCGTATGTACTGTATATTCACCTGCACTAACTCCCACTGCTACTCTGCTAAGACTACTAGCATGGGCACGGAAATAAGCTAGAGGCCTTGGAATGAGGCGCTAGAAATTCACAGTATGACCAAAAGTTGGCGATCCTTTACTTATTCAGAATGCTGCATTTCCTGAGACCGAGGAGCAAATTAAATCCATCGTGTCCTGTTGCAATGGGGTCAAGACTTGGGAAAAAAACCGGCACTTGGCCAGAAGAAGTGAATCAAATGATTGTCCTGCACGAAATCCTCGACTGCCGTTTCAGGAAAATCTGAGATTTGACAGAAAAACTGGGACTGCCTGATTACCTACTCAGGACCCCTCTCGGTCGAGTGTCAACCTGTTGACGAGTCAACTCTTCCCACGGGAACATGCTTCGCCTCTGAAACCACCACCGCCATTTCGCGCACCGCAGAAGAACATGGCATCAACCCCCCGGAAGACCCTCAAGCTAGACGAAGTGACGCTGCAAGACGTCCCTGACCTCACCCACATATGGTTCGCAGCCTTTACAGACCCCGGCATCCGCCGCATTTGGCCTGATACGCCAGCCGTTCGCAGATGGTGGGACGACGCGAACCGTCATGACCTGACCCACAAACCGTTCCAACGCTACATCAAAATCGTCGATCCAGACTCTACGGACGAGCTTGGCCGACCACGCATAGCGGCATTTGCGAAATGGGACACGTCCATGCCCCAGGAGCGGGGCCGACGATACCCTCCCTGGACAGACGACCAGCCTCGCCAAACCTGCGACGACTTTATCGCCAAGGAGGAAAGCGAAAGGCTTCGGGTTGTGGGCGACCGGAAGCACTACTGTGAGGAATTGAATTGTCCTATCGTGATACTCCCGCTCTTCTGACCGCGGCCCGCTTAGATCTTGACACGCTGGTCACTCATCCTGACTATCAACGCTGTGGAGCTGGCTCTATGCTGATGAAATGGGGCTGCGATCTCGCCGATGCCAACGGAGTTGCAGCCTATGTTGACGCGAGCAAGTCCGGAGCTGCCTTGTATGAACGTTTCGGCTTTGTGGATGAGAGTCTACCCGACTCAGGTGATGTTGCTTCCATGGTTCGGCGATGAGTCTGTTGTTCACAGTGGTCCATTCTCCAAAGAGTTTCCTGTCAGAGCTACGTGTCTGATGTGGATGATAAGCCACCCTTGGGTAGGCATACATTTGTACCTGAACTAAAGGCAAACAACAATCAGACCAAGAGTAAAAAGGTTCGCTGTTGAAGAAAGGCGGTGATTTCTTTAGCAGCCGAATTTCAAACGATCAAAGGTATAAACAACGTCATGCATGTCAAATGAGACGCCGCCATGAATGAAAATTGATCATGTCATTCATCTCGCAGTTTGATGTGATATAGCTAAGCCTTTACGAGTATAACATCCAAGCTAAATTGCACTGGTTGAAGTGTCTTGTCTAGTAATCGATAGTATTCATATAGGTGTCCATCACTCATTTTCAAAACAGACCTAAAATCCTTCGCTCATTGCCGGCTCATTTCCCTTGGGACGAAGCTTTGACCATTTTGAGATCTTTGGACCTTACTGTATTCCTCCTAGGCTACTCAGACTATCATAGCGTTTACTTCCTTGGTTCCTCATGTAAATCTGCTAATGAATGCTGTGATGGTTCAGAAAGTTGACTCTTGTCGTGATTTGACTACCCTATCTTTGATCACCCACAGTCTTACTGCAGAAGTCTGAAACTGACCATGTTGTCGAATATCCTATCATTAGCCGTATGCACAGCGACGAACAGCGCGTGTACGCTACAATCTAACCATCTCAAGCCGGACTGAACAATTACCATTGAACAAGACCATAAAAACGCCGAGAAAACACAGTCTTGACGTTAATCAAACACCATAGTAAGCACGAATTGCTGACACCTGAACCTCGGTTCTTTAATAATCCGAACGATAATCCGGACCGAGGTTGTATCGATCGCCAGTCGTTCCCCTCCCATGAATACATCTTCAACAATTTCAACATGAGTCTTGTCACCGGCGAAGACTCGAGACACAATCGCCTGCGAATCCAATGCGGTATTTGCGGCCAGGCCCTGTCGACGGGTGTTAGTTTCGTGCCCTGTAAGCTTCTCCCCGCTATCTAGGCGCGTCAGTCGAGTCGCTGATCAAGGTTTTAAAGTGTCAGGAAATGAGCTTGATCCTGAAACAGGGTTTTGTCTGAATCGCACGGTGTTTCCAGACTACCGCAGCAACAGCATCAGCCTGGGCAGAAAGGTTTTATGCTGGGCTCCTAATTGCTACCGATGTGCAGATGCTCCTGAGGCGGTTGCCATACACTCGGATTGTCTCGGTGTCTTCCAGGGACACTGCAAGGTTGACACAGCCCTCGACCGGCTATGGACAACGGTAGGTCAACGGAATCTCTGGAAATCTGCTCCGACTCTTCAACTGGATCGCGAACCAGGGCTTAATATCGAAATTGTTCGTGAAAAAGCGGAGATCTATGGCATACGCCTTCTGAAGCTATTACCCGCTGAGCTTATCCATATGATACAAGCATACAGTGAATCTGCCACATTTTGGCGCTATATCCTGGTTCTGAGTCTAGCTAGAGAATTGTCGAATCTGCAGTCGGATGTTGTGTCGCCAATCACGTCAATGCCCTTGTGTAATGTGCTGGCGTGGACACGAGGAGATTCAAATGCTTCGCTATCAATAGAGTGTCCGGCATTCGTGCGGATGACACTGGATTGTCGAGGCATTCGAAAGATAGAAAGATTACCGGAAAGGCCAACTTATCAACCCGGACGATCAGACAAGGATGCCTTTGTTATTGCGCATCAAAAAGACCTGAAAGACGTTGCTACAATACCAAAGGTTGTCAATACCTCCACCAGAATACAAGCGATCTGACCTAGTCCAGTTCAACGTCCTGCGGCTCCAGCTCCCAGAGCCCATGCGCGGACTACAGATTTGGGATACTCCCAACCCCCCTCATCTTGAGGCCTGCGAGTTCTACGGCCGCGTGTCACAGTCGATGCAGTTCAAGACCATTGACCTACGCAGTGTGACGGGCCTCACATTTTTCTTCTCCTTCAGTAAGCTCTATGCCATCCATGCGCATACACATACGAGACCATATGCGACACGAACGTTTGAACGTCTTCCCGCACGCAGGCAAGATAATGTCGTCTGGATACACCTGCCAATACCCAGAGGTGAAGAGATTACCGCGATTGTGATGCGGTTGAAGGATCAGGGAGGGGGACCTACGGCACAGAAACCTTTTTTCCTGGTATGGTCTCCCACGTCTATGTCTGTGCACGTATTGACAAAAGCAGATACGCACCAAACTTGCTGGTGATGTTTCGGTCGGCCCATACCATTTAGGGAAACACAGAGATGTCGTCCTCAGTCAGTCAAGTCCGAAAATGCTCATATACAGCGCCGCAGATGTTGGTCCAGCCACTGTATTTGGGACTTATCCCAGAGAAGAGCACAACGACGAAGTATTCGCATCCTTTCGTCATCCATGGTCGAGTAACCCTCCCATACATGAGCATGTGAATCTTTCATCGGCGCCTCTGGAGAATGTTACTCGGGTACAGGTTCTGGAAGATGACGATTCTGGGTTTTGCAAAGCGATCCTATTGGATTATGGCAATGGGGCTCGCCGTGCGTTGGGGAATTGTCGACTGGGCATCGACCGCGTCAAGACGTATCTGAGGCCATCGCATATATGCTACCGTGCTGCTGGGCATGCATCGGGCATCAGGCGAGACATTCCCGCAGTTCGTGTTGAAGGCGGATGTAACACCAACCATGATCACGAGGAAAACGGCTGGGTATGCTCGATGATGGAAGGGACCATGGAGTTTTGGTTCTCGAAAGAGCAATCTGTTGTGCGTGTGGTGCAGTCAGCAGCGGGGTCTCTGTGATATGCTCGACCACCCAACGCAATGCAGGTGGCCGATCATTGTTAGTCTTTAGTAGCGCTTGACCGACAAAGAAATGAATGCAGTGCATGGGAAAGCTGAAATTGCTCCATTTACGTATGCAATGGCTCGCTGCTAGTCCGCGTTAACGCCGAAACGATCACCACTAAGGGCGCGATCGCGATTTCAGCGCGAACGATAGCTGTCAAGCCACCGAGGGATTGCCTAGCCTCTCGCACGGACAATTCAAGGGAATACGACACCACCCACCAATTGAGAGACAGGCCAACTGCTGCTTATGCCAAGAGCCGAGCAATCCAGCTACAAGATCAGAGCGGCATGTGCTTGTTTATAAGGAATTCCTCGTCCGCTCAACGCGACACGTTGCATATGATGTGATGTGACACTGGCGTGTTGGATCGTGATCGACCGATGACTGTGAACTCCCGCGTCGTACCCGGACCGTTGAACAAGACACACTTTTCCAATTAGGGCTGATCGATCTGCATTTCCGGACGTCAAGTCCGGCTAGTGGATTTAGTTTCCCAATAGACGCGGCGATCATACTCATTTCGCGTTCAATGATTGAAACATGATGAACGCCAAGTAAGCAGCCTTGTTCCTGATGACATGCCCAGGTGGAATTTCAGCTGCACTAGGCTTCGTAATTGTTTACTGTTATCTCCCCCGCGCCCGAGTCTCACGCGGATAGTCGCTGTTGTGCGCGTCATACCTGCAGCCATTCCAATTTAGACAGAGTCAATTTCGTCAATGAGCACTTGTTTTTAAAGGGAGAGCCATTGAGCTCTTCGTTAGTTACTGCTCTAGCCGTTGAGCATTCCTCCTCTTTTCCGCGGATTCGTATCATTACCTGCACTAACCCCCTACCTTTTCCCACTTCCCTGTTTCTCCTCCCACCCGTTTCTCTTTTTTTTCCCCCCTTCTATTTCCTTTCAGGGTCCAGACCACCAGAAGATTCAACCAGTCATCTCTCTGGAAACTCACGATACATATTACCAAAATGGCACGGAGCACAGATATGCATCGCAGCCCTAGCCGCAAGCGAAACAGCCGCACCGTCTATCACCACCAACCCCCAAAGAGTCACCTGAGCGAGTTTCAAAAACACTTGGTTGCCGCATCGGGAGAGTTTGCAGGCACCTTTCTTTTCTTGTATTTTGCCTATGCTGGAAACATTGTTGCTGTCCTGCAGGAGCCTGTCGCCGGTCCCAATGGCTCGTTGGCAAACAGCACCCTCATCTACATTGCCATGTCGTATGGCTTCTCGCTCTTGGTGAATGTTTGGGCCTTCTATCGAATTAGTGGTGGACTTTTCAATCCTGCAGTAGGTTCACTTCACACTCAAGCCCAGAATTGGCCATACTGACGTTTGTCCTCCAGGTCACTTTTGGCTTGTGCCTTGCCGGCCAACTACCATGGATTAGAGCACTTTTCCTGTTTCCAGCTCAAATCATAGCAGCGATGTGTGCAGGTGGTCTCGTGAACGCCATGTTCCCTGGAAATGCATCACTAGCAAACACTGTCCTTGGTCCCCAAACTTCTGTTGCTCAAGGTGTCTTTCTAGAGATGTTCTTCACAGCACAGCTGGTTTTTGTTGTCCTGATGCTGGCGGCGGAAAAGTCTCGTGATACCTTCCTGGCCCCTGTCGGCATCGGTCTGGCTCTGTTTGTAGCCCTCATTCCTGGTAAGCAACCAACAATATTCGTCTCTCACCCCAAACAGAAACTGACAGAGCATCACTACAGGAGTCTTTGTAACTGGAGGATCAGCCAACCCAGTACGATCTTTCGGTTGTGCTGTTGGTGCTAGAGAGTTTCCAAGTTACCACTGGATCTACTGGGTAGGTCCGATTCTCGGTGGCGCGCTTGCTGCTGGCTATTTCCGAGTAGTCAAGTTGATGCACTATGAGGAGGCGAACCCAGGCCAAGACTCCCCCGTCGATGTCTGATCGTGGTAACGTACTGATTTGGAAGGGGCGAGTGTTTGATTACGTGTCTTGAAAAACAAACGCCACTTCTTGCATGGTGTGATATAATTAGGGAGAGTATAGGGTAATAGCATGGGGAACAAAATACGATTGACTGCACCAGCTTGGGAAGGGATGCATCTATATGGTTTACAGCGTTTGTGATTACTCAGCAACAAAATACGTACAGCTGGAAAGTGAAGCAGTTTGACCACATACACGATATAAAGAGAAATGAAATAAGGTCGAAATCAATGATATAAGACGGATTCAACTTCATTCAATCAACTCCAGGTAATATCGACAAAATCGTACAATTGCCCGGGACTCGCGTATTTATCAAGGTGCAATGATATGATATAATATATATGGCAACAGACTAATTCGACAATCTATAAACGCTCAAAGCTTAAATGGTCCCTTGTCATCCATAAACACCACATCCCACCAATTCTGCTTCTCCTTCTTGGCCCATGCCGACATGCAAATGCTATCAAAGTCCGTTGTCACCAACGCTTTTTGAGAAGGCATAAACCGCCTAATCTCTTTGTAGGCCTCGAGTCCCCAGTACACAGCCCTGCCTTCAGGAATCTGGATACGGCCAAGGGGCGACTGTCTTCGCTGCTTGAGCTGGGATGTGACGAGATCACGAAGACGGGGGAAGAACCACATGCGGTCCCACCACCAGATTCGCCGTCCCTTGAGGTTGTTGATGTGCGCATTGTGGTGGATGTTCACTGGGATGGCGGTGGTGAAGAAGTCGGCGTACAGAGTCATGTCGCCCCAGCTGAAGGACTGTCGTTCTTGGGCAGTCATGATACGCTCTAGAGGGTTGGTAGCGTTGGCTATCTCCTCGGGAACACTAGTCAGGCGAACTGGTTCAATCTCAAGCTCCCTGGAGCGCTCGGCGATATAAGTCTGGTTGTTGAGAGTGACGATGTCACCGTCATCTTCTTCGAAGACGGTAGGGATGGAGATGGTTTGGTTATAGTCGAGACCGACATGGAACTCAAACTGATCACGGACCATGGTGGAAGCGTTGTGGTGGGGATCAATCGCATCACCGAGCTCTCGTCGCCACTTGCGCCAGATTTCCTGCTCTCCCCAAATCTCACCGAAGATACCCTGGTCACTGTAGAAGTGGTTTCCCTGGATGGCCTTACCAGCCTCATATCGCTCCTGGGCACGACGGAAGTACTTTCGCATGTCGCCAACGGGTCCAATGAAAGCTCCGCTGTTGATGTACCTGGGACGGACATCCACCATGCGCATATCGGGGTCGTTGTCTGTCTCGGGTCCGTAGAGATCCTCACGAAGAGGGCTCTCGGGGAGATCCTTGCAGTGCAGCTCGGAGCCGGACTTGGGCTGAGGCCAGCACCTCTTCTGGGCAGACACCATGATGGTCTGCTTCATAGGCATCTCGGATTTGCCCGTCCATTGCTTTCGGAGTCGCTCATCTGCCTCGGCGTTGAGTGCATGGTAACGCCAGAGAAGCACACTGGGTGGGAGTTGGAACCAGGAGTCGGCGCTATCAGCGACCATGATGAGATCGTCTTCCTGTAGGCGGTCCTTGCTTGTCAAGCCCTGGCGCACGCTCCAGTCGAGATAGTCGAGGACACCGGCGATCTTGGCCAAATGGGAACCGCTCTTGCCCCAGTTCAGAATAACGGGTGTGGGATATCCAAGGGCAATGGCAGTAACCATGGCTTTGCACAAATTGACACCGGGGGCGTTTGCGGGAAGCAGAACTACGAGCCTGCGGTTGTAGATGTTTTGCATCTTCATCGGGGGAGGGTCGGCCAACACTGGGATATTCTCGGATTCACCAACAACTTCCTTGACAACCTCCTTGACAGCTTCTGTAGATCCTGACATATCAAACACATCTGCGGTTCCATCGGAAAGATATTGTCGGCCCTGATATGGTCAATCGATTATTCTCACAGTGGTGCATAATCTGCCATACCTCGAGTGCTGCAAGAGCCACAAATGTGGGGACGAGGAGGATGGCAGCGAGGAGGAGTAAGAAGCCTCTCGTTGACAACCGAAGGAGTCGCCTCGGCATGATCTGGGTATTCGTCTCGGTCTTGTCCTTGACTGTGGTTGTAGGGAGCTCCTGGTAGCCGGTATTGCCAAACATTTGGCGCAACCAGCCGGAATTCTCCGACGTGCTCGTCATGGTGTAGGTGGAGGAAGCAGATCAACCTCTCAGTGGTACAATTGACCAAACTGAGCTTGTGTTACTGCGCTTCTAAATGAGTGTTCAAAAGAGGGAATGAGCGAGCAAAGAGAGGCTGGAGGACTGCCCAGAAGTCAGCTGCCGGTATCAATATATATTGGAGCAAGGGTCTTGGTAACGGCAGCCATCATTATGCAGGGAAAAGGGAGCAAAGCCACTGGAATTTCTAGCCTCCCTTTCCCTGAGTCTGTTTGCCACAATTCCGCATCCAATTGGCTACTCTTATCAATAATTCTTCAGCCCATTGCGCCGATCCAATGGTTCAGGCACTGGTAAAGGGGTCAAAACAGTGGCTTGCCAAGCTAATTGTGTTTTTTAATTATTAGCCAGAAGAAAAAAACAAATACCAGGCGACATTCCATAGGCCCTATCGCTGTTAACTTCCCCACTCTGCACCACGCTATTGGCAATATTGGCGCTATTGGCACCATCAAGCAACCTAATCTTAGTTAGATTTGGGGCTTCAAGCCCGCTCCAACGCCCTGCACGATAAACTGTCAAGCATATTTTTTGTCTAGAGGGGCTATTTTCAGGGGTAAGAAGGTTGCGCGACATGACATGATGCACAGCTGGAGACGAAACCCAACACCACCAGAACGCCCTCCACGGACCAAGCTCAACTGTGTTTGTAGGTCCCAATGGCAGACTTGCCAAGAGATCAGCATCAAGGCGCTGAAACACCTCTCGGTTCGAAATTTACAATGACCAAGACCCAAAACACGGCAAATTGATACCACTGATGATCCGAGGATGGGAAACTATTAAAAAGCTTAATGCCCCTCATGGGTCAAGATTGCGGTTTAGTCGACTGTCATTCTTCGCTGGGGCAGGTGGCCTACTGCGCCGATAACAAGCCAGCACGAAACTCGGCTTTAGCAAAGATCCAGGCCCAGCACGTCACCCACACGCCCACAAAGTCATGTATCCTGATTCATGCAGCTCGGAAGTTCAATTGAAGAAGCAAGCAAGCCAGCCAGTCTTGGTGTATTTCCGGATCTTGAAGCAATCCTGAGATGTTCCTTCAGTCAATCGTTGACCACGCTACGGGCTTTGCGTGTAGAAATGCATCACATCAATTGCAACAACAACAACAACAACAAAAAAAGGCGAAAAACATCAACATCGCTGTTTTGAATCGCTATGAAATGCTATGAAACATCGCTAATCGAAATAACGTTAAAAGCTAAATCATGACCTGTTCATTCGCTCCAAAAGGCCGTCTAATTCCCTTGCGTTCCCAGCCCCTCCACAAGCAAGAATTCCTCCGCATGCAAGGGCGAGCACCTGTATCCTCTTGTCCTCCCTTGACACAAAACCTGGTCCAATTGTCGCCCAGGCCTTCCAAGCTTTGACTCACGGGAGCCAGTTTAAGCATGTATCGGAATGGCCTGCCGTTCAAACTTTGAGAACGTGCCCGATGGAACGGTTGGCTCCACATTCCGAGTGACAGCCAAGTCGGTCTGTGTTGGCTGTCTCCAATACAGTGCCATGGGAAAGGGTCGATCTGCTTCAGTCCAGAACCCTTCCCCGTTGACAGCACGTCTGCGATAATTGCCTATTCGTATCCCTTGGATCAAACCTTCGACATCTTTGCGCTCGGTGGTGCGCTTGTCCCATTTTAAGCGAAGGGAATTGAAGTCGTCGCTAAGTAATATGGGCACGTTGATCGAGGTTTGCGACGAAGAAAGTAGGAGCTTGTATGTCTCTAGGGTAAGGAACGGACTGTAGACAAGCGTTTCCTCGTTCATCATTCGTCCAGCCTCGCCCAAAGTGGCAATTGATGGTGTTTTCAAGACAGTAATACCAAGACTCTTTAGAAAGGTCTCGTCTGCTGTTGTAAACGTGGGATCTTGAGCATAGATCTGTAGCACATTTATGTTGTCTATCGTTGGATTTAGGTGAGATGCAATCGCCATCAGCACGACCAATTGCTTGATGCGACGCTGCTGATCTTTAGCGTCCAGCAAGCTCCCCAAGCCTAACGACACAATCTTGGTGATGCGAGGTCGACTTTTTGTTTGTAGCATGTCTTCAATTGTCTTTGCTAGGGCTGATTGACTATAGGTATCAAGAGCATCCTCATAAAGTCTGTAAAGTTGTTGAAGCTGTTTTCCTGATGATACGTTGCTTTTTCTTGAGGCTGGTGACTTTTTGCTTGCTGCGAACTGAAGCTTATCTGTACCTGTAATTAGCGGTTGGAATGCTAGTTCCACGAGGGAGGCTCACCATCGCTCTCAGCCCTTTGGGTCTTCTTTGAGTGGCGCATTTTTCTTGAGACTTTGGGGTAGGAGGTTTTATTCTACTAAAATGTAAAGGTTGGCGAGGTCCAAAGTAGTAAAGCTGCTTTGTCCCGAGATACTGATGTTTATTTGACTCTAAAGTGAGGGTGAGACAGATGCTATTTATTCACTTGACTGTTATACATCTTATCAAGCAGCATTCGTAGTATAACATGTCTATCCTGTATGTCCATTGCGTGCTCGGTGTTCGGTCTTTCTCTGCCCATGTCAGCAAAACCTTTGTAATCTGAGCGCGTTTCCAATACAGGCCATGGAATAACTGCCCGCATAAGCAAGAGTTGGCTGGTTTGAGGTGGTTCAATTTCTAAGCCAATGGTCACTAATCCCTACTTGGGCAAGCGTCATCAATCTCAAAAGCTGACAAAAGCTTCATTGAGGATGGTTTTTGAAGCGTCTAACATGGAATTGTGTTGTATTGACCTTTTAATGTACTTGATAAGGCAAAAAACCCATTGAGACGTCCATTTGATCTTAAATTCCCATTCTTATTTTGCGCAAGTCCTGAATTACTGATAGTCCAGGGTTTACGACAAGTTGACCAGACATGTCATGTCGTCCACGCCGGGTAAATTGCAGGCCTTCACTTCAATCGCGATTAATAATTCAGGTCCTCCATCTGCCCGCACCCTTCCTTCTACCCTAACAATTATTCGGTGAGTGACTCAAGTAATGATCCTTCAAAAGGTAATCTCAATACTATTCTTTCAACAGTGACTCATTCACTAGCATAACAGTCTCATCCATGCGAGCCTTCTAAAAGTACGCACTTCGGACATGTCGAGGTCCGGAAAGACGGCATACCAAAGTACCGAGTACCGGCCAATCTTGGCATTTTCCCTCCACATTCGCGTGACGTAAACCCTGTAGTTCAATCCCATAGATGCAGGTCAACGGCGTCCCTTGCCGTAAAGTGATTGACTTTCCTTATTCAGATATTTTCTAGCTTCATTCAACCCTGTAACCACCTGGAAACGGCATAGGGACACCTTCAAGAAGGATTTGAGGCTTGCCCAGTTTATCGCGGGCTTATTCTGAGTCACAACTCGCCGGGGAATACTAGCACGTTATCTATACGTTCAATGAGGTTTATTCATGGCTTCTATCCATATATTCACAACACGAAAGTACACAGAATCATTATGGCTCATTATGGCTCACTTTGGAGTCTTTAGCCAAAACGGTTATCCGACCATGGAACCTTCATCCCCATAAACGACGTTCGCGATGATTTTCGACGCGCTTCCTGATCAGGCTGAGCATAGTTCGTAGGTCCAGGCGCATATGGGACAAATCCAGGCTCAGGCGAAGTATGGCTTGGAGGAGTGTAGCTTTCCGGCGGCGACAGCGCAGGTTGCGTTTCCTGCTGAATTGGCGGCTGCATCGGTTGGTATGCCTGGAACGCGTTTGCTAAAGCGCCAGGTGGACTCGAGTGTCGCACGTTGTCCCCAGATCCACCCGGTTGATACGGCCGGTACTGAGGGGGCTTGACGCCCGAGATGGGCTTCCTTTTGATGGGGGCTAAGGGTTGTGCACTGGTTGGCGTGGATAGCTCAGACTGGCGTCTGAATAGTGCTTCGGGCGAAAAGTCGAGAATCTCGTGAGCTGGGCTGTACAAGTCGTGGACTGAAGTTGCCGAGGGGCCGGACGGTGTAATGGATGGCCTAGTTATCGGTTCTTGAGACATGGCGCCATGGCTGGGAGCATTGTGATGCTCGTCGACAGTGATCTTCTCGGGATAATAAGCGACTGGTTGAGGGTTGAACGAGTGGTCCTCAGTCTCTGGAGGAACTGGCCCATAGACAGAGCTCCTTCTGCTCTCGTTATCTGTAGGAACTTCTGCGACTTCTGGTATTGTTGGTGCTGCTGTCGCTGGTTCATCGTAGTCGAGTTCCTGCTTCTTGTTTTGTACACTTCGTACCACGGCGGTGACAGCAGAATCTCCAGATTCCATGGCAGCCTTCATAGCATCCATGAGCTCTGAAGCATGATCCACCAACATCTTCACACACACATGATTCTCCCGCTTGAGGGCTTTCTGCAGAGCATTCATCCCCTCATGATTCTTGATCATAGCATCCGCACCACGATCGAGGAGCAGCCGCACAGACTCATCATCGCCGCTCCACGCCGTCACTATAAGCGCCGTGTCCCCATCATTGTCGACATGGTCGATATCAGCACCGGCATCGAGGATGAGACGGATCGAATCTGTCGGAAGAAAAACTGCCGCGTAGGTAAGGGGAGTCGACATGTACTGTCCTCCAATAACGGTCACGTCGGCTTTGGCTTCGAGAAGTCTCTTGAAGATGCCTTCTTCACCTTTGCTTGCTGCTGCAATGATGGGGTACGAGAACTCGCCGGCGCCAAGGTTGGGATCAGCTCCGTGCTCAAGCAGGATATCGACAATTTCACTCTGGCCCGACTCAACGGCTGCCTGCAGTGCTGTTCCTCGCGGCATGTTACTGTGGCTCGTGCACGCATTGACATTGGCACCTCGCTCTAGAAGGAGATTTACCACGTCAACGTGACCCTGCTCTGCGGCGTCTTGGAGGGCCCATCCGTTAGGAGAGTCGATATCGGCGCCGGCGTCGAGGAGCATTTTCACGATATCAATAGTTCCATCATAAGCTGCTGCGGTTAGGGCGTTTCCGTACCTATCAAGATAGTTAGCTTTCATGTTCTTGTTTCATATTGTGGAGAGAAGTAATTACTCTTCACCAGTAGCATTGGCGCTGGCTCCATATCTCAAGAGTAACTCGATCGTTCTCGCATTTTCACAATCTGTGGCTTCATACAGGGACTCATCCAGTGCTTCTGGCGAGATGGATCCCTGCGTGTACTCCCACATTGCCTCTAGGATGCGCAACACATCGTCGTCCTCCTGCTCTTGAGCAGTATGAAGGAATGACTTGTCGCAGTTCAGATCGATGCAGTTGTCAAGGATCAACGAGACGATTTCCCAGTGACCTTCATAGGAAGATTCATCCAGAGCGTCTTGTTTGGCTTTCTGAGTATGTTCAAAATCGTTGAAGAGTCTTGTGAACGCTTCTAGTCGGCCCAAGGCTGCGGCTTTGATAAGCGCAATGTCGAACTCTGCAGGAGGTAGTTTGTCTGAGTATTCCTTAATGAGAAATTCAAAGACTGTCAAGTCAGCTCTCATGGCTGCTAGAGCCAAAGGGGACGTGATAACCTCCTCCTCCTCATCGTCCTCGTCTTCATCTTCATCGCCATCTTCATCGTCAACAGCATTATCATCGTCGACTTCGCCACTATCCTCGTCTTCCTCATCGCCCTTGTCCTTCTCATCTTCCCCGTCTTCGCTCTCTTCCAAACTGACAAGGGAAACATTATGGGTGACCAATAGCTTTACAGCATCACAGTTTCCAGATTGAATAGCTGCGCATATTACACCCCCGTAGGTGCCGCAGGTGGCGTTTGGATCTGCCCCTCGTTGTAAAAGCTTAGTCATGACCTTTACATTACCTTCTGCAGCTGCTCTGTGTAAAGGAGTCATCAGTTCATCCTTGATACCTTCATCAATGCGAGAACCTCTGTCTATCAATTCTTCGACGATGTCGGCGTTGCCGAAAGCTGCAGCAAAATGAAGCTATAGAGTCCAATGAATTAGCCCCCACCTTTCAAATCATCAGCTTGGGGAGAATTATTAATACTTACCGGTGTAGAAAAGTCCGAGTCGAATGTGAACTTGTCATCGTCGTACCCGTTATCCATTAGGGCCGAGACAAGTTGTCTGAACCCGATAGCAGAAGCTACGTGAAGTCCAGTAAGCTCAGAGCGGTAGTAGTATTCGAAAGAATTAGTAAGTCGGTTATGTTCTGTGAGCCAACGGCGTCGAATGACGGAGTCCTTCTCCCAGAACTTTTCTTCCAGACTGAGAGCTTCGGCGATATCAGCAGTTGCTTGACTAGCGTGAGGAAGCCAATGTTTCACCGCATATGCCTGAGCTATGTTCTTCAGATATGCAGCTTCGGTGTCCTCATCTTCTTCCTCTGCCTCTTCCCCATCGTCATCCTCTCCCTCTTCTTCCTCATCAGCGCTACTTGTCCCAACAGATGAGACGGTGTCGCTATCATTGTCATCATTTTCGGCTTCCGATGGACTACTCTTGTTTTCTGATTCGTTATTGACTTCTTCTTCGCTGACGGCATTCTCCTCTACAGCTTCAGCGTTTTCTGCCACGGTCTCTGCTTGCTGGTCTGTATTTTCCAAAACGGGGAAGTCGAACATCTCCAAAATGTGACTGAAAGAACGAAGACCCAAAATACCATGCTGCAGCTTGACATCATCGCCTGTGAGACCCAACAACTTGTGAGCATTTTCAAGGAGATGTGTTTTCACTACTGCCTCGGTGAAACAGACAGTGGGATCTGGACCATCGCCATCCTTTAGTACGATCAGGGGCCTGCACTTTAAGACAAGCTCATGCAACTCAGACACTTGCTCAGCAGTGGGAGCGTCTAGACCAGCGAGAAGACCAAGCTCTTGCTCGGTGGGATCCTCGTATGTAAGAACCAAGACGCGCAGCATTTCCTTGATTTCGCCAGCTTTGGAACGGTTGTTCTCAAATATAGATTGCCACGCAGAATTGAGAAGGGCATCGAGATCCTGCGGGACAACTTCGAGCAACCGACGGACTTGAAGATCGTTCTCATGCAGAGGAAGTTCCTCGAGATGATCGCAGGTGATGTCGATCCACTGTGTGTTTTGAGCACGCTGACCTATCACACTGCTGGCGAAATACGCAAGAGCTCTGCTGTAGTTCTTATGAGCTTTCAGCTCACCAACCTTGGTCTGCGCATGCTTTCGTAGCTCCAGCTGCACCTGATCACCATACTTCTCATCCTCGAGATCGACCACGCGAACCAACGACTTCCTCAGCGCTTGATCGATATCCCAGGACTGACCACTGGTGAACATCCATCGCACCAACGAACGTCTCCCGCTCCCATCATGCTCGACCTCGGAGCCGAGCAGATTGAGAAGGGTAGTCGTAGAAACAGTGTCTTGCGCGAGAGCTTCGAGATTATTGAGGACGAAATATACCCTCGCTCCAACGAATGCGTCATCAGCGAGGATATCCTGCAGAACCTGCCACAAGTTCTCGACTGTCAGCAGAGGCTGAGCCTCTCGGCCTTTTTTCTTGAGGAGAAAGTTGGTGTGCACCGCTGCCAAGTTTTGCTTTTCGATGAGCTGGTGAATCAAAGACTTCAGCAGACCCTCAGCCGTGCCATAATCTGGTGCTTTCTCGCAAAAGAAATAGACGAGATAGACGTGTGATGGGGCTTTGAATGGCTTGTCTGCTGTGTCGTCTTCATCTTCTTCTTCATCCTTCGTGAGCTTCTCGATTGCTTCGATCGCAGACAAAGCAGCGCTAGTCTTACCGCGTCCATCGCGGCCACGAACCCAAAGAGAATCTTCCTTTTTAACAAGCGCAGCGTCTTCGGTCTCATCAGGCGGCGCTAACCAACCTAGAAATTCAGGCTCTTTTGCAAACCACGTGGAAGTGGCCGTATTCGCCTGAATGATCTCTCTCTGCTTATGCGGCTGTGCTCCCTCGAAGGTTTTACGGGCTTTGTTTAGTGAATCTTGATCGATGTGCCGTGTTGCATTGTGTCGGTTCTTGACCCTTAGACGCGATCCGTTGATGAGCCGTTTCAAAGGACCTCGCACCAACGTGTATCGCTCATCTTTCGAGCTGTCAAACTTGACCAAGTCCCGATGATTTGCAGCCAGACCCATTGATTCCATCACACCGTCCAAAGTAGCTGACTCGCGGGTGACAAATTCCGCATATTTCTTGGGCAGCGATATCTTCAGCGCCGAGAGGAACTGGGGCATGCCATTCAAGTCTTTGATGGTGGTAGGATGTGTTTCCCAAAATCCATACAACTCTATGCTCGGGCTTATCTTGATGGCCAGTCGGATGAACTCTTTCCTCAGCTCGTTGAGACCTTCATCCTCGGGCTTCATCAATTCAAGAAGCTTAGAGGCAGTCGTATGGCCCATCTTTTCCCCGATCGAGGAAAGCATACAGGCCAGCGAGGCGGCTTCAGCTCCATGGAACGGTGTTCCGAAGAATGCGCAGCCGGCTATGTCCTGGAACATATCAGGAAAAAGGTCTTGTCGAGTTGCAGCGATGCAAATGGCCTGGATCTGTAAGTAAATACTCGTCGAGACGAATAGAATGGCTTCTCACCTTTGCAATGACAAGTCCACCCATGGAGTGTCCGATGAGTGTGATGGGTCTTGCAAAGTCCGATTTCTTAAATTTGTCAGATTCATTCTTCTTTGTTAGTTGTTCAAGGAATTGTAAGTCCTACCTCTCTGACTATTCTTAAACCTTCAAGGAGAGTCTGTGCTAAGTTGCTGATGAACTGCTTCACCTTGATGGCACCAGTCCATGATGATTCGGAGTGGTAGAGAAGAATACGGGCATTGGGGAAATCGCAAGCGATACCGTCTTCGCTCGCCCAATTAAAATCTGTCGTAGTCGACTTGAAGCTTAGTAGGGGGTGTGCGCCCAAGCCAGGCACAAAAACGATACTATTGCCGCGTTAACAAAGGTGGTGGTTCAATATCCTCATACGATGCTTACTCCATGTTCGTTTCTCTGTTGGAGCCCGGCTTAGGATACAGCTGTTTGAGTCCCTGCTCAACATTTTCGTAGCCCTTCTTTGGCTTGACGGCAACCCCAGGATTAGGGCCGCGTCGCGTGGGCGCTCGACGAAGCGACATTTCGTGATGAGTCAAGAGAGTGTCTGAGCAACTTTGGTCGATGCTGACAGTGTTCGGAGTTGAGTGAGCAGCACGCGAGACTCTTGATTCCAGGCCCACAAAGTAGTGACCACTAATACCACAGCTGCGGCCAAGGGTTGCATCGCCTTACTGTTTCATTTTCAGCCCCCACAGTCAGCAGACCATTGCTCGTTATTGCACTAATAGAAGTGAGCGCTGATAGAGCCAGCACTTAGCTAGTGTGTTATCTAGCAGTGGCGTTGTTTGTCGGACTGGTTACTGCTTTTAGTGTGGCTAATTTAAGCAAAATGAACGGGTCAGCAGCGGGAAAAGGGGACAGCCCGAGATGCGGCCCAATCACTCTATGCAAGGATACTCAGCCCATGCCCAGCCTTATGACCCTTGCTTGGTAATTCATCGGATTTCCGATCAATTTCCACCTTTTTCTTTTTCCTTGACCTTGTGTAGCTTTGTTCGGCTGTCGAGGTCTGTATTTATGACTGTCTTGTCATCTTGGGGTTCTGTGCTGTATTCTTGAACTCCAAATCTTACCATGGCTAGTCCTCCACCGCCATTTACCGTCTCCATCTTACTCGGCGACAATTATCTCTCCGATAACGCCAAGGGCGATTTCAGCAGCCTCCTACCAGCAAGCAACAGGTTCAACGATGACATCGTTGTCCCAACAACGGACCCCAACTTCCTAGAACGTGAACTCTCAGTATCCCGTCTCACTGATGTGCAAGAATGGCTCTGGATGTGCGGTCGCCCTATGCCGCCTCGGCCACTCCATCATCAGCGGCTCATTTCTCGGGACATCATCATTAGTGAGCACGCTGAGCTCCACATGATCTGGTGGAGGAATCGCATTTTCCTCAAGCCCGTCCCAGCTTATCTATTGGATCCTGATTTTTGGAAAAGCAACATCAGCGAAACAGCCCATCTTGACGTGACGCAGGGAAATCTTGACGCCTCTGCGCGGGGATTTCTCTTTTCGTATGCAGCGCTCATCGCCTACAAGAGCGACTTCCGCATCGCAAAGGACTTTGGCCTTCTCCCAGAAGAAGTCACTTGGGCTGGCTGGAAAGCACTTACCAGTCAGGTCCTGGAGAACCACAGCTACGACCGCGTAAATCCGCGGTACTGGTATGGTGAGCTGCGGCTGAGCAGACTCAACAAGATCTACGCCTTTCGCAAGGGATTTTTACTACGCGGCTACTCCAGAGTCGCGTCCCACACTGTCTATGGAGATCTCATTCGCGACAACTTTTCGGTGTTGGCTGGTATTCTTGGTTATGTCGTGATTGCGCTCACGGCGATGCAAGTAGGCCTGGGCGTTGATCGCTTGGTCGAGAACCAAGCGTTCCAAGACGTGAGCTACGGACTGACGGTGTTCACATTAATTGTGCCACTTATAGGCGCCTTGCTTATTTTCTTGTTTGTTTTTATAATGGTTGTCAGTAACTGGAAGGTCACAAAGGCATTTGAGAGTAGGCGGTTGAAGAAGATGAAAGTGAAGCTTTTGAGGCGGTAGAATAATTTACTTGGAACTACTGACGTAGTGGATTAATGGTACGAAGAATGGTGAGATTTTAGTTCAATGGACCTAGCAGGGTGTAGGGAGCAAAAAGAGATAACAGTCTTCTCGCCACGCAAAAGTTAAACAACTTCCATGATTCCAGGAATGATATCAATTGTGATCACGCTGGGGATCGAACCCAGAATCTTCTGATTCGTAGTCAGACGCCTTGCCATTGGGCCACGCGACCTATTTGTTGTAACCAAGTCGCCAAGTTAGATTCTAGTTGCCTCACACAAACATTCAGCCGAGCAGGCTGAGGCAATTGCAAGTGTTGGGAAATTTGTAGAGACTCTCACTACCCTGGAACCCGATATGCAGCGGTCCGAAGAAATTTTGGAGGCGTTTTATCTCACATCGCTGGATGGAATGCGCCGTGTACAATCTTGAGCTTGATCACGATGAATCGGTGACATTAAAGGGACCGTCTTCATTTCAGCAGGTAGTACTAAGCCACTAATAGCAACGCCAACAACTTTTTGTAAAAATACACGAGAATATGTGCAATTGGCTCATGGTTGAAGTCAAGTAACGTCGGAGCTAGGTTTGGATTCTCATTTGGGCTAATTTGCTTTTCTCCCAAAAGCCTATGTGGTATTCCAGGACGCGCTTCCCAGATATAATCACCACTATTTCATCAAAAACATGATCAGAACGAGGCCTTGACATTTTGCCTCATTCATACCTTGAAGACAATATCGGTTTTTTCTGGGCTCTCTATCGGTGCGCCGGAATCCTCCATCATTTCGGCTTGGAAGTCAGGATCCTGAATCTCATCATTTTCCTCTTCCTCTTCCAGGCCATCGTCATCAGCGCCTACCATGTGAAAACTAGCCAACATTTCGTTCACACTGTAATTTCCGAGGTGTATTATTCATTCAGGGAGTCAGTTGGCCTCTTGTACACCCATGGCGTAGGTTACCTTTGCGAAAGGTTAGCTATACCCCGACTCGAGGTCATCATGCAAAGGAGTCTTACCTTCCGGAGGATCCTCCTCGGTATTATCATGCAAGTGTTTCGGGGAATCCTTCTCTGGACCCTCAAAAGATCGGGTGCACGGTGTCAATTTGGCTGATGAAAGCCTTGAGGAATGGATGGACTTCGTAAGTATATTCCTCTTTGTAACCGCGCTCCCGAATCTCCTTGAGTCTATTGTAAAGGTCGTGTGAGGCTTTGCTGGCCGGAAGGCGGAAGTTTGAGTGCTCGGCCTGGGTGAAAACACTCTATGCAATAGCATCTAGGTCTGACTCAACTTTCTCCATGATAGCGTCCTTGGTGTCGGATAGCGACGTTGAATTTGTCTTTGGAGTCTTCTTGGCCTTTCGTTGGGGGCAGTGAGTGGGAACTATGCTGAAAGCGAGTTTCAGTTCTAATAGGTGCGATTTGAGTTCCTGGAGATCATCGTTGGCAAAACCATGATCATTGGGTGCCATCTTTGCGAAGGATTTCTTAAAGTGCACTGAGTCGAAAATGTGGTATGATAGTCGCGCGTATTGTAAAGGCATATGTTAGAGGTAAAAGAGGTGACAAATGTAACATTGTGAGATAAGGATGTATTCGGATCAAGGACCAGTGTATCGCTCTTCTTTACTCACCTTCATTTGCTAGCATCCTTGTGCCAGATCCAGCCAACAAACCACAATACATTTCGCGACTCAATTACGGCAACTTAGTTCTCTCTATTGCTGAGAGCGACACCTTTTCTTATTCAATCCGACTGCCGACCGAAACTATCAACAGCCTTTTCCAATACTTAACGAAGGTGGATGGATACGGGGATCTTGCGCAGAACCGCGGCCGTAGGGTACCACAAGAAATAGCGTGTTTAGACTAAACGATAGGAAATCTTAGGTAGATTTAGTCTAAGATATGGTCATAATTTACCTAATCTTTATTTACACCCCGTCCTAACAGTCAAATCTTCTAATAATCTGCAGGCATAGTATTAAGGCATTTCTGAACAGTGGCACTAAATACACAGGATCTAACGATCAATCCTACATACGATTCTTTATTTAATCTCGCTACCGTTCTATGTACGATCCTGTCAATGATCCAGAAGAGATGCCGGCTGCATCTCAAAAATGGCCTGTACGGGTGCCACCACCCCATTGAAGAACTGTCTCCGAAACCCTTGGAACTCAAAGTCCTTTGTGATGTCGCGCCCTGGAAATTCACACCTCAAACACCTCTGCACAGCGTAGCCGTAAGAGTCACCAGCCTCGAGTTAAACCTTTTCTGTCAGCCTGTTCGCCACCTCAAAGTCACTCGGTATCGGCATTGCTACACCAAGAGATGCAGCGAAATTATTCGCCTGAAGCTCTTGTCGCAGCTGATCAAGTGTCTTGTTAAGACACAACTCGATGAGCAGAATGCCTAGGTTGAACAATGTTCTGTTCCGTATTTGGCTGTTCTGGAAGTCTTGTGCTGCAGCGGCCGACTCTGTGGATGGCCTTTGCAATCCCGGCTTGAACAACTGCGAGATACTCGGATAATTGGCTTGTAGTGAAGGAGGACCAGCATTTTGTGATTCTTCCAAGAATAGTCGAAGGACGTCTTTTCCCTTCCAATCTGAGTCAAGCCATGGTGAGCCACACAAGTAAAGTACCGCCCAGGTTGCGGCGGCTGCAATGGCGAATCTCTGTTTGCGGGAAAGCACAAGACTCCGTGGCCTCCCTGCGTTGACGCTAGGATTCAGTAATGAATCTAGATGAACAGTATCTGTTTGCTTATGGGGGTCTTCCACTCTTTCTATAACAATCTGTCTCTTGGCATTGTCTGACAGTTGCAAAATTCCTTGTTTAGCTTGCGCCAGGTTGCTGATAAAATGACACATGCAAGTGATTTCGTGAGAAGTCGGCGTATGTACTGATTGCGCAACTGTCACTGTAGTGCATCGTTAGCAATCGAAATAATTTGACGTGAGCCATAAATGTGTCAGTAGCCCAAGACTCACTTGCTATATTCGTCGTCATGGTCGAGTCCTGAGGCTTTCTGGAGACACCTAGTATCTCCTTGAACCTCTGCCTTCGCGGGGACGGTTGCCGTAGGGGTTGGTGGCAAACCGCAGGTGGCACTACGAGTGTAGTTGCCTGATGTTTCGATTCTTGTTCATCGTTTTCCTCTACGCGGATAGAGGTCGATTGCCAAGTGACCAAAGTCTGAGGCGAGGAAAAAATGAAGTTTAGGTTCCCCGCCGTAATCGACTTCTCCATGTGCCAGGACAAGCGAATGCTGCCCCAGTGTTCAGGACAATGACAAGTCCAGTTAACGGACTGAAGAGCTTTGTGAATACACCGAACGTTCTCCCTGATTTTGTCACACTCTTTGGGGATGTATCGAGCTTGCACCTTCTCTGCCAGGTGGTCGGATTCATGCGACGGAATTTCAGCCTTTTCGAAAACGCTCTTGAGGCTATCGTTCCAGTACTGGAGCTCATCAATATATTTCTGTCGTTCTTTGCGACCGAAGCTACGCTTGACTCGCCGCCACTCCCATTCGGCTCTATCTGGGGGCGCCTCTGTCCATTTAGGCTTTGTTGCATCTGTATCAGCAATGACTTATGTAGAGGTCTTTCAAGTGTTGCTTACCTTGCCAGATGAATCGATATCCAGACTAACCATCATCCGACCTAGAAGACTCTTGATCCTGTCAATGATTCCCATGAACTCATCGCATTTTGCCTTTGAGTAGAGATCAAGAAGATGCTCCTCGAGCTCCTGACGAGTTGGTTTGGAGAGGCCAATGCCGTTTAACGTAATGTCGAGCTGCTCACCCTGGATGAACACATTCATGCGGATTGTTTTAAGAGTCAATTCATACTTCCGGTAGTCCTTGAAAGGTCTCATATATCGCTCGTAGTTGTCCAGCGCGTAAAGTACTATTGGGATTGCACCAAGAACGACCTCCATTATCTCGCTGAAACTCTGAAAGAGACATAAATAGATGATCTTGGGTGATCTTCGAGAGAGGATGGAATATATGTCAGCTGAGGAGAAGCCTTTCTTGAGCCCCCAATCAGAGAAATGCCTCAGGGCAACACATGGTGGCGAGGCTGTAGGTTCTTCGTTGTGATACGTCCAATGTTATTTTCAGCTCTTTCTGACTACATGTCACATCATGCAGGTTGTGATTTCCCCGCTCGCTACAGATGGTTGTTACCCTTCGTTTCCAGCATCGTTTCTTTCGAATCCCAGAACTTGACTCAGAGTTCACGCCTAGGTTATCTCAAAATCGAACTATCGAGATTCGCTTACGATGTCCCATTCAGAAACCGAGGAAAGTAGTGCCTCAGAACGGTCACTTGCCGGGCTATTTGAGCATTGCGTCGATGTGTACTCTCGTTTGTTACTCGTTTTAGCAGATGGAAATCATGAAGTAGCGACCAGTAGCGAGGTCGATGTTGAGAAGGCACTAAACGAGTATGGACGACTCAAGATTTGGGGCGAGCAAAGTAGAGCTACACTCCCAGATCCTGCCCGAGGATCTTTAGGCGATAGTTTGCGTCACGACGAGACACTCAAGAATAACGTGATCGCGATATTTTTTCTCTTGAGCCGCCAACTAGAGAAAGGTACGAAACCTGATGCTTTATGCCTTGAATTATTTGAACTAAGTATTCTAGCATTGTATATAGCTTTGGATAGTGGTGAGGAATCTTCAGGTGGCGAGTCGAGCGACTGCAGTGAGGACTCGTCGGAGTTCTCGGATGAGAGTGATGCCCCAAACCAACGAATGAGGGTGCGATCAAAAGCTTCCAGGGTGGGTCTGTTGCTGAACCACGTCTACGAACAGATCAAGCTTTTATATCACTTGGAAGCGTTGTTGCGTCGGCCGCGATTATCGGGGAGGTATCTCAGGTCGACTGGTAATAGAGAGCCTACTCTCATGGAACAGTATGACCTCCGCCACATTGAGGAGAAGTGCCTACACTGGACATCATCTCTCAAATCGCAATCGGAACTGGATATCAATGCCCGATCTAAAGGTCTTCATCTAGAGACAGCAGATATCGACAAGTCCCAGTTCACAGTCCCTCAGCGGTTGGAAGAAGAGCTGGCTGTCACTCAAGATGAGCTACGCTTGAGGGAAGCAGTTAAAGAGCAAGACAGGGCATATACGTTGATATCACGCCTTGCAAGAGCAAACACTAGAAGAAGAGAACAGATGAAACACTGGGAGAAACATCCCTTTTGCGACAGTGCTGGAGATGGTGCTTCTGTGGCTGGAAAGCAAACACGATTTCCCCTTTTTGCTTTCGGAATCGGGAAAGGAATGAAAGCCAATTCCCTCAAGTCTACACCCACTGCACAAAGTTTCTCAACTGTAGCAAGGTCAGCTGTGGATGAGACTCAGACGACATCCGGGAGAGCAAGAACAGTATACGCAGCATCTGAAATTGGAGGTCGTCAATCGACTCGGGTGCCCGATATACCCAAAGCGGCGTACAAAGACCAACATGTCGAATGCCCTTATTGCCACGCGATGATTGACTCTGTATCAATCATGAACAGAATGTTTTGGAAGTGGGTATTGATGACCCCAGCTCTGGAAAAGATACTAACTAGATTCAAGGCGACATGTGTTTCGAGATCTTCGACCTTATACATGTACATATGATGACTGCCCGAACCCTGACAAAATGTACGCAACTCGCCATGACTGGATCTATCACGAGATGCAGATGCATAGACGGCAGTGGAAATGTCAGCAATGCGATATTTCATATGGAAAAAGGGATCTGATGGCCGATCATTTGGGATCTAGCCATTCGAGCTGTGCTACTGGCCAACTCTCAGTCCTTCTGGACATAAGTGAGAGACCGCTGGATGATGTTCACACAACAAAATGCGCCTTATGTCCGAAAGAATTTTATCTTAACAAGCTACTGGAACACTTAGCCCAACACATGGAAGAGATCGCGTTATTTGTACTGCCATCTTCAACAGACAGTGACGACACTGTGTCGGTTGCAGCGCGGGTGAGCAGCCGTGGGAATAACGGGAAGGAATCGAAAACACCTGCCAGCAGTCTAGACTTTTCCAAAATCGATTACACAGAAAGACCACAACAGAAGGCAGAAGACTTTGCTTCTTTGACAGAAGCCGGAAAGCAGGTCACTCGAGTAGCAGTTCTTGACTGGGAAGCAGGAACTGATTCACCCTCAGGTTTCGAATCTGAGGATATCGAAGTTCAAATGAAATTCCTTGAGGCCAAGATCAAAGACAAGTCAGAGGTACTGGGAAAGGATCACATTGAAACGCTGGAGGCCATGTCAGAGCTTGCTGATCTCTACATTGGTCAAAATCTATCACAGGAAGCAGAGACTGTCGCTGTACAAGTGTTCGAGGGTTTCCGAAAACGCCTGGGACAGGAGCATCCTAAAACCTGGGACAAGTTGGTAACTGTTGCAGATATACATATGTATGCAGATAATCACGAGGAAGCAGAGGCTCTTTTTCGCCAGATTTTCGAGGCAAAGAGGATAGTCTTGGGACGGGAGCACATTGACACACTAGTAGCTCGTCAAAACTTGATACAAACATTGATGTGTCGAAACCGGCTTGATGAAGCAGAAGAGATCTTGAACGAGTCACTCGAATTATCGACGATATTTCACGAAGATCAAAGAGGCATTCTCTTGTTACTGAAAAGCGACTTAGCTGCTTTGCGTACCCTGCAGGGCCGGCCTGATGAAGCCGCAAGGTTAGGGGCCGAAGCTCTTGAGATGTTAACATCAGCGCCTGAGAACGAAATATTTACAGCCCTTGCCATATGGAATGTCTCGTTTGTACTAAGATATCAGGACCAATACGATGAGGCTAAAGACCTTCTGAGAAAATGCATTGCTAGAAGTAGAAAAACGCGTGGGGATAATCACCCAGGCACGATAAGTCATATTGGGACCTTAGCTAAGTGGCAGGTTCAGGAGCTTTATGATACGGAAAAGCTTGATGTTAATCATAGTTAGGCATACTCATTCCAGATAGCAAGAGTTTGAAATAAGGAATAAATATATTCATTCAGTAAAACGGGCCTGTTACCCGTCTGTCGACAATGATTTCTCTATGCGATATTGCTATCATCCGAGTCCTCGCCCATGCGAATCTTCTCTTGTATAATGAAAGCCTCTTGTTCTCTTGCACTCTTCTCCAAATCGAGAAACGACCAGATGCCAATGGCACTGACCAAACTCAGCGCAAACAAAAAGTAGAAAGGGGCGCTATTATTCTTGCCTCCTGGCGAAGCATCAATGATAGCACTGCTGATGAACGGTCCGATAAAACTGGACGATTTGCCAATGATATTGAACAGGGAGAAGAATAGAAACTCGTGTCCTCTGGGTGTAACAGAACTGATCATGATTTGCGAGTAACTGTACCAGGGACACACGAAAAGTCCGTAGAAGGCCTGGTACAGCCAGATCTCCCAAACATTCTTGAAGCCAAACTTATCAGTCCAGTTGCCAACCATGCCCCAGCCGTCCAGCAGGATGATGAAGACCATGACGGCATTGAACATGGCCTTGACACTGAGGTTGAATCGCTTCTGGATGAGCCAGAAAGCACCGATTCCAACAGCTTGAGCAACAATACCAACGATGAGGAGGTAGGTCAAAGTAAGAGTATTGTAACTGACAACCTGATTCTGAAGCGTGCCGATGACTGTGACAGTCGTGTTCAGAGAGTCGCCCAGAAGGAAATACCCAACAAGGTAGATCAAACTTTGCTTCAAGTGCCAGATCTGAGTGAGAGCTTCCCAAAGCTGCCAGAATCCAACGGTGACCATGTTCAAGTGATCCGGGACCTTCATCCCTGGGCGCTTCTTCTCCAGCAAGAACCAAGGAATCGAGAGGACAAGCCAGCAAGCTGTGGCAAACGCAACGAGGACGGAGAGTCCCCAGTTGTTGTTCTCTGTGCTCTTCTCAACCTTGACACCAAACATTATACCGACGATGACAGCCAGAATAACGACTTCGCCAACGGATTGGATATAGAAGGCAACGTTGCTGAGTCTGCTTCTCTCCATCTCGTCCTTGCGATCCATCTCATGTTGGGTGATTTCGCCCGCCTCGAACCGCAGTGCGGCTTCCTTGAGCTGTGGTGTGTTTCTTGCAAGTGAAGGAAACGCTGCAGTCCAGTAAGTTAACGTAAGCTGATAAGCGATGAGTCCAACGATGTACAAGGCTGTCGCTGCTTGCCACTTGCTGGGGTCGTGGACACCCAGCCATGCGAAACCAATTCCGTAGGCGATGATGGACCAAACCATCAAGATCCATCGTCGTCCAGTGCCGAAATCTGCATAGGCTCCAATAACAAGAAAGAGGACGGCTTGCAGAGCGAAAGAGATGCCGTTTGCAAGCAAGACGATGCTGTTGACATCTCGCTCACGGCCGGCGAAAGGCAAGAGTCCAGTTTCTTCGGGTGCCGCTTGAGAGAGCAGATTCTGGAAAGCAGTCGGTCCAAAATTGAACAGGGCAAGTCCATTGGCACCGATATAGTAGGCGTACCAACTCCAAATTTCCTTCTTTGTAGTCTCAGGCATGTCGCCTTCGACCAGCGTAGGGACGATGATGCCTGCACTGACATCCTGCTTGACCGGCCCATCGTGCAGGTCCTTGGATGGCCTTGGCTCTGCGTTCGTCTGAGAAGCCATCTTTGGGGACTTTCGTATGAAATGTTTTTCTCCGGGTTGTGAAAGGAAGAAAATGGAATGTTGAAATTGGCGGCTGAGATTTGGTGGTACGAGGGCGGGATTTAACTTGTAGATCCACTGATGTCGCAGTATTAGATGCCGTGTAACCGTGGGTGTGCTAAAATACTGGGAACATTGTTGGTTGAGCGCTGGCTAGTGCTTGAAAATTAGCGTTATCGCCCCATATTGTGGACTTTTTTACTCCATGGGGGTTAGTCTGGGGATGGCAAAACAGCGATAAAGACAATGCAGGCTTTTCATTTGCTATGAGTTTTCACTGCGGAGAAAGACATGATTTGCATTTGGAGTCGGAGCTTTTATCTCATTTCTTATCGGGTTTGCTTTGAGGTTATCTTCCGGCGCTATCTTTCAGTCCACAGCGAGTGGCACTTGCGTGTTGCTCCCATCCATACACAATGCTCACACTATTTGGGGCTACAGGATGCTAGAAGTTTTGATGGTCTGAGCTTGGGGTAGATAAAAATAGGTAAAGACTACCAAGCTTTATGCTGAAGTTGCCCAAGTTATTCTGTCAGCTAGTCTAAAGTCGCCATTCCTTATGATACCCTGAGGAGGATTGTGTGACAGCAACGTTCGGCGAGACCAGACAATACACCCCAGCAGTATTTTCCTGTTGCGATAACAAGTAGAACAATGCCCTCCGAGGTCTTGTGTCTCTGCTATACCCTCTCAGTCTCTGTGATCCTAAGCTCAATACTGGTCTTTCCCAAGCTTTCCTCAGTAACTCTCCGGGGCACCTCATACGTATGGAACTTTCTCGCTGGGAGCTTCTCGTTGAACTGCATCAAATCACTGTTAGACAGTTCTTCCATATCTCAAACATGCACTTACCATAGCATCAATTTCTTCCAGAGTGCGCCCTTTAACTTCAGGTAGATAAAAGTAAACCCAAACAACGCAGATCATGCACGAAGGAAACCAGATGTAGCCATATCTGGGACCCCAGTTCAGAGCACTTGGATTGATAAAGTAAGGGGCGGTAAAGGTGATAAGCCAGGCTCCAAGGAACCCGGCAGCTGCAGCGAGACCAAAAGTGTAGCTTCGGAGGCGCTGCGACGGAATCTCTCCCGCGACCAACCACGAATAAGGCGCAATCATTCCCTAAAAAGGCAATGGTTAGCTATCATCCTTTGTGGCTTGATCATCTAATGCTTACGTTGTACGCCATCATGTACAAACACGAAAGTCCAACAAGTACTTTGCCGGTTACAATTTCACCCGGGTTTCTGCCGTACACAACCGCAATGATGAGTTGGAAAAAGCCTGCAATGACAAGTCCACCAAGTAGAAGAACCCGGCGACGTCCGTATCGTACAACGATAAAGGCGTTGATGATAGTCGCTGTCATGCCCGCTGTACTTAGAACGTTGCTCATTGCAAAGGGATCCTGTACCTTAGCCATAGCGAAGAAGTAGGCTTTGAAAGCTGTATAAAAGTCAGTGCTGTAGGCTCAAACGTGAGAACAGTCCTTACCGATGATGAACATCGAGCCAGAGGCAGCTTGCAATAGGATGGCACAAACAGACAGTACAGTACGTCTTCTGTCGACTGGGTTGCTGAACATGTCAAGGGCCCCGACATTGCTGGCCAAAGCGCGCTCTTTGTCGATAGCACGTCGAATTTCGTCTAGTTCACCATCCACATCCGCGTCTGCTGGTCTCAGCCATTTCAGTGCCTTAAGACCTTCTTCATAGCGACCTTGGAGGATGAGCCATCGGGGCGACTCTGGAATAAACCACAACGCGAGAAAGATAAACAAAGGCACAACATAGATCATACCGAGGGGAATAAGATACGCTGAGCGATCTGGGCGCTTGGCTGTCGTCCAGTCGATGACCGTGCCAATGAGAGTACCCTAATAGAGATGTCAGTCTTGACAATATATAATATCACTTGACAGACCGAGTACTGACAAAAGTCGTGCACAAGTGGAAGGCCGTCAAGAAGAGGCCACGATACTTGGCCGGACTGCTCTCTTGGATGTAAAGTTGTGAAAAGGTCATGAAGTAACCATTGGCCAGACCGATGAGAAGGCGTCCAAGATACAGCGGTCCAATGTCGGTTGTGGTCATCATGATGATATTGGAGATAGCACAGAGTAAACAGGCTAGTCGAAGACACGTCTTTCTTCCAAGTTTCGCTGCGACGAAACCTGCGAGACTAGAACTTATGAAGGCCCCCAGTGTCATCAGAGACGAAATGAGCTGCTGTCGAGTGGTTGAGATGTTCCATCCGATTGCAGTACTTGGGTCTTCATAGCCGTAGATCTGGCGAATATGGTTAGTCAACACTTACTCGCCTTTTGCAAAGTGATATATCCTTACCTTGAGGAACCCAGGCATGGCCTGTAATCCGCCAATTAGTCCAAAATCCAGACCATATTGGAACGGAGAAAGAACAATCATGCCACACGCGACGAAGCATCGCCAATGAGCGCGAATAGTATCCTCAGGTGAGTCAACCATGATTTTTAAGATATTTGAAATGCTACATCAAGCTTGAGACAAGCAAGATAGATAGTTCACCCTGGCTCTCCGCTTATTCATATCTCTAGCCAAGAACATATTTAAGAGTGCACGGTCACTGATCTCCGTTGAAGTATGTAAATCGCCAAGCTCACTAATCTTTAGTGGTATAGACTAGGATTCATGCTTAACCGATGTGCGGGGTACATGAGAAAGGTTGCAATGGGAATGTGATCGGAGTGTTGGCTTCATTTCTTGTGGGCCAGACTGAAAAATGGTTTGTTCGTCTTTATCACTTATCCGCGTTTCCTTTCTAGGTGCAAGACCTTCTGCGTGCCAGTCGAATGGTAGATTTGAGCATGATATCCCCGTTACCACTTCATATCGCTTCTGGAGCATGCTAAATGATGAAGCTACTACTCACCCAGTGATCCGAGATGGTAAGGCCGTTGAGGCTCAGTCAGATCATCTCCCCCGGATAAGGAAACACAGTACTGGTCTCCCACATCAGAATTACCGGATCAATTGCCGCGATACTGCTCAATGCTGATCCTTGCTCGATAAATGTTTCCGGACTGTCTGACCAAGCGATTACAATACGGTCATGCTTTTGTTGTGACCAATGAAGGTAAGTAAATTTCCTCATCCCGCAGAATGCTCGGTGAGAATATAACATCATAAGTGGGGGTTGTTCAGCTCTGCTATAGGAAGATTGTATCCTAGCTTTTGGCGAGGCTTGCCAAGATATGACGGATCAATCTGTTGGCTGTTGAAGGATGTCAGTTGCAGATCTCGTGCATGCGGGGAATATCCTGGACAGAGCTACCTCGGCTCTACCAGGTTATCGTTATCCGAACTACATAGACGAACACAAAACGTATAGGATTGATGATCTCGTAATTGGTTGCGGTGCAGAATCCCAACTTCACGTCGGAACTAACAAAGTTGGAATCATGTCGCCAAATAAGTCAGGTATCAAAGTCATCATTGTCGGTGCTGGGTTTGGTGGCTTAACAGCTGCTATTGAGTGCCATCGACAAGGCCACGACGTAGAAATTTACGAGTCGTTCCCTGAGCTCAAAGTCCTTGGGGATATCATCTCGTTTGGCGGCAACGCGGGAAGGATATTCCATCGCTGGTCCAGTGGAGAAATCGTGGCCAGACTACGCCCGCTGTGTATTGACCTTCAAGAGTACGGTTTCAGGATACACAAATGGGACACTGGCGAAGTTATCTATCACCAAAGACGTCCGCCCCCTAATCCTGAGGCTCCTGTCTTGAACGGCCATCGCGGTGAGTTACATGAGGTTATTTTCAATTATGCACGCGACGAGCTTGGGATACCGATTCACCTTGGCGAGCGAGTATCGGAGTATTTCGAGGAAGACGACAAGGCGGGGATTGTGTTAAAGACTGGAGAAAAGGTGATTTTCACAACTAGTGGTATCAACAATATGTGTTTTGTTGACGTTCGATCTAGATTATTGGCGACGTTGTGATAGGGGCGGACGGAGTGCGATCTAAAGCAAGAGAGCTTGTTCTGGGTTATGTCGACAAGCCCAAAAGCAGCGGGTACGCAGTATGGAGAGCATGGTACGTATTGGATTAAGTCCAAAATTGATACCAACTAAAGATGGCAGGTTCTCAAACAAAGACATGGTTGCGGACCCACGCACCAAAGAGTTCTGTGAGAAAGGCGATACCTTCAATGGCTGGATTGGCCAAGACATCCATTTTCTGTTCTCAACTCTCAAAGGCGGTAAGGACTGCTGCTGGGTGCTCACTCATCGGGATGACCATGACATCGATGAGTCGTGGTCTTTCCCTGGAAAGATCGAAGACGTGCTCGCTGTTCTCAAGGACTGGGATCCCACTTGCCGAGCGATCGTCGAGAAGACACCTTCAGTCGTTGATTGGAAGCTAGTATATCGTGACCCGTTACCCACATGGGTGAGTCAGAAAGGCCGAATTTTACTACTCGGCGATGCCGCTCATCCTTTCTTGCCAACGAGTGCTCAAGGTGCGACTCAAGCTATGGAAGATGGTGTGACTATTGCTGTATGCTTGAAGCGTGCAGGCAAAGGCAACGTACCTGGAGCTTTGAGGGCTCATCAGGAGTTGAGGTAGGAATATCGGGTTGTGCGTGACCAAAGCCCGACTAATCTTGTTTTTAGATACGATCGCGTCAAAGCTGTGCAAAAGACTGGAGAATCTACAAGAGACCTCTGGCATAATACGGACTGGGATAAGGTCAAGAAAGATCCAAGCAGCATTGCGTTTCCCAGGGAGGACTGGGTGCACCAGTTTGACGCGGAGAAATACGCCGAGGAAAAATTTGACAGTATTCTTGAGGGAGTCGATGCTGATGAAGATGTGAGACAGAATGTGTTGAGCCAGGAGAGACGTCCTGTCACAAAAGTAACTACATAGCTAGACTATCTTCGAATTCTCACACTCATGGTGCGTTGTATTACTCCCATGCCACCACGTCACCCCAAAGCCATGAAAGAGACGTAATACCGATGGCTCGAGGACCGGTTTCGATTTATGAACTTCAATTGTTCCTTGTTCAAATTATCTAGAGTAACGCAACCTATTAGCCTCTCTATCTCCTTTCTCCTTCTATGTGATTTGTTTCCTCGAAGTAGGTAGTACTTGTATGCGCTATAGCCTCCCTCGCTATCCTGACCTTTTCTGACAGGGGTCGCAGACATAAAGGCTATAAGGTGCCTTGAGCCATATGGAATTTTCCTTGCACTTATTGTTTTTCTTTATATCCTCGCATTTCACGGGTTTTCCCCGTTCTGCAGGACTCGAGTGTTTACCGCACACACTGCATTTGAGGCCGAAAACGGTGTACTGGCACATGTTGAATGAGACTGGAGATGCGGTACTGGGATAGCTGTTTGGCTGTGTTCTTGGTGCGAGCAGTAGAGTGATGTTCTGTAAATGTGCTGGATGGCAAGTACGGAGCCGAGAGCCCATCACCTGTAATTATAGAGATCTGATGAACCTCGGGCCTGGTGATGCGCTCAGTACCCACGCACTGGAACTGAGTGAAAGTCGATTCGGTAAGAGTATCGCTTTGAATCGCAGACCAGTCATATGCGTTGCGGATATTCGTGCCAGTGACAAAGCCTACGGCCTCTCTGCTCAGCAACGAATCACGGACAATGGCTCCTGAGCTATTCTAGGGATCGATTCAGATTGACCACCGCTTAAACTTGACCGACACACAATGTTTACGAAGAAGTATCGGTCTTCACATGGGGGATTCTTTTTATGTACCGGAATGTTTTTGGTGTGTAATTTACAAACTTGACTCCGGTGATATCAGACACAAAGACGTTTGTTCGATAGCTTTTCTAGAATGATTTATTTGCACTATATGTTATATATAAGGTAGCTAAATCATCACTATGAGGCTAATTCATATCTCAACTTGCCCCTCTTTCCTTCTCACTCGTCTTTTAATTCTTTCCTCAACTTATCTAAAGTCTCCATACACTCGGGACACGTGCGTGGACTGTATTTAAGTTGAACAGTCCTCCTATAACACTTCATCTTATCCTTCACGGCTTGGCAAATATTTACGAACATCTCTTTGTCCTCGTGTTCATCGCACAATGGACAGCAGAGGCCGTTACCGCTTACATGACACATATCTGTTGCTATCGATTCGGTCGTTCCAAATAGTGGTTACAGTTTGTTATTATTTCGGCCGTTTTTGGTAAAAGGCAAAGCGCAACTTATCTGGGTATGGCTCCATCTATGTATACTGCTCGAAGCTACAAACATGATTACCGCGGGTTCAGACACTCACGCTGATTCATAGCCGATAATTTTGCGAGGCTCTCGACCATGGTGCTGATGCGAAGCCGAACGGTCTTGCCAAACTCACCCTATTGAATCAAAACTTCACAAACGGAGTGACTCGTCACTTGTATTACGTCTGATTAGCTTTTGGTCGGCCGACAAAGCTTATGCTGATGTGTGATTCAGCATTCCAAACCGACTTATGGGGTCACCGCTGATACGCGTTTCTTAAACATGGCCTCACGACTGCCTCGGGTCTTGTCCTCGCCACATACTTGATCTAGACTAATGGATACATTGTGACATTCTTTGTGTTTATATTTACTCTGTACTATATCTAGCTCATACAGGCGAGTCCTTCTTCAAAAGAGTGGCATCGCTCTCCTCCCAAGGGTGCGCCCGCTCAGCGGATCGAACCATCTCAACATGCTTGGCGCTTCGGGGTGTGATGCTGTAAGCATACTCAACAGGGTGGCTGATAAGTCCGGGTGTACCGTCAATCACAACATCAATCTCATTGCCCTTGTCATCAACCGCCTTGCGCATGTTGAACACTGCCAAGAGTCGAGCAACGGTCATAAAGATACTGTCCTCAGCCAAGTATCGACCAGGGCAGATACGACGTCCGTAACCGAAAGCATAATCACTGGGGTCAGGCTCATTGCGAGGGGCAATGTAACGCTCAGGCTCAAAGTCATCTGGGTTGGGGTAGACCTCGGGGTCGTGGAGCAGCCACCATGTTGAGGGGACGAGGTATGTGCCTTTGGGAATACAGTAGCCCTTGTACTCGATTTCTTCTTCAGTGACGTGAGTAGTTGTAGTGGGGACGACAGGCATCCATCGCAGAGCTTCCTTGGCCAGGGCCATGACGTAGGGCATGTTTTCTTGATCATCAAAGCTGGGTAGTCTCTGACCTCCAGTGACACGGTCAATCTCAGCTTGAGCCTTCTTCTGAACCTCAGGGAAAGAAATCATGGCAAGAACGAAGCTGCTGATAGTTGAGACAGTGGTGTCCGCACCTCCACCGTACATGATAGTAGCAGTGGCCTTGACAGCGTCGATATCATATTGGGTAGGCTTTCCACTGCCATCGGGATTCTTGAAGGTACTAGTCATGAGAGACGATACGTAAGAGGGTCGGTTTGTTCCATTGTCCATTTGATCCATGACGAAACTGTACGGAATGTCCAAGGCCTCATCAGTAGTCTTTCGCCACTCCCTGGCAGTCTTCTTGAAGGAGGTACCCGGGAACCAGTCTGGGAGTTTGTTGAGGCTGGGAATGATATCAACAGCCCATTGAAGGGGAACGAAAGCGTAGGAGAAGTTGGTCATCATGGTCTCAATCAGGCTGACGAGAGGGTCGATCTTGTGGGGCTCGATGTTGTATCCGTAGATGATTCGCAGAATGATAGCGCTCGCTTCACTGTTGAAAGCAATGTTAGTCTATGTACGTGTAGTATAAAAATGCCTTTACCAGAGGCTTCAGGATGGGAACTCACGTCTTGATGTGCTTCTGAAGTTCTTGAGGTCGCTCAATCACCCTGATGAGAAAGCGAAGGGACTCCAGGTTCTGGGTGTCTCGAAACTCGGAACAGATCAATTTGGTGCCCATCTGCTGGTGTACCAACTTGCGGAAATAACGAAACTTGTCACCGTAGGGAATGACAGGAAGCATCACACCGAAACCGCACAGCTCGCTGGCAAAAGGTGACCAAGGTCGAGACGAGGTCTTGGTAGACCTCTTCTCCAAAAGATCGTGCATGGCATCGCGGTCGTTGAGGACGATGAGGGGAGTTCCGAGGACATTGAGGTGGCTGATGGGTCCGTACAGCTCATTGTGCTTGGCCCAGTGCTTGTATTCTGCTGTTCCGGCAGGCGGAAGGTCGAAGATGTTGCCCACAAATGGAAGAGGCTTAGGGCCAGGTGGGAGAGGGAGGTTACTTTGGGTCTTCTTCTTGGGGAAAAAGACGTAGTATACTAAGAGCACGGCCAGTGCCGCGGCTGGAACTAGGAGGAGACCCATGTTGACAGGACTACTCGAGTGGTACAACAAAGCAGAATCATCAAGCACAATAAGCAACGTGAGGGCAAGGTCTATATATGCGCAGATGGGGGCAGTGTCTCATGTCCAATACCATCCATGATTATTCTCTTGCGTAAGCTCTTGTAGTGAAACGACTGTTGGGTATCCGACAAAGCTACAACAGCGGGGATTCTACAGGTAACAGGGAGACCCTTCTCTAGCAGAATACGAGTCAGTCAAGGGTTGCAACATGGACGGTGCATTCGGACGGAGAGATTCCTCGATGGGGATGAGACGCATGGCCTTATGCATTAACCTTGCTGTGCACGAGCGCAGATAAGGAAAGCAAGCTGCAAGTCAGGATCACATTCCCACGAGGGAACTGTACATGGGCACATAGAAAAGAAAACAATACAAAGAGCCGAGGGAAGCGGGGATGGAGCGTGTAAATCTGCGGCAATTTCCACAAAAGATCGCTGTAGATTCCCGCAAAACGGGTCAGACGTGACAGCACTAAGTAAGCAAGACCACGAATGGGACACGAGGTTTTGCTAAAGAGGACCACTGCTAGCGAAACGGCTTCGAAGCCTCTGGTGTTGGTGCCAGGGTTTCACACCAGCGAAATATGACAAGGAACGGCCCGGGGGTCCTGCGACGATCACTTCTCAAGACGATGCGGCTGCAGTCGGTGAGGCGGGCCAGATGGAGGAGATTATGCATCAAGAGATCTCACCAAAAGCAAAAGGACGTGATTTGTGATACGTGACTGCATGCGACAAAGATCTCGTGATATTTGCCGGTCGTCAACAATGCCATTGACCGAATCGTTGCCAGGTTCGAAAGTGAAATGAAGGACAAGAATCGCGTCAGCTGGGGACACTCCGTAATAAGCATATCTGGTCGACCGTTAAGCGCTGGCGGCGAGTCATGCCTAGCTCCCACCTCTCCACTAATTTGAGTTCAAAACAGGGGACTTCTGCAGCGCTTGCAGGGGACAGCCCTGGGCTTCTTCAGTGTCGGCAGTTGTCGATCCACGGAAATTGCTGCGGCCGTTTGGAGCTGAGCAATAGCAGCCATTTTCGGGGAAGAGGATGCCCTATGAAACTGGATTGGACGAGGTCCATGCTGTGCTATTTTAATAATTTTCGCAAACTTTGCAAGAACAAGACGTCTCCATACTCCGCCGTCATCCGTCACAAGCCGAATGACAGGAAGCAAAGGCCTGCCCATTAGAATGGACTGAACTGCCGAGTCAAGAACCTCGCTGCAGCCCTATCATTATTAGGCAACTCCTCACTGAGAAACGCTGATCTCAACTCAAGGCAACGAATTGCAGCAGGGCAATATCAGTGATGGTGTCCCTTGTCTCCACAGAAGTGTCACTGTAGAAGTGTCACCACCTTTTGGGGCCCAACCCCAAAGCCAAACCCGTCCGGATTGCCTGTCCGCCGTTCCCCCAGGATGCTTAGCACATGCAAGACGCTCAGGCCTTCTACTGCACCCTGTCTCCAGAATGTCAGCACTGACTCTACAACATCTTCATGCCTGAGTTCTTCCGACTCCCCGGTATTTTCACTTCCGTTGGCCCACTGGTTCATAAGCGCGACGTAGTCTGTGTCGTATCTCATCCAATCCAGCACGTATTTGACATGGATGTTCTGATGTGCGGAAGCGAGAGCGTCGAGCTGATTTCGGTGTTGCTACTTCATCATTCTTGTGTCCTTGCGAAAAATATTGAGCGTGCGTGGGCAGGCCGAGGAGGCATCCAGGGTTCTTAGGATTGACCTGTTGATCTCAATGTCGGCCTAGGGTTAAAAAGTAATTGGTGTGATCTGAGCAACGATCCTTTGGGCTCGTGAAATATGTTCTTGGTGGGAGAGTGCCTACTTTGAGTGTCCGAGCGATACCATGTTCGCGGGATTGGCGTCAGTCCTCTTCTAGCGAAGTTGGGAGTATCAATGGGCATTCGTGGGCTAGATACTGTACCATAGCCCTACCGTTGTGGGGCATACTGATAGGCACAGGATTGGAGGTACCCCTGCTGGAAGTCGCCAAAGAAGTCCCCTCGCTGTGTGTAGATCTGTCAAGTGCCTCTGCTGGGCGTGCGGCGCCAAGCAAGAACTGGTGGCACTTATGCGGATTGTTTTAGCTGAAAAAATTGAAGTATTCCGCATACATAATTGCTATTGTAATTGGTACCAACAATAGGGAAAGCATCTAGCTTGGCTTGCCATCATCTCGCCCATCTATCTCCTTGTAGTGAAGCGTTCCCCCACTGCTTCGTTAAACGGCGGGGAGAGCCGACCGAGCCGGCTGAACATGGGGTATTTCTTACTGGCCGCGCTTGGACAAAGTTCGTGACTTGTGTGAAAGTAGATGTGGAGGAGGCGGTTCCTCTATCTTGCGCCTCGAAATCCCGTCGAAGCGTAGGAGATCAAATGGCAAAGCGAAGGGTGAGGAATTGCGATCAGCCCTGAGCTCGTATCCAAAGAACCATGGCAATCCCGACCTCTCCCTGGCTTTCGTCCTTTTGCCCTGGATACTTATATATTATCGCGTTCAGGTCGGGTTGTTATTGCTTGTATTCGATTCGAGTAGGCGCTCTGCCGGAGAGGAGCATTGACGGCTTGATTGTCCTTGACTCCGCGCGCGAGGATCTGGTCGTCGACCACCTGGCACAAATGTCGATGAAGGTAGGATCCTAATTAGCCGTACAAACCAAGCTGCAATTAGGATATCCCAGCGAGTCAGCTTCGTTAAATCTGTATCTCAAATCCCCGGCCAGGTACAGGGGAGCTCGCTATCATTCCCACATGGTTTTCATGGCCGGAGTATCCTGGATCCTGCCTAGCTAGCCGCTGATCAAAGAGAGTCGCACATGGTGTCAACGCATCTTTGACTTTCGCATATGCGTCGTGAATACCAGGGTTCCACGTGCTGCCCTCGGAATCTGTCGTGCGCGATGGGCATTATCCATGCAAATTGTGATGTGCCACGTTTCTTAGTTGTATGCAGGTTGCTCGGACTTTGTGAGCCACGGGTGCGGTGTGTGTTCCACTTGCAATGTGACAGAGAAGTCAGAGGGTTGTCTTGCTTGCTTGCGTATCAAATGGCACGCATCGCTCGTGGCTTAATTATGTGAAGATGCATCAGCTCTGGCTCGTGATGTACAAAGATCACTGACAGGAGAAACACGACGTAACTAACTCAAGGCTCTCATCGGTCGGGATTTGTTCCCAGCGTTGACAGGGAAACTTAAGACAATGGTGAATAGCTATATTTGCTCAAAAATGCACGGGTGGCTAGTTGAGGTTGGATGTTGCACAACATATTGCAAGACATTGACTCGCCACATCAAAACAACTACAGCATATGCGCCTTGTCTGATATCTCTAAAGTGATATACGACCTTTTTCTTTGTAATCCTTGCCGATGATTCAGGAAGTAAGTTGTCTGGAGTGTGATATTTTTTGTGTTGGGAGAGTCCTCTTCTAATGCCTAAGATTAAAGGCTGATAGGGGCCAATTGGCGTGAATCTGACTGGCTTGCCTTTAGGGCTTATCGCAACATGATCTGTCGTCTGTTGCATAGTTAGTTCCTGCCAGTAAAAACAGAAATGTTCATGCAAAAGTATGTTTTGCAAAACCTTTAGGTTATGGCAGAGGCCTTGTTCATTGCGGTGGATACCGACGCATAGGTCGACTTTTCTAGGATTCAAATTGGCATCGGCTCGAACCTGAATCTACATCGCCCTTACTCTGTCGCTGGCTCTTATCCTCCATTCTCCGAAGCGCCACAGTAGCCCGCGCTTGGCGATTGTAATCTTCAAAACGCTACTTAGGCACCGACACTGGCGATTACCTCATTTGTGGTATCGGGGATATCGTTGTTGATCCCAAGTTATCACGGCCGCGATGTTCTGAGTGAATTGGTCAAATGAACCGGTGTTGTCGCGTATGCGGTTCGTTCTAGACTCGACTCGGATACGAAAACCATACTTTAGAAGTGTGATTACCGATCTCATGGGACTTTCTCTTATTCTTCAGGAGCCTCATTCAGTCCAGTTACGGGATGGGCGAGTTATTGATGACGCTATTTGACCAAGTGCGGCACTTTAGGGTTCTAAATCTCCGAGACTTGACCAGCTACGATATCATCAGTGCAAAAAGCATGTCATCCACAATCCCTGACGCTACACTTGATTAAGCACAAGCGCCCGATCTAGACCCTTTCTCCATCCGCGACTATCCTCCACCGGGTTCAGTGGCTGAGCTGGAAAATAACCTAAGATTCAGCGTAAGTGAACTATTTGAGAGCTATGCGCAACTATCGTTTGTCCGCTCACAAATCAGGGGCAGAGCAAATGTCTATTATTTGTAGTATAATCGAGAATGGAGTGATTCCCGTAGCCATATTAACACCGATTCCCAAAAAGTTGCCGTGTTTCTCTTCATTTCAAGTATCTGTATCATTCGTGAGTGCTCGTCCTCACAGCCACTCTTTCAGATCTTCTACACCTAGTCTCTCTTTAAAGATGCGCTCAGTTGTAGCCCTCGCGGCTTTGGCCCTCAGTGGCACCCTCGATCTCGCTACTGCAGGTCTCTGCAAGCCTCGTGGGTCTCACCTTAGCTCCGCTACAACCGATTTCGTTCCTTCCGACACAGCGACTTCAGCCGCTGCTGCAGAGACTCCTGAATCCATTGCCATCAAGAGCGTCATCAACGGTGGTGGTTTCTCCGTTGCTCCTCCTGGAGGCGGTGTCCCAGGCTTCACTGTTGACGGTGATGGGACCATCGTCGTTGGACCGGGTTACAAGGGTGATGGTAGTAAAGACGCAGGTTGCCTCTCGATGAGAGCTAGTAATACAGGTGGCGATAAGAAGCGAGGTTTTGGAAGTTTCGTCGGTGTCGCGCAATTGATTGATCAGTTGAGCTTGACGAGGCCTTACACTGTTCGCTTCTTTTACTTGATTGTCACAGCCCCCTCGTTGAACTTCTGCCAATTGACCGCTTCACTTGGCAGCCAGACCTTTTTCCAAACTGGGATCATCAGCTTTGGAACAAGTGTACAGTGGGGCATGGCTCTTGAGCAGGTCACTTCTGCTGAGCGCTCTGCACCTCTGTCTATTTCGATGAACTGCTTGGTTGGAGGTTCAGCTCAGGTTTATGTTGACTCTCTTTTCATGTCTAATCAGGTGACTCCTGCAACCATCGACGATCACCCTCTTGATCTTGGCGACGCAAATGTCTCCATCTTGACTACTACTTCATCTTCTGCCATTCAGACAAGTACTTCAAGCAAGGTCGGGACTACCTCGGTGCCTCCAATCATTCCAACCCAGGTTCAGAGCTCAGATGCGTCTACTAACTCCGCTACCCCTAGCACTAGAACTCTTAACACCGAGTCTACCGGCAATCATAGACCTGTCACTGGAAGCCCTCATACTGTTCCTACTGGTAACGATACTCCCGGTCCAGTTGGCAGCCAGACCTCCGCCGGAATCAACACCCCAGCAACTACTCAGCAAGGTGTTCATACCCCCGGGACTCAAACTCCAGGTGCCCAAACTACCGAATCCAGCATTGGACAGCAGACCGGTACTGAATCAGCTGCGTACAGCGCCACTACATCAAGTGGCAGCTCCTCCCCTCGCCAATCCTCCACAATCAAGCCCGATGGCCCTGTCAGCCGTGTCTGCGCCAATGTTGGAACATCCTCCGTCGCCGGCCGCGGATGTGGTATGCAGCCTTATAACAGCGCCGGAGCATACAGTCGCTTCACAAGCAGCAACTATCAGAAGGAGGACTGTGCTGCCCTCTGTCTCGCCGATGAGAACTGCAAGTCTTTCGAGTGGAGCTACGGCAATAACTGTGCCAACGAATGTCGTCTCATCGCCTCCGCGCTGAGTAATGTTCCTGTTGGTAACACAGGCACTCAGTTCGTCTCATATGACCGCAGCTGTATCATTTCTAAGCCCTGTCCTAGCTTCCCTGAGGATAGCATCTGTATCAACAAAATGGGCAGCACGCCCAATAAAGGTTGTGTTCGTCGAAAGGGAACGCTCAAGTCTTGTGCTCGGGAATTCACTACTTTAACAGTTCAGCCTTGCGGTGGTGGTGACCAGTGTAGAGACATGTGCGCCATGTATGCTGATTGCCAATCCTACTCTTACATTTCTCTTTTGTCTCAGAGGAACTGCAAGCTATACGCTGGAACTGTTGATGAGATCACCGATGAGGGAGGTAGTGATTATTTCTCTGATGTTGGCTGCTGGGCTTGTGGACAGAACATGGGATTCTCCACCTATGGTCTTCTCACTAACGATAATGTTATTCTCCCTGAAATGACATGTCAAACTCTTGCCAAGGCTGTCACAGATACGCCTACCACCGCATGACCTGCCCCACCGGCATCCTCCCCAATAGCCTCCTCACTCAAACTGTCTCCCTTCCCGTCATCTTATACCACTGGCCCTGAAGCGTCAAAGATATCGAGCCTCACGTCTAGCGAGCTTGCAAAGCCTTTCGTGTCAAGGAGGGCGGCTGGTCGGGACGCACTATCCAAAGCAACCCCTCTCAGAATACTATAAGGACTGTGTCCTCTTATATCGCTAGGAGAGTAACTACGAGCATTTGAACTTGATATAACGACCGGATGGGGTAAAGAGTGTGCTTTGTCCTTTTATAAGCTTGCTACTGAGGGTATCGATCATGATGTTCCGTACCCATTCTGGTGGAGTGATCTGGATTATTATGAATGACATGAACGCCGGGCTGTCTGAGGGCGCTGACGTTTCTGGGAGGTCCTAGGGTTGAATACATTTGATACCAGCATCCGGAGCCTTTTATGTTTACAATCACCGTATACAGAATAATATTAATATCAATCGGCGTATATAAAAAACCAATTCATAATGATCAAAGCAATTAATCACACTTTAACCACTAAGCAAGCCTGAGGTTAGATAGAACTATTAGAACGTAATTTGACATGGTTGGCATATGCACATGTTGAGCCCTCAATGAATTATGAAAATTCTCAAATCATGTCTTCTTGCCGGTATTCATCCACTCTATTCAGGATCTCCACAATCACCCGAAATTCTGCGTCTATACTGCAGTCCAAGCAATATTTTTCAGTTCCGAGAACCTTTCACCTGAAGACGAAGCCAGTGTATTTCACTTTTACTGAGTAGCTTAACCAGATGAGGGAATGTACTAAAGCTACCTCCTCACGCAACCTCTTAATCGATTTCCGCTTGAGTTGTCGTCGTCCAGAAAGACAGAGGTAATGATGACTATGCCTCTTACAACCAAGGAGTATCTTGGGCAGTCAACTCGTATAATAGAGTGTTTGGCGATTGTAGAAACACGCTGGCGATAAGTCGGAGGTTGGCCAGGTCTTTGAAACTAAGATGGATGAGGAATTCAATCTTTTCGCTAGGAAGCTTCGAAAGCGGGTGGGTGGGAGCTGGTGTCGTCGACATGATGGTATCAGCAAGCCCATTATGCTCAAAGGTATCTTCCACTGCAAGAGATCGTCAAACCACGGAACATAGCAAAGCTTGGCCACTATGAAACCGCCTCCACGTTCGTAACTCCACTACTACCCCTGACCTGGTGCAACAGCTGGGTGCTGAAGGAAACTGAAGAAATCAACGTATTCTGGCTCAAGACACCACCACTGCATTAAGAACTCGAAATCCACAGTTCTATACCAATATAAATAAGCAGACTCTTTTGTATATCCCAAAGCAGGCCGGATGAAACGGCACAGTATACTGGTCTACTGCGCTAGGATCCTAGATGATATTCTCAGCTCTGATTTCGCTCGTGTTATGTCGCGCGGGAGAGATTGATGCCTAGCCTGTATCTTTGTTAGATATTTAGTCAGCTAGATCGCCAAGAAAAAGGTTGCCTGAAGCTTTGAAGTCTTAGATATGTTTTCTTGACTTTTAAATATTGACTTTAATCATCAGGTATTAAGATATTGAGTATCACTTTATGGCCCACATAGAGACATGATATCTATCATAAGGGTTATTGCACTTTTATTCTGGCCTTATAATATACTCTAGTGCCTATTTACTTCCAGATACACACGAAAATAACAGCATTCCTTCACTCGGCGACGTCAAGATTGTATTTTGAGGACTTAAGTGGTGATCCAACACCCATCTACAAATTAAATCTACTTGATAAATCTCCCGATTGCAGACTCCTTCTAATCAAGCGACTGGGAAACGACGGCACTTGTTTCAACTGGATTCTTGCGTATCGAGAGGGAAGAGCCTTGTGTTTACCACTATGAGTACGACAAGGTTTAGTTTTTCATTGAGGGAGAGTGCACTATAAAGGATGAGACTGACTAAGAGGTGGTGGTTAAAGCCGGCGACGTTGTTGGATTTAACAAGGGATCAATTGCGGCTTTCTCTACTGAATGTGTCACAAGAGCCTTCTTCTATGGTCAGCGAGCAAAGCTGTAATATTAAATCATAAATGATAGATAGGCTGTGTTGATCGTATACCAGGGGCTAAAATCCACTCGCTTTGATATAACTGAAGCCAGTATAGTATTGGGTGTCGATACAGACCCTCTTGTTGTTGGTTGTGTGCAGGTATATCCTGGCTTCCTGCATAATTGGCCGTTATATGCAGGGCTCCTTTGAATCTACAAGCATCTGGATAAGTGTTGGCCGAGGTCTTGAGCAAAAACCCCGCACAATGCCAAGCTCATATGGTGTGACTGATTGTTGAAATAAATATTCAGTGAAGACAAGTTCCGAACATCTTTCAAGTTTCACCTGTCTCTCATTTGCTGCTATTTTCTGCTTTTATACCATGGCTGCTGTCTCCAGCCCGGGAGCTAACCCTGCAACAGAGAATCACCCTCCAGATACCCCTTTGCAGGTGGATGTGAGTGCCTGGTAAATCCTAAAAACTATGGGAAAATTTGCTAAATACTCGCAGGAAGGGCAAGATGGGGACATCGACTCCTCATACGATGTCTCGTGAGTCGTGCGTGGATCACAACAATGGTTTTATCTTTCTGACATAATCTGTCCAAGAGCCGAGTCGACAAGTCAGACCTCTTCAATTAATTCGAGCATCTTGAATTACAGGTGGGCTCTCAGAACCATATGCCAGTGCTACCACATGAGACTAATGGGAGGCTCTGCATTGGATTAGATACGTCGTAATACTCACCCAAAGCATTAGCTGTACCGTACTAATATGCTATCAAGAACGGGCGACGCTACCATGCTTTCCGCGAAGGGACCTATCTCGTTGTAAGCAAAACTCTAGTCTGTGTATTGTCTGCGGCCACAACAACAATCTGACATCTCTTAGCCTAATGACGAAGAAGAACAAACCAGGATGGACTTGGTGCATCATATTTACTCGCTTCTCCTGGACGGCAAACTATTTCTTGCGCCAATCGGTGATGAGGGTGGACGTGTCCTAGATTTGGGAACCGGCACTGGTATCTGGGCGATAGACTTTGCAGAGTGAGTGACCTACTATCATATGGAAGGACTATCAAATCTTCCATCTGGGACATGGTTCTAACTGTGCGTCTTAGTGAGAACCCGTCGGCTGAAGTTCTTGGAACTGATCTGAGCCCTATCCAGCCTGGATGGTGAGTGAAACCACTACGTTTAATACTAATAGAGTCTGACTGCGGTCCTAATACAGGACGCCACCCAACTGTATTTTCGAGGTGGATGATTTTGAAGCCGAATGGCTGTATCACACTCCTTTCGACTTTATCCATGCACGAGAACTTCAAGGCTGTATTAGCAACGATGACCAATTCTTCAAACAAGCACTGAAGCATTTGGCTCCTGGTGGATATTTCGAGATCCAAGGAGTTGCTGCTCCGTTTCTGTCTGATGACAGCACAGCCGAGAAAGCTGCGAATGCCCAACTATGGCTAAGCACTCTTTGCGAAGGGGCAGCTAAATTCGGTAAACCTCTCGACAGCGCTCCCACATGGAAGGCAAAGATGGAAGCTGCTGGCTTCGAAGTTGTCCATGAGGAAGTGCGGAAGGTAAGACAGTCCACCTGAGTTCCATACCTGTAGCCGGAAGGTTCATTGCTAAGTCAAGTCAACAGATTCCTATCGGTACATGGCCCAAAGATCCCAAGCTCAAAGAGATCGGCAAATTCCAAGCGATTCAGGCAGCTCAAGCCATCGAATCTTATACGCCACAGATCTTCTCCAATGTGCTTGGATGGTCACAGGAAGAGATACAGGTGTTTATGGCCAAGGCGAAGAATGAGATCAAAGATCCTTCTGTTCATCTCTATTTTCCTGTACATATCCTGTGGGGAAGAAAGGCTCATTCAAAGACAGAGTCACCATCTCAACACTAACGCTGGAGATGAGTCAGAATTTAGTTACGGAGGTGCTATTGACTCACTTGACGGGAACGCATACATGGCTAGTAGCAAAGTAAAATGTACATAGACCAGTATCAAGAAGTCATTGTGGATAAGAATAAATATTACACGCCTTTGATGGGTGTATTGAAAGTGTTATGACGCAAAACTCAGTTTCCCTGACCGCTTCCACTGAGTGATGCTCCCTTTATATCCATTGCGATACTTTCAACATAGAGAAATATAGGTAAGAACTACTTGAAAGCCACTTCTTACGTGATAAATGGAGTGTTTTACCACTTAGCTTGCCCACTTTGATTGCTAACCCCTCTCCGACATTAGGACATTTCATTCTTCAATATCAGAGATTCGGTTTATACAACTTATTACATGAGGAGATTACCCAGCTGGTCAATGTCATTCAGGTATCAATAATGGCAATCGAGCACCGCTTACAATGATGTGAGTCTTGGCAAAGTATGTCGGGAGTCTTTGCGTTACTTCCTAGCTGGAGAGGAACGTACTCCGGCGGACTCTTCATCTGCTGATCATAGCGATAGTGCAAATCGAATTACCGTCACAAGACAAGATCCTTTGCAATCGAAAGCATGGTTCTTGAAAGAATACTTTAGTCGGTTTGAGGGTGAGGAAGGATACACCGGATAGAAGACTAAAGACCCTGTCCTAATGCACGTATCATGGGAAACATCCATAACCTCTTCAAATGACGACTGTCTTGTCTGCTGGACAGTATGGCGTTTTGTCTGACCCTTACCAATGGTATCGCTAGGCCATGAAATGACAGCGTGACTTCAGGCAGAGATGTCAAGGTGCAATATGAGCAACCATACGCCAGATACATATGTTTTATATTAGGTGGAACGAGCTAAGCTCAGAAGCGTGGACGTGGATGTCATACATTGAACGACGGCCGAGCAGTCTTAGGTAAATCAAAACACTTCCCCATCTTGGCGCTGCTATTATACTTACCAAAATACTACAGACCTTGGAGCAGTTGACTCGATTCCCCCGATCAGTACCCCAGCCGGCCTTGTTAAGGCAACCTCGGCTGGTAAAAGCGAGGCCTTCTTTGCAGGTATGTGGCTTGAGGCAAGAACCGATATCGAGTTTGATGGCTCTGAAACTGATGATAAGTCTCAGAGGTCCAGCGATTCGAACGCTAAGATTAACAATGGTGCCCCAATGTTCCATGCAAGCACACACCGGATAAGAACCTTGATGGTTCAATATTCCCTGTTGCCATATTTCTCTGCTGCAGAGTGGAATGCTATATCTTTGGTCTAGGTTCTCCGGCTTGGGATGTTTGATTAAATGCTTTCTTCTGATGAATGTTTCATATTGTCTCTCCAGTCTTGATGGGATATTAAATGCTCATTGCCTGCCATTATGGGCACCATACATTAAATCTCAGCAGCTGTTGAACCCGAATATGATAGCTAAGGAGTCATGGAATGAACCCTTCAGTCAGACTGATTTATAGAACGCTTACTACAGGTAGTTTATAGTCCATTCAGTACATCCTTTAGCAATAAGACCAACGGCCCTATGTGAGTAGCAACAGAAGGTGTGCATCCTCTTTGTATTGGGTTCAGCTGTAAAAATGCAAAGCGTACCTCAATTGACTACTAAATAAAAGCCATTTTACCAGTTGACCTTCCGTTCTTACCTTGAGCTACAATAATGACCATCCCAGTCTCGAAATCAGGCACACTGATCTCCTCCGGATGAGGTCTATTGGCTTCATCCACCTTCAACTGAACCTGCCATTTACCGCTGACAATCTTGACATCCTTTACTTCTTCGCCATCCACAAACACATGCAACTCAGATGTTTCTTGCTCGTCAACCATCCCCGAAACCGTAATAAACTTCTTTCCATTCGCAACAGAAGCTGTGGCTTCCACAGTTGAATGAGGCGGCGTCAATCCCATTCCAGTGTCATCTGCACTGCGCAAAATCACATCAGTCACCAATTCTGGTGTTCGCGGTGGTGGCTGACGCAGACGACTATGCTTTTCGAAAGCATACGCGTAGCGAAGTAGGTTGTTGTCGTCGTAAGCTTTGGATGCAAATGTAAGGTTCACAGGCATTCCAATATCAGCCATGACTCCCATGGGTACGCTAACAGTTGGGATTCCAAATTGTCGTATAGCGCAGTTGCCGTTGGAGTATAGCACTCCGTTAAGCCATGCGTGCTCCGCAGATTCTTTGTTGATATCTGCGTCAGCCTTGCCGACATCAGCGTTACAAGGCCAGACAATGGTGTCAAGTCCCATGGCATCAAGCCAATCTTCGAAATCTGTCCTCCGAGTCGCCTCAAGATTCTGAAGAGCCGTCCCCAGATTTGGGATGTCGAAAGTAGGCACGCGACCGTTGGTGATGTGGGCCACAACAGCGGTATGTCGCACAAGAGGATCACAGGAGTCATACCTATCCTGCAAACAGCCGGGCGGGTGAGGGAAAATAGCGGATGACTCAACTTGGCCAAGGGTTGTCGCGACTTTACTATCTTGGTTTGAGGCTAGGAAGTCGTCCCAAGTATATGCCATCAACTGACACATGTCAATTTCATTGCGATGAGGAGGCGTTGCAGAAACATTATCACAACCTTGATGTTTCTCAAACTTTGTTACAAGTGGAAAGTCGGTCTCGACAACAGTAGCGCCAAGACCCTCAAGGATCTTCCTGGCTTGCTTCCAGAGCTGTAGAACAGACTCGCGCGTATGAACCTTTCTAGCGTCGGGATCAGAATCCACGCCACCGATATACATTTTGGGTACTCCAATTCTCTTGCCCTGAAGGGCGTTGGGGTCGGAAAGATCAAAGAAAGTCTTGGGGCGAATGGAATCAGGCTCTGGAAGTTTGACAAAAGGCTGCTCACGCCAAAAGTCGCAGGATGTCTTGGGATCTTTGGCAACTATGGTATCGAGGAGCGCGAACATATCTTCCACAGAGCGGGTATGAGGAACAACTGTATCACATGTAGGAAACAGAGGCCAATTTCCCCGAATTGACACCAGGCCCCTAGAAGGAGTGTATGCCACTAGGCCGTTGTTGGAAGCAGGTGAACGGCCAGATGAGATTGTCTCCTCGCCCATTCCAAAGGCGCCGAAGCTGGCTGCAGTTGCTGTGGCGGAACCATTGGAAGACCCCGATGCAAAAGCTGCAGTTAGATATGCTTCATTGTAAGGTGATTCAGCACGGCCATAAACACCACGCTGCATACCTCCCGCTGCCATAGGAGGCATGTTGGTGCGTCCCAAGAAGACTGCACCAGCCTCTCGGAGCTTCTGGACCGTAAAGGCATCTTCATTTGCGATAAGATTTTTGAACGCGGGTGAGCCAGCGGCTACTGTCATGCCTCTCATTTTGTAAGAGTCCTTAATCGTGCCTGGGATTCCATCAAGTAATCCCAGGGTTTTGCCCAATGCCCGGCGCTGGTCGGACTCTTGAGCGGCGTCGAATGCATCCTGGTTGATGATGGGGACTGCATTGAGTTGGATTGTTCGACGATCATACTTGGCGATTCTAATAAGATGCTTGGCTGTTAACTCGACACTGTTTATGTGGCCTTCGGATAGAGCCGATGCGAGAGTGGCAATGGAGGCATCCACAATAGACAGGCCCTGTACAGTCAGTGTTGTGCTTGACTGAGGTTCGTGTTATGCTACTCACATTGTTCCCACTATCAATAGCCATCGTGATTGAGATTGCTTGTCAAGAGGTGACCCAGCTGCGTCGGTAAGGAAAGATATTAACCAACGTTTCTGGCAAAGATAGATGGTCCTATAAGTGAGTGATGATGAACGAATTCTTTTATACAAGTTGCTGTTATCTTGATAAAATTGAGCTTTATATATTAGGTGAATATATCAGTGGTTAGCTTGAAACTATGCTAAAAGGTTGCAATTACGAGCTGCTAATATCCCGCTAATCTGGACGGATATCTGGACAATTAACAGCTGGTAATTGATTGAGCAGCTGTTAATATTGCACCGCCAAGCTAATAAGCTCTTAGCCAGCCATTGTAGCCGATTAGACTAAGAGCCAGGCATATCGGTCGCTTTTCACTGGCCCACTGGAATTAAACCGCGCTAGAACTTCTACAGTACCAACCTTCATTAATCCTGCTTGTGTGGGAGTAGCACTCGGCCAACATTATCCCTTGACCTTATAAGCCCACGATTGCTGCCGACAGGCCGACAACAGTCAAAGATTTTCCCACACGGATTTCGTTTATCAAAAGGCCAACATGAACGAGTCCTCAATCCATCACGATGATGTCCCTGGCACTGTCCGTCTCATTGATATCAATGGAATGAATTCGTCAGGGCCACATGACTCCCAGCACAAAGACATCGTTCTAGTCCCACGCCCAAGTTCTGATCCCGAAGACCCTCTTAACTGGTCCTACCGTCGAAAGCTCATGGCCGTCAGCATGGCTTACCTTTATGTCCTCGGAACAGGTATTGCAACCTCTCTGCAATACTCTGTTTTGGCAGACATTACCAAAGATACTGGCATCTCGACTGCAAATTTGGTTCAGGGGACAGGTGTTATGTTCCTCTTCTTTGGTTGGGCTTGTCTGATATGGCAACCTATCGCACTTACCTATGGAAGACGCGGTGTCTATCTCATGACCATGCTGTTTACTATTCCCATCATGGTTTGGACCGCCTACTCGGATTCATCTAGGGTCTGGTTTGCTCACAGGGTTTTGATTGGAATTGTTGTATCGCCAATTGAGTCCCTGTGCGAGGTCACTGTTTTTGATCTCTTTTTTGCGCACAATCGTGGAACATACATGGGTCTCTATGTCGCCATCTTGTTCGGTTCCAACTTTCTCGCTCCCCTCGTTGCGGGTTGGTTCAACGACGCTTTTGGTTGGAGGTGGACCATGCATTTTGGCGCTATCATCTGTGCCGTATGTTTTATCATTATGTTCTTCTTCATGGAAGAGACAATGTACTTCCGTGGGATATCTATCGAAAGCCAAGTCATCGAAAATTCCAGTCACGCTGGGGCGGAGAAAATTAAAACTGATGGGGACCGGGATGAGGAGTCTCGGGAAGTTGTGGTTGAGTCACAGAACGGCTCTTTGCCGCCTATACCAACCTCGATATCCAACAACACTATCAACTCTGGGTGGGGAAGATACACCTGGTTCAAAGCCCTCCCAGGTCGTCCTACGAACATAGATATGCTGCATATGGTATACCGGCCAGTTGTCATGATATTCCACTTCCCTACCGTAGCGTGGGCTGGGTTTCTCTATGGCATCAACCTTGCTTGGTACAACGTTCTTAATGGAACCGCAAGTCCCGTTCTATCAAGCAAGCCCTACAACTGGTCAGCTGCATTGATCGGTTGCGTATACGTCGGACCCATCATTGGTGCCGCCCTTGCTTGTCTTTGGGTTGGCAAGGCAGCAGACTGGATTACTTTGTGGCTTGCAAGACGTAACGGTGGCATCAGGGAACCTGAACATCGACTTTGGGTATTGCTCGTCTCTGGTGTTATTTCCTCCGCTGGTCTTGTCGTCTGGGGAGTCGGAGCCTACTATCAGATTCACTGGGTAGGACTCGTGTTCGGACTTGGTATGTTGACGGTTGGCTGTGTGGCTGGAGGAGCAATTGCTGTCAGCTATAATGTCGACTGTTTTAAAGAGATTGCGGGCGAAACCACAGTATCTATCATGTTGGTTCGCAACACGATTGGCTTTGGCTTTAGCTATGCTATCACTCCTTGGTGGACGACGCAAGGGCTGAAAAATTGTTTTATCACAGCCGCCGTGATTTCTCTCGCTTGCACTTTCACCTTCTTCATCATGATTGTGTATGGGAAGCGACTTCGGAGGTGGTCCAATCCAGCTTACCAGAAGTACATGGCTACTATGGCAGTCAACCACGATTGAAGATTGGAGGCACAAGATCTGAGAGGGATCTATTTGATCTGAGATATTATCCAGTATCTGATGCACATTCCATTTACCAGACAACAATGGATGCTTCTGATGTAAATCGAAAACATTCATGCAATACACCTTGCCAATTTTTGCAATTCCCCTCTTGCCGCCGTAGCTGTGGGAATATCCTGCTCCAGATTCTTGACTATGTCCTCTAAATACGACACCAATCTGCCTACAGCAAATTGGCACTGATGTTCATCGTAAAGGAACGCGTTATAAACCATGTGACCTACCCCGAGCAGTTGCTGGATAATTTGACTGCTCGCCACTTTAAACATGATGAGAGACGCCTCGGATATCTCATTGAGAAAGTCTTCCGCAACCTTGATCACGTCGCTCACAGGGGCATGGCAGTGAAGCAAAGCCATGATATTAACCAATGCTTCAGTGCAGGTTATCTGCACAGCCATGTACCTACAACGATTGCTCTGAAACTCGTCGTGTGGCTGTGACAGAACACGAAGTATGAAAGGCTTGTTGGTTTTGAGCCGAGACAGACTCTCGAGTAAAGCGTTTGGACTAGGGCGATCATGGAAGGTTGTAAAGACAGCCTTTGGGTGATTTTGCTGGCGGAGATTGAGGATCGCGTACTCCATCAATCTAAACAAGTCGGTGATGTAGTCCCATCCGGCCGTCCAAGCCTGTGTCTCTCGCTTCATGGCTGGGGTTATGCGAGGGTACTGAACAGAGACTTGAGCTTCTGGTAGACGAATGATATGACCGAGTACAGAAGCTGAATGGATCTCCAGACGATAGACGCACCAAAAGAGACGTCTTCTGTCATCCACCTCTGCCAGCGAGATGGAGCAGTCCCAATAACTCTCATTTTGGAATCCATGTTGAGCTATCAAAGCATGACATAGCCCAAGATATCGATGGAGGTCGCTTTTGTTACCACTTCTTAGAGAGTATACAGCTAAAAGACCGAACGTTCTCAAATAATCCAAATCGTGGGATCCGGGAACACGTGTTGGTATATGGGATACAGCTTCAGCGAAGTATGTGTCACTATCATGTACATTTACGTCGCCAAGCAATTCGCTGTCGAAGACGGCTTTCAGAGTTAGGCTTTGAGCACTGACAGCACATAATGCCATCAGGAGCATGTACGATGTCTCGTCGGCACGGGGTGTACCATTTGCCCACCGGACTTCAAGGTCGTTTTCTGAGAGGAAAGGAAAACTAAAACTGTTTAGTGAAGATGCTAAACGATGGGCAGAACGAGGGAACACACTAGCACTGGTACATGGTGTCGCGGTAGATTTCTATCAGACGACGTGTACAATCAGGAGACTTAAAATCCGACGGCCGAGAATCTGTCTGGGTCCTAGTTTGTGTTTGTCCACTTGGAGCAGCCGGTTTTCTGCCTCGTTTCCTGACAGGCCGGTTCATCGTGCATTGCATCCCATAGCCGATGCATGTCAGGCAGTCGTGGGAGATCTCGGGAGGCTGTGGGTTTGTCATTGGTAGGCGTCGGCACTTCAGACCCCTGGCATGACAAAAGTCGCAAGCCTGCAGGGCTCGCTTCCTCTGGGGACGTGAGGATTGAGACTCCATTGTTCGTGTTGGTTCAAGATCCTGCGGTGGGCAGCAAGAGGACAGTCCAACATGGCGAAGAGTAGTTTTAACAGTTGAATAATCTTATCAATTTAACAGCTGATAATTCGCTACGATAAGAGTCCCTGCTGATAGAGACTTAACTCAATGAAAATAAGGTTGAGGGGTAGATGAGCGCTAGTTGGGATATCATCGCCCAGAGTGGTTAAGAATACTTGATTGAACTAAGGTGATGTTGTGTGGAGTGTAGGACATCGTCGAAATCGAGCCACGACAGGTTCGAGGTACTTGAGGTGGTTCGGTTGCGATTGGGAGTCAGTAATAGAGCAGAGTGACATCAGCAGAGGCTCTTTTATCCTTGCCGAGAATGATCTACTAGTGACTATAGAAGCGGGTTTATTCACCAAGACTGCAATGCCGCATATCCCTCGGCGGCGTAATAGGTTGCAGCTACTGACTGAATTGTCAGTTCAGTCATTCTCGTTCTTTGCCTCAATGGCATAGGTGCCCGAAGTCTATAGCTGCAAGCTTAAGCCACTCAGTGGCCCGCCCCTCTTACACGGAATAGCACATAGGTTTACTTTTGTTACATGATCAATATCATCGCTCGCTCAGCCAGACTGCTTGGCCCCCACTTCAGCGCTTTCGAGCGCTGCATGCTTACAGGGCATCAGGGGATTTGACTGTCTAGATTGGGGACCAAAGCGCATACCAATACATAACAAGCATACTCTCAATTGACTTAATTATGATTACACTACATTTTATATGTCTTTCTACTTTTATTGCTCTGGTTCTGACTTAGGGCTCCCTTACTGGTGGGAACGTATAAAGTCCTCACCCACCACTTTGATCACGACCTAAGATAGCATCAGTGCCTCAAGGTTTGTGTCATTACGTCTGCGAAAAACCTCTCAACTAGAACGGTAAGCTATATCTCAAGCTTTTTCAAGTAGATACCGACGGTTGACTATCCACCTGGTCCTCTGCCAGGTCGGGACGATCCCAAGTCGAACCATCAACACAACGCTCCTTCTACAGTATGAGGATATCTCCCAGCTGCTAGTCGTGATCGCAATCAAAGGGCACGAATAATCCGGCCGCGTGGCATCAATCATGCGAGGTCAACACGCGATTAAGCAAAGATCACCAAGACTCCGGTCACAATGCTACCTCTGAAGGCCTTGTCTCCTCCCATCGATGTTCCTGCCGAGTTTAGAGTTCGGAAAACTTGCCATTCTGCGAGAACAACAAGCAAGAACGCCCCGCGCGCAAGACCAACATTCTGAGTCGTAACTGAGCAACATCGAGCCTGTCGAAAAGGACCTTCTGTTCGGCTGTCGCTGGGTAAATCTGTGGCTGGCGCTTCTCCGGATTCCCCGCATGCAGGGCGTGTTCGACGTCACGAGCTTGAGCTTCCAAGACTTGACGACGAGCCGAAATCTGTCGCGCGAGGTCGAATGGAGGGTATTTAGGACTCGGAATATCGTGGTATGCGGCAGCGACTGGGGGTTGAGGGGAGGCTTCGGCTCGACCTGGAAATGGGAGTGTATCTGGCGCTGAGGCTATAAGTCAAGCATGGAGAAGGAGGGGCTACGGTCTTACCGGAGTGCTGTCGGTCCTGCTTCCAAAGTAATGAGTCCTTGTTTTGACTAATCTTCCAGCTCGTTGCGTGATCAAAGTTGCCGTAACGTCCCCCCATCATAGTTGACGAGGGCGCAACGGCAAGACTGGGAAGCGCATCCGGAGCTTCCAACATGTGTTTGATTCGGTCGAGATCGGATACTGCGATAGTCACCAAGCGGTTGTCGAAGTCAAGCTTATGCTGGAGCTCTGGTGTTTCTGACTCTGACTTCGTGACGCGGGTGTCATAGTTGCGGTCGCTCGGTGGAAGCTCGTTAGGCATGATGAATATGCAAAGGGTTTATCGATGTGAGGGAGGATAGCGATGACGATCAAGATGTCGCGTGTCGAGAAGATCTAGCGACGATGAAGATGCTCCAGTTGTTCATCTAACATTTTGTTTGGCGAAAGCGCAGAAGCGCAATTGGGCGCGCAAACAAGCATGCGTCGAATGCTGTTGCCATTGCAGAGCAGTGCAAACGCGGTGCTGGTGAGAAGGAGGCAGTGATCAGCCGTGCCTTTGTTTCGCTGGCCCATACGAAGTCGGCCATCGATCACCTTGCTGCTCTAAACATCCTCATGGCAAGCTATTAGAGCTGGCAGGCACCGATGGTAAATGCTCGGATTGTTGCTAAAGTTGGATATGCACCTGCGTAGCGATGCATGTACCTGGCGGGGAGCTGGGGAAAAATGACAGAGCATGCACCTGGTGATTGCCGCTCGTGTTATGGAAGAGTAGCAGCACTGGCAAGACCGACGCAACAGGCGATTGTGTCAAGCGACGCGAGAAATGCCGATGGTGATCCCGGGCTTATAGTGTTCATTGAGACGCGTTGCAGCAATGACGTCAGGAGAATGGGCGGCTTGCAACAGTAATGCAGTCTCTATAGGCCGTCACATTGTGACTAGACGAGCTCGCAAGTGCATCAGGGCAAAACTAAAGGCACGAGTATTACAAGATGTGACATGTGAATGCTTGGTTTATGTTTGATGAGGGACGCGTAGACAAACAATTGTCTCCCACCCCACATGGGTGACGTGAGCGTCCTTTTTTTTTTTTGACATCTATAGGGAACTAACGCTTTAGACCAGGTGACGAAAGGACTTAGACAGTTTTATCTCGAAGCTCAGCAGGTCCTTACCTGAACCTTTTTTTCTTTGGCGCAACCCCAATTTTTTATCTTAACGCGATGGAACACCAAGCTCTAGTCACGTAGCGCGTGTCACTTACCGACTTTGTCTGAAGATAATTCAACTCATATATCGCAGAAGTTATTTATATCATTGGCATATTACGATAAATATAGAGGCTAAAACTGTGTTAGTCAAGATACAATGCCGCTCAACTGCGAGGTCCTGTATAAAGTACTTGTAATTTGTTGATGATCGCAGTATCACAGCCACCCTAGAGTTCAAGCGTTCATTGGCAATCTTCCAAATGATGAAAGCTATATATACATCAAAAAGCGGCAGGTTTCGCATCAATAGCTATTCCTCCGATTCGGAGATCTCCCCGAATAGCTCAGCTGGAAGAGCGTTCGACTGTAATTGTTATATGTCATCGAAAGGTCACTTGTTCGATCCAGGTTTCGGGGATAATTTTTGCATTTTTCCATCTTTCGATCCTTTTGACCCAATCTGCGCCATCTATCCATGCCATTCGTCAGTCATCTGCGCATAACGATATTAACTTCTTGGATGTGCGTTGGGTCTAGCAAACACTATTAAGATAGTTTTTAATACCTCACCGATGTCGCACATCTATTCACTTCTGTGTCTGCGGCACCTTCCTACCTGCAGCGAAGTATAATACAATTCGTCAACTGCCTCAACTACAAAATTTAAGCCTCGTCCGTCACTGGCTAGTGCATCAAGATAATCTTTGCCACAGGCGCTTTGCAGGACTGCCTGTTTCCGAGAGTGAATTAGCCAACATATCATTGACGTTTAAGTTAGGCACGGACGCCCAGTCCAAGCATCGAACTACGAGACTCTATAGTCGCTCTAGATACTCTCCGATGATGCTCTATTACCATTTTAATTATAAGGATACACATGTTTCGAGTGAGGTTTAAACATTAAAGTATGTTAAGAGTTGAGTGAATAAAGAAATCCGTTTCCATGGAAGATACAAATAGCAAAGCTGAATGCCTGCATATTCTCTTAAACCTCCTCCGCATAATCCTTCAGATTCAACGTAACATCCTGAACAATTCATTTTTGGCCAAGTCATCTCGATTTTCTACATTCGTCGTCACAATGGCTATCAATTTCCACAACTTTGCTGAACTCCCCAAGGAATTGAGAGATATGATTTGGAAGATGGCTCTACGACCGGACGTTCCAGGCGTGCATCTTTTTAAGATCCAAAACTCGGCTACAAGCCCCTTCGATGAGACCATCGCCGTTACCCCCAATGGTATAAGGTCGAATCGCCCTGTGACAGCAGCCTGTACTCCTTACCCCTCTGGAAGTATACACGGCACCCCAAGTGACATATGCTCATGGTGGGAGGCTGGCAATACATCGACCTATCATGTTGATACAGGGCTCTGGGGTGCTTGCAATGAGTCAAAGTCCATCGTGAAACATGAGACCTCAAATATGATGGAAATACGATTCGTCAGTTCAGAGACGAGTAGGTACTATATGGTGCAACCGAGCCAAGACCTTTTCATATATCGGTTCCACGGTAATCCCTTCAGGTACCCCTTCCTCATGCAAATGCCATTGCGATTCCCGGATAATCCTGCACTAGAGCCACATCATGTTGGCTTAGAATTCCACAGTCACCGGGGTTTCTAGAGCAGATCCAGACAGCGTGATTCGAGGGGATGTGCTGAGCTGCAGAACCTTGCAGCAGCTGGGAGCAATGGGGTATGTCTATGGGTGATAGACTATAACCTCACACGTCACAGTCCTCAACCACAGCAAGGCCCTGCTGAGAATGGGGCCGCAAAATTTCATGCCAGCAAGCGCCGTCTTGTTGAGGTCAAGTTTACTACTGAAGCCAGAAGCTGGGGAGACTGGGTGGAACTTCGCGACACTGGTGGCAGCTCGAATTGTCCCGCGTCTATCCAGGCTGTTAGGCAGCTCAACCAGAACCTGAAAACCTACAAGAGTATAGGGTTAAAGGTATGGAAGAAAATCGGACTATTGGGATGGGAACAACCTTGAGAGAAATACCTTGTTATCTGTTATTATTCATGCAACTTATCTAGTAATACCATTCTCTAAGAATACCACAACTTGTTCCAAGCTGATACCGAGATCTTTATGCTTGACATACTACATCCAAATTTTAATAGAACTCTTGCTCTCTTATATGCTTCTGCTCTAACGGCCAGGCCCCAGTCCTTCGCCTTTCTTCACTACATATACGATTCCATTGAAGGTTTAGCGCAATGTTTACACTTGGCACCCATCGCAATAACTTGCAGCTTACAGCCCCCGGCTACTCATCAATGGAAGGAAGTAAAGAGAAATCCACCACGCTGCCACCAAGCGGAAGCTTGTTTGATCTTGAGCTCGACTACAGCAGAGAAGCATGTGCGCTGCAACCACAACCCCAGTAACGATGGGAACCGAACAGCCAACAGCACCAAGGCCCCAGTACAATGGACACACAACAGACCATATGCATACCGCTACAGCTGTGATCCAGCGCGTTGGCGCGTCGCCAAGAATTAGAGGGAAGGTCTGGCGGTCGATCAACTTGTCTCCATCCTGGTCACGCAAGTCCTGGACCTGAATAGTGGTAAAAACAAGGGCAGCGCATATGAAGAACCAGCCGAGGCCCTTGTTAGTGAACTCGAAATTATTTGCACTGGCCTGAATGGCCAAGACCGCTACTCGAAGAGTAGCTACGCGGTTGGTGGTGATACCGCATGCATTCATCAGAGCGCGCTGCCACCAGCTCTTGTCTCCCCAAGCCCGCTCGTTATACAGCCAAGTGCAGAAGAGGTAGAAGGAAGTTTCCTGCCACGCACCTAAAGTGGTGATGCAGAGCGCGAGCAGTGAAACGATCGACACCAACTGCCATCGAAGTGCCAGCTCAGGAGAGATGCGTCCAGCAGGAATAGGGCGCCAAGGCTTGTTGACGCCATCCTCAATGACAGACTGCGGCTGACGCTGATTTCCAAGGTTGAAGCACAAGGTCAAATGCCACGTGAAATACAGAGCCACGAGGATTCCCTTGCCCATACTAGCCCATTCAATATCAGCATTGCTGATGGTTCCTGGGCCGGCCAGTATCCCTGCAATAGCGAACGTGGTATTGATGCCAGTAGAGGTAGGCATGTCACTCATAGTAAAGAGGCATAATGTGACAAAGTGGTAAGCGAGCTTGCTCATGCCACTCTGTGGGTGTGATTCTGCATTATATGCTACCTCATGTTAGTCGGTCACATGCAGAAGTGGGCTGATGTTGGTTCAGGGGTTTTTACCAGACTGACGGGTCGTTTTCTCTGCGTCCACTTCTTGCAATGAAGTTTGTTTCATTAAGAGTGGCGCATTATAACGCTTGGTGATAGTGACAGATTGGCTTGCCATATTGGATATGAAGAGAGATAATGATACAAAGAAGCTACTTGATGAATTGAGAAGACGAAAAAGCAAGTTCTGAGTGAGAGGATGCAGCTACTTATTCGTCAAACCCCAGAAACATATCGTCATGGCAAGGCTGGTGAGCCCCTAGATATCGGCGAAGGAACGCGCAAGAGCCCGGAAAACTTCAGGTCCGTCCAGATTATGGGTTTCAGGATAGACACTAATAGTGATCGTCCAGGGCAATTTGGGCATGAAGACCTGGCTAGGTGTGAATACAGGTAGGGATGGAGTTGAAGGCAGTTCGGCAAACGTTAGCCTACTCGGTAGATGTAACGCTTACACTTTTATCTTACTTCGGAGTCTAGAATTGTTCTGGAACGATCGTTTTCCTTTATTGCTCGATGTATTGGCTAACGATTGCGACAGGACGGGAAGCAAAACAAGTCTGATGACTTTTCTCCCGATATCTTACACACTGCAGTAGAAACAAATCTGCAATAAGTCTGGAACATTATCTCAAGTCTTGAGATAATTGCTCCTCAAACCGGACAGCCGACTACCGGGCTCCGGGTTTAGGTGGAGGCCCCGCGCCAAGGGTTCAGCAACTTGGAGCAAGGTAGCAATAGGATGGGGAGATCGACATTGCGAAGCTTTTTCACGACCAGGATAAACCAATCCGTCAGGTTTCATCTGGTTCCAATGGAGCGGTGAAGCCCATGGATTATCGGGGAACTTTACGACAGAGGTGAATACGATCAATTATTGACCTATAAGCATGCATTTTGTAGTCTAATTATCTACACGCCAGCTATAATCTCAGATCTACAGGGGTGATGGAGCTGGTAAACGACCTTCGAGAACTTCGGTATCCTATGAGATCGTGGAGCCACTATCATTACACCGTACGTATTTACATCATTTGAGCTTAAGAGTCCCAGATAGGGCCGAATGCCGGTACTCCCAAAGCCTCCAAGTCAAGCACCAAGTCAATCGTCAGCTTAGGATTTGAAATTACCACCACAGCCTCGCTTTCAGTCTTCTTGTACAGATCTAGTACTGTAGGTAACGTATTTGGGCGTCCCATGGTAGAAGTGTTGTGAATATGCGCATTATCTCCCATACCCAGAATGATAGATGCAATACTTGGCCCGTAAGTTTCCAATGGGTCTCTAGTCGACCAGAATAGGGTTATACGTGTTTGCTGGGCAAGAATCACTGGAAGGCAAGGGGCAATTCCTGACCCTGTAGCCACCAGCACAATACTCTTGAACATTGGAGCGATGCGTAGAACGCCGCAAGTTGGCGTACGTCGAACCCAAACATGACGCGGAGGATCGTTGACAACTTTCTTCGTCCAGTCGCCCGCATTGGAAATAATCACCGAGAAGCCGGTTTCTTTGGGGTCGTTGACTGTTGCAAACGCATGCCACTCCAGTAGAGGTCGAGATGAAAGTCGAATTGTAGTACCAGGTTGTGGACTACCGTAATCAAAGTACATTCGAAGGGCGTGAGAAGACAATCTCTCTGATTCAACCTCCACTTTTCGGCAGTTCAACCAGGTCGAGACGACGCAGCAGGTTGAGATAAACACAAGCCACATGTTGGGACTCGAGAAGACTGATACTGCGACTGAACTACCAGCTGGTGTGCTGATGCTTGCATCAAGTACAGTAAGGCACCATAGAAGGGCGAGGGACGACCAACCGGCTAATCGGTGGACGACCTCAAAGGCGTTATGTATCTTGGAACGGATTGAAGGAAATGCCATCACAAGCATAGCAGTCAAAAGACAATCCAACATATAGATAATGATTATGTGCGCCCATCGAGCAGCGTCCCGATCCTCTGTGAGGCTAAAGGCACTTGTCTTATCGATAGACATCATAATGAACCAAAATGTCGCCGCGACACCACAGCCGCTGTGTAGACCACCGAGGTGGTAGATCTTTCCCATACGATGTCTTAACCAAAGAGGCCATGTCTTTGGAAATGCTGTAAAAACATGGTACAGGCCATTGACGATATGTTCTTCTCGTATGGTTATTGAGACTGCAAGGTTTATCGACGTCGCAAGACCGCAAGTGTTTGGATTGGGCTGGCCGTTAATAAACCACAACCACAGAAAGATTATGACCCCAATGAGGTTGAGAAGAAAAACAATTGTGAACAGGATACGGTATTCCGAAGATAAAAATCTGAGTAAACGAGCGAGTGAAAAGCCACCAGGCCTTTCGAAGGTCTTTTTCTCAGTGGCAACCATTGTGAACAGTCGGGTCAGATATTAATGAAAGTATAAAGGTGCTCAAAAGGGATACCAAAGTAACGGTTGACATTAAAGGCAGCCTTAACAAGGTCATATACCGATACCTAATGAGTGCATCGGGATACCGGAGTCTTACTTGAGAAGACCGATCACCGGCTCATCAGCTGTTGCGGACTCCTATCTGCAACTCCGAAGCAACAACCGAGATAAGATGTACGTATCAGCCCTTACAACTCAGTCGCGAAAATCAGACAAAAGAAACAAAAGTCGCTGACCTGCAGACCCTTGTACACGTAGGAGTAGACCCATCCCGTAATGGGAGAGGAGTCCCCTGTAAGATCAGAGATTTTCCAAGAAATGGATCATTTTGGGAGAACAGGGCTGGAGAGGAGTAAACTAGGCATTGGAAACTTGACCTCGAGCACAGGGCGCTATCGGTGATCTTTGAGGTCTTTGCAGTATTGTCACTAGCACTGGTCCCTTTGGAAACCCGAGTCCAATAGGATAGAGTCCGGCTACAGCGGTATGTTGTTCCTCTCATCAGAAATAAGAAATCACCAAGTTATCCAGCATTTGAATGGCCCTTGAGTCAAGGGTCCATTGGGAGTCTGGCACCACGGCTAAAAACATGGACTACAGTACCTGCACCTCGTGGGATCGTGAAGCCAACCTAATGAATCACCTCAACGATTCGTTCCCCCTCGTCTAGTTTACCGTACTCCAGAACCCTGACAATTCCCGACCCAGAGGTAATTCTTAGGTTTTGTCATATTGACAAAGACGGCTTTGGGATCCCAAACGGGACTAAACAGTCATCCATTTGAAACCTGCCCCGGTAAGCGAATCGCTACGTAGATTTTGGTCGACGTTGGCGGTTGACAAGACCCTGTTGTGGTTGAGGGAAACATTATCTGTGGAGCTATGTTGCATCGCGAGCTGTGGATACTGGAGGGATGTCGAAAGATAGCCATACGAAGTATATCCACCCTATCCTTTGTTTCGGGTCAGGCATGCAATGTCCATAATAACAGTATGTACTGTGACGCGAGTCATGGCGTTGCTTGAGAAACTACCGAAGCACAACCTCGCCTTGTCGACATGCTGATAGTCAAAGTCCTAACGCTATGTAGCAAATCTAGTAAACCCTTTTCCTTTTTATTCATGATCATCTATCAGGTATCCGTTTCCCCTTAATAACATAATTACGAGGACTAACTACACACCCGCTCTGTCTAAAAAGTCCGGTCACATGGCTGATTGCAACTCTAAACAAAAGTAACGCTTGCCCTATAGCACCTTAAGAAATGGCCGCTTTAGATCAGACGACAAAAAGATCTTAGGTAACTTTAGCATAGCACTTGGTCTTTTTACCTAATCTTTTTTACCCACCAGTTCAGTCCGTTAAATTCTCTGGTATCCTCTAGACTCTCCGTACATATGTCGCAATTGAAAAACGTGGCGAGTAGTATCGCTCCTATCTATGGTGGAGTAGGCGAGGCCTGGGAGGTTGCATCAAGCACTGCCAGCTCACAGATATGACGAAGCTCTTTGTGCAGACTGACTTGCGTCACTTTACCAGGACCCTCGATAGAGAATGAATCACATAGTGAAGAACATGAACAGAATCTCCGGTCGTCCGACCTCCTACTCTTGTAAAGTAGATGGATATCGATAAAAACTCTCAGCCCTTCATTTTAATCCCACCAATTTGACTTTCTTAGCACTACTTTCCAGGGTCCCAATTGGGCCCTGCCTAGCCCGTCTTGGAGCAGCAGTGGGGGAAGGATCAAAGACAATGCCTGCTTGGGATACGACGTTGAGATTGGGTTTGGTGTCCCCCCGGCCCGCACGACCGGAAAACAACTTCAACGGTCCCCGGGAGTTGACGACCTTTAGTGGGCACTGCCGATCACTAGTCTGTGGGTAGTAACGGTTCTGGGATCGTGTTCAGCATGTTTTCAGGCATGAAAACCTGGTCCGTGGGAAGTCTACTCAACGCCTTGCAAGGGTGCCTTGCACAGAACAGCCCTGGGGAAATTGAGGTAGTCCTACGTAATGAGGAGTGAAAAGTTGGTATCTCGAGATGAGAGGATGAACTGGCCAGCGACATTTTGAGCTTGGCTCGAAATCTCAGACGTGAAGGATTGCAATCGGCATATTCTTTGTTTAATCCGGACTTTTACATTGGGGAGCGTCAACACTTGTCCTGCTCCTGAGGTTAACAAAACAAAGGACTATGGCTTACTCTTGCAACTCGCAATTGCTTCAAGGAGAATATCCTTGGAACATCAGGGGTTCAATTCCCAGACAGACCCAGCAGGCACTTCACCAGGCATGATGTAACGCTGTCAGCTGAAAGCCCTGTGCCGTCATTTTTATGACAATTGGTTTCGTACGGAATTCCGCAAAAGGAGTAACATGAAAATAAAATCTGCCGTGAATTCTGATTGCGCGTGAGCACACCTAACTATCGATACGCCGCTGAGGAAACCACATCCGGGTGGTGACTAAAGTCAATACATGTGATAAAACAAAAAAAAGAAGCAATAAAGTCTATCAACCAATGCCACACACTCAATCCAACATTTAAGCCATAGTATGAACATTCGTCGTACTTATGTTCAGGGTAGGATCCGTACCCTTACCAATCAAACTCCGCTCGTCAAGCTCGTAGTATGACTTGTTCTCGGGCTTTGAGCGTGTACTGCGACTACCCCAGCTTCCAGAGACATTATCATGCGTGGAATCCTTGTTCGAGCTGGAGAAGCTCATCTTAGATGCGATTGTAGCCATTGCATTAGGAAATAAGTGCTTAAACAGATGTCTGATGGCCGGGAGACTGGCACACACCATGCCCAGTTCGGTTTCCCAGATTGACCAAATGGTTACCTCGACATATTCCCCTGGTAATGGTTAGAGCTCAGCTTTATGGCATGGATGAAATGGACTCACAGGTGGGGTTGCTCGTTTTACCCAAGCTAATGAGGAATGGTAGGCGAATGATGCTGAACACGGTGACACTACCCCCAGTTAGCTATAGTTCACCAATTCGGAAGTGTGATAACATACACTGTACCTAGACTGAACATGACGAAAAGCTGGATCTTTTGGCGTCCCTTGACCTGTAGCTTCCACAGATGCGGCAGTGGCAGAATTAGAATAACGATGTCACAGGCCATGTTGATGCCGCCAAAAGCGTAGGTCTGCGAATTGAGGTCATTGCAGTGGCCTTTGTGCTCAGCATCCCAGCTAGTCCAGTTATACGAGGCAGGTAGGCACTGGAGCCCAGTGGTGATCATCGTCGCCGCGCCACAAAGTGCGACAAAAATACCAATAAGCAATGTCAACTTCTTGAACTCAGATGTTGTGAAGATACTGCGGAGGAAGAAGAGAATGGAAAGCTTGGTGCTGTACAGATGGACGCTGTACATGATCTGATCGATCCAGAAAAGCTTCAACAGTTCGTACAGCCTTTCAAATGGTTGAATGTCCCAGATATTCATACCAAAGCCAAGATCGGCGACTAGTCCATGTCAGCAAGCATGGATCTGTATGGGGAGGTATGGGACTTACGTCTGCAGGCGAGCCAGATATATGGCACTGTAGCGCACTTCCCAAAAGTCAGTACAGTAAGTTAATTCACGATAATTGGAACTTACAGCCGCTATCATGATGAAATAGTCATCGGGGCCGAGCTTGCCTAGAATCTTAACTTTGGAGTAGATTCTCAAGATAACAGCGATCTCGGCGAGGATACAGGCCACAAGAGAGTTGATCCTGAACTTCATCTGCTGACTCTTTACTGGAACACCACAAGCCGCACTCTGAACTCTCATGAGCGCTGTGATGAAGATTCAATTAGTTTTATTCTGTGCGGCCAAGTTGTAGATTGACTTACTCAACGAGTCTTTGACCGTGCAGTTCTCTAAGACACAAGCCTGTGTCAAACCGGCGAAAGTTTGATCAGTGCACAGACATGTTGTGTTTGTCACGGCACATGGCGACTTTGGTATCGCTTGTTGTACACATTTCAGCTGTCATGGTTGTTAGTACGGGCGTCGGTGAGGCGTGCTCCTCAACTCACATCACAGGCGGGAAGCTGCGCCGCCAAGTCTGCAAAGGAGGCTGCATTAGCAAACGCCACCAGGGCTACCGCCAGAAGAGAGAATGAGATGAGACGCATGGCTGAGGAACGCGGTCAAGCTGGTTGAGTCTGCAGTATAAAAAGACCAGAGCGAATATCTAAGAGAGGATCAAGGTACCTATTCAAGTCTTATATGTCGTTATTTATGTCTGATTGAAACCCCTTCAACTGGCTAAAACTTCCCCTGAAGATTCAAGATTGTAACTACCGAAAACCTGGCGAAATTCTCATCTTCCAGAACCGTGTTTGATGTGGATCTGAACCGTTGCGTCTCAACTTTCCCAATCCATGTTGCATTCTTAAACTTTTCTTTGTTCTCAATCACCAAATTGACCCGCTGTGACATTACCCGGTTCAATGTCTGCCCTTGATAAAGGAAAAAAACGTTGAAGCTAGCAATCTTTGAAACGGCCGGCCTAGGAGCCCAACATGCCGGTACCAACGTGGGGTGGTATTCCAGAGCCAACGGTTGAAGATCAACATTTCGTGAACCATGGCCCTGGCTTCGTTGCTTCTGCCGACGAGGTGGATAAGCCATGGTCACTGTGAAAACGGTTCCCCGAGACTAACACCCCTGCGCCTGTCCGCTCCTAATGCTACGTCAGATTACCAACGGCTAGGGATGCTACGTAGAGGATCGTTCCTAGTGGCTGAATTCGCTAGACTTGCATGACATGCAAGTACGAGGAACATGGTTCTACTAACTGCCGTGGTAAAGATTACGGCTAGGGTTGTTTCCCCGACCATGACAAGATGGTGGAAGTTGACGTACGTAGGCAAATCACTGGGAGTAGAGTCCTTATCGTGGAATTCCACAAAGAATTTAACGGCTCCCCACAGGCTAATGCACCTCCCGCAAACTTATCCCTTCTTGACCAGAAATGACATGTTATATTCATGTAGGGCTCAAGTGCACCTTGGACGGAATTGTAGCCCATTGAAGATGTAGGACAGTTGTAAATCTGGATATCTCCGTCGTATTCAAGAGATTGATGAAGATCTTTCGCAATGTATCCCGCTTGAGTCTATCACTTCTGATAGGAATACCATCCCTTGTAATTACAATAAAATAACCAAGCTCCGGAGACGTTGACAAACAACTCCGCGCCATGGTATAGTTCCCAGTCTAGCTGTGCCGATCTAAACTTTGCTTTGCCAAGCTTGTACTCCAAAGCTGTTTGGTGGATAGGATGTGACTCCTAGTCAATGCCTTACTCTTGACAAGAGGGCACCCCTGTCTTCAGGGCTGGCCAGCCACAGTTGTCAGTATTCGAACTCATCTCGCTCTATTGGACGATCCCTCAACGAGAAGCGCTGAGGAATGGGTTTCTTTCTCACATGTAGTATTGGGTTTTGATGAGCAATGCAACACCCCCTTAGTCCCGGAAGGCCGGCTTCTTCTGCAAGGCGAAGATCTGCTATCTGCACTAAAACACCGCTATATAAACACAAGAATGACCTTCTAAGCCATGACAAATGAGCCAATTCTCATTCGTATTCACTCTTTAATCTTATCTTCTTCCACATCTTTGAAGACTGTCCACTCCTTTTCGCTTTAATTGTCTTTACTGGTTAATATGAAGCCTTTTACCTTTGCAACTTTGGCCACGGCCTTGCTTTCCAGCCAGGCAACTGCTCTGCCTACTCTTGATCCCGATACACCCATCCCTCTCAATGCGTTCAAGTTCAACGCCCGCGATGGCCAAGACCCTCATCTCGGTATCGACCCTGAGTTGATTCGCAAGTTTGCCTCTCAGGCTCCTTCGAACCACGGAAAAAGAGTCATTGACTTTGATCCCAAGAAGCAACTCGTTGATGGTTAGTTATAAATCCTTTATCTTACTATATCATCTCACATCTTTAGTGCACGGTAAACACGAGTTCAAGGCTCCTGATTGGGATGCCGGTGAAGTCCGTGGACTTTGCCCTGGGCTGAACACCCTCGCCAACCACAATTATCTTCCTCGCAACGGTGTAGCCACTGTAAGTCCCCCAAATTCTCCCTATCCATTCAAATCTAACCCAGGGAATAGTTCACCCAGTATGTCACTGCAGTTGGCAAGGTCTGGGGTATGGCTCCTGATATGTCAGCCCTCCTCACCACTCTTGGTGTCGTCCTTGGCGGTAACCTCTTCGCCGTTTCCCAAGGTGGCTGGTCGAAGCACATGAACAACAACCTGCTTGGACTCCTCGGTACTCCGCGTGGTCTAGACGGTTGCCATCCCTTCTTTGAGGTCGACGGCAGCCCTACCCGAGGTGACTTGTATGACCCCATCGGCGACAACAACAACATGAACATGTCGTACTTTATGGATCTCTACAACCTCCAGAAGGACGCCGAGGACCCTCACTACAGCATTGAGGTTCTGTACGAGCACAACAAGAACCGCTGGCACCAGACCATCGCCACCAACCCATTTGCTTGGTTTGGCCCTGCCAGCGGCTGGCTTGTTCGTGCCAGCCCTTACTCCTTCACTGCCCGTCTTGTTGCCAACCGTAGCGCTGAGCACCCTGATGAAGGCCGACTCAGCAAGGAGAACCTCAAGAGCTTTTTTTCCGTTTATGGGCCCGAAGATAACATGACCTATGTCGTCGGACACGAGCGTATTCCCGAGAACTTTTACCGCCGTCGTTACACTGACTACGGTATTGCTGCCAATGCTCTCGACATTGTTACCCACAGCCACCCCGAGGTCCTCAGGTAAGTAATTTCATCTCTTCGTACAAGAATATTGACTAAGGCATCTCAGCATCGGCGGTAACACCAACGGTGTCAACACTTTCGTTGGTATCAATACTGATGACCTCGCTGGTGGAGTACTCAATGGAAAGAATCTTCTCGAGGGCAACCACCTGGTATGCTTCGCTTTGAACGCCATCAGGACAGTCTCTCCCAATGCTCTCTCATCACTGTTCGCTACCTTGACCTCTGTCACCGATGTCATCTTCGCTGCTCTTGAACCTATCATGGGTGCCATGGATTGCCCCGTGTATGGCGACCTCAGTGTGAACGGTACCAACTGGTTCGACTTTAACAAGAAGACGTACCCCGGCTTCAAGAAGGCTGGTGGTGGCTGGTAAGCATAGACCAATAGCCTGTCTGCATCAAGCATTTCTAGCCTTCCTTTCAAGAGATAGAATCTGTATTATAGTTGATCATAAAAATAACGTAATCAACGGCCCCGGAGCCATTACACCTGACTATATTGTACCTCATTATGTAATTTCCTAACTCTAATTTATTGTGAGTGAAAATTATGTTTCTGGTCTAAGCCGATGATTGGCAAATCTTTTGTGATAAATAAATAAGAATGTGCTGGTGACATAATACAGCGCAAGAGGGGGTGTTAAGAGATTCGCGTCATAGACTTTTCGAAATTCCATTCCCCTTGATTAATCATGCTGAATAAGAGAACCCCGTTTGCATGATAGCCGCATAATTACGTATAGGCCAGGTCATCAGCTGTTGTTTCCGGCACTGCAATAGAAGCCGAGGAGGGTTTCTAGTGTCGGTCTATGCAGTAATTAACGGGATTAGCGTTTGGCACAAGTTTTGCGGTCCAAACCTCGGTAGTTATTTTCTGTTTTAAGCACTTCCACCGCAGACTATACCACAATTGTCAGTGTAAAGTGGGATATGACGGCATTAATTGGGTCATTCTGATTTGGAGAGAGCTTGTGGCAATGATGAACTACACGCTACGAATGTGAAAGTCATGACATCACAAATATTTGATTTCTAATTGACGAAAGACCTTAAAAGGCGACTCATACCGCAGCGATTCCGCCCAAGAGTAATAATAGCACATATTACAAAAATATACCAAAATGGCACCAAAACGATTTACCGATGAAGCCGCCGACCCGAGCCTTCTAGGCCAGCCTCTCAAATTCGAGTTCAGCGGCCAGACCGCCCAGAACCGATTTATGAAGGCTGCTATGACAGAGCGTCTCTCAACCTGGGACCCCAAGGTCCTCGAGAAGCGAGGTGTCCCTACACCAGAACTTATCAACGTTTACCGACGCTGGGGCGAGGGAGAATACGGAGTCATCTTGACTGGAAACGTCATGATTGAATACGACCATCTTGAGGCCGCTGGCAACCCAATCATCCCAAGAGACGCCGAGACATCCGGTGAGCGATTCGAAGCTTTCAAGGAGATGGCGACCGTGAGCAAGAAGCATGGTAGCTTGATCGTTGCGCAGGTTAGCCACCCTGGACGTCAGGTTCCCGACAACATCCAGAAGCACCCTATCTCTCCCAGTGATGTGCAGCTCGAGGGTGATGTCATGGGCATGCACTTCGCCAAGCCCAAGGCTATGGACGAGCAGGATTTCAAGAATGTCATCGAGGGCTTCGCTCACGCTGGAGAGTTCCTTTACAAGGCCGGCTACGACGGTATGCAGTTGCATGGCGCACAGTAAGCAAATGTATCCTTCGACCAGTTAAACGAAACTGACAATCTTTCAGCGGTTATCTGCTGGCACAGTTCTTGTCACCCACAACAAACAAGAGAACAGACAAGTATGGCGGCTCAATTGAGAACCGTGCTCGCATCATTGTCGAGATTGCAGATGCCATCCGAGAACGCGTACCCGACAAGTCCTTCGGTTTGTCCATCAAGGTCAACAGTGTCGAGTTCCAAAAAGGCGGTTTCTCTACAGAAGACTGCAAGGTTCTTTGCCGCCAGCTCGAGGAGCACGGCTTCGACTTTGTTGAGCTTTCCGGCGGAACCTACCAGAGTCTTGCCTTCTCTCATAGACGAGAGAGCACCAAGAAGCGAGAGGCGTTCTTCCTCGAGTTTGCTGAGATGATTCTCCCAGAGCTCACCAAGACCAAGGCGTATGTCACGGGCGGTTTGAGGACAGTCAACGCCATGAACGAAGCTCTCAAAACAGTGCATGGTATTGGACTGGCTCGACCTACGACCAATGAGTTTGACTTGCCTGTCAAGATTCTCAAGGGCGAGGCGACCAGTGCGATCGACACTCTGCTTGATGAGCAAGACTTTGGCATTACAAACGTTGCTGCCGGTACACAGTAAGCTTCTTCCAATCCTGTGACCAGAACTTGACATGATGCTAACTTCTTCAGAATCCGATTGGTAGGAAAGGACAAGCAGCCTCTTGATCTGAGCCGTGAAGACCACAAGAAGGCTTTCGAAGAGTCGATGCAGAAGTGGGGTGAGGGTATGGCAAACAACGAGGATCAGTCCAAATACGGATATGTCGATATTGGAGGAACCAAGCTGGAGCCTTTCGGCGCTGCGTATGCAGCGGCATAAATTACAATAGACTTTAAAGCGTATAGATAATCGATAATATCTTCATTACATTTGTACACTCACGTCAAGTTTGGACTCATCAACATACACAGTTTATGCTTCAGTCTATTTATCTATCAACTTTCACCAAGACGAATTTCCTTGTCATATCCCTTATACCTTCTCTACATCCTCATGGTTCTCGGATTGGCTGACATCTCCCTTCACATCGTGACGAAATTGCTGTTCTTCTTGTTGCAATTGCTCCTTGAGAATCTTGTCTGCTTTCCAGATAGGCTTGAGCTTGAAGAGGCGATGGACCTGCTCCAAAGGAATTCCGCTGGTTTCGGGAATCAGGAAGAAGGCAAAGATAAAGGCCAGGAAGGACAGAGACGCGAAGAACATGTATACGCCGTAGCCCATAGCAGCAAACATTTGCTCGGTAAAACGAGACACGAGGAAGTTGAAGAGCCAGTTGCTGGCAGTTGTGCAAGCCTGCGCGAGAGATCTGAAGCTGGGGTCGAAGAATTCCTACCCAATATTAGTGATGAGCAAGAAATTGCTAGATGGAAGAGACTCACAGAGTTGATGACCCATGGTGTTCCGTTCCAAGTGGGGGTGTATACAGCGGTCCACAGATAGAAGAAGACGATGGCTGCAATACCGCTTCCAGTAAGATGGTCTTGGGGGTTCTTGGTAGGATCGACAACGTAAATGTAGGCACCCAGAACCCACATACAAATACTACCAGTGATGCCACCGATCAGCAGCAGCTTTCGTCTACCAAGCTGATCAACCAAGAACAGTAGCCAAACAAAGGTCATGACAGCCTTGACGACACCAAAGATACCCGTCATGACGTTGACGGTATCATGTTGAACACCGATACTCTGTTGAAGATTAGTAATTAGTATTTCTTGCTTCAGATTGTGGCTCTTGTACGTACAGAGAATACGGTGGGTGAGTAATAGTTGATGGCATTGATGCCCGAACCGTTCTGCCAGAAAAAGAGCATGCATCCCAGGAAGAGTCGCCACATCATATTCGGTCTTTCGGCGAGAGCCTTGAAAGGTTTCCACAGACCTAGACCAACAGTAGATTTTTGTATCTCGTGAGCGTGATCAATTGCAGAAACTTCCTCGGTGATGTAGATATCGGTCGGTGTAAGCTGTCGGATCCAGCAGAGGTTGTCCATGGCCTGCGTTCTACGGTCTTGTAGGAAGAGCCAGCGAGGCGATTCGCGAAGCCATAATGTACCAAGAAAGAGAAGACCCGACGGGATGATCTGGACTGCAAATGGAACAATCCATTGTTGGTGGCCCTCAGGCATATGCTTCTCAACACCAAACTGCTCAACTGTCAGTGATTGATCGTCAGTACAAGTGAATGGCTTCAACTCACATTGATCCAAAAGCCAACCAGTCCACCAATCTGCCAGCCTAGCTCATAGAGACCGACCAGGCGACCTCGAATAGCTGGGGGTGCTAGCTCAGAGAGGTAGATTGGGATGATGTTCGAGGCAATGCCCGTTCCAAGACCTGATAGAACCCGACCTCCGTATAGAATACCCAGCCCAGTGCTAGAGTTAGCACCACACTGGAGACCGGCTCCGAGTGTGAAGGTGGCAGATGCGATGGAAAGACACCACTTGCGGCCGACCCAGTAGCTGAGTAGATAGGTGAGAAGTGCGCCGAAGAATGCACCAGCAATGAAGAGAGAGACAATGTTCTCACTGATCAAGTTCCGCTCCTCGGCGGTCTTCTGATCAATTCCAAACTCCTTCTTGAATGAGTCGAGTGTAATGGTTGTTCCGATAAAGGCACTGGTGTAGCCGATCATGTTGGAACCGCACGACGCAACTATAGCCAATACGTAGACACGCCAATTGTAGACCGATGGCGGCGTTGGCCGATCTTCGGCGAGAGTGAGGATTCCCATGATGTAAGAAATGAACGCGAGTGATGCGCGAGCAGAAAGCAATCAGGATGACGAGTTGGCGCAGGGTTCAACGCTTTATAGGAAGCAGTAGGATCCGGGGCCCCAACATCAGATGGAGAAAATGTTTGTCTTCCCCGACTTGACAAAGTTTTCTTCTCCATACGCTACGTTACAAGATGCCCACATTGCTCTGGGGCACGGAGGATAATATGGATCTTATGGAGCACCTGAGTCGGGCCGGGCGAGCGTTTTCCCCGTATGGGGCATACGGTGACTGACTTGGCTTTCATTACCTATATCGGAGGTCTAATTGATTCGTGTGACGGTGAATGATTCGCTGTTTCGGCAAAGACAGTCTTGTAGACGTCAATGACAGTGAGTGTGAAGGGGCGTTTGGCCTTTAGTCGCCAAGTCAATTGAGCCTCACATTGAGCCGCAAAGATCCACACCAATCGCCCGCCAAGCAGAAACTATTTACCACCATGAAACGGCACCTAAATTCTCCGTGAAAGAAACAGGACTTGTCATAAATCCCACTATCCCCGCCTAATGCCCGCACCCCGGATGGTCCGGCGATCAGCGCGGAGAGCGATTTTGTCCTCCAGGTTTTTGGAGTCTCCGGTAAAATCTTTAACCCCGCGAGTTGTGAGCCTTTTCCGCAGCAGAGGGATAAAAGCTTGAATGGGCCACGTCAATGCGTGAGTGCAAACAACAAAGCCGGGTAACGGCACGTCTAGCGGTCTCGGCTATCATAAACGAGACAAGCGATTGGATATACAGGGAAGTTTGCTCAATGGTGCTTATCGTCAATGAGAGCGAATCTCCAATACCTCGCATCTAATCGGTTGAGTCTTGATCCAGAGACCTGGAGACCCCGTGGAGTAATAAGCATAGGTAGTTACAGGGAGCACTGATAAGCATCATGCCAATTACGTATATCATCAATCCATGTTGATCCACTCAACAATGGTATTTCCGTCCACAACTCTCCAGTCCTGGCAAAGGCCCAAGCCGGATGACTGATTATCAGGCGGTGCTGGGGACCATAATTTCAAAACTATCCTGCTATTGTGTCTTAACTGCCTCAGACACACGCTCTATGAATACCTAGTCTTTCTGGCACAGAACAAATGTTAGAAGATCGTAGCTTTTGTAATCCTACCAGTTCATTGTATCTGAGGCTTTCTGAATAATGTTTCTAGCGTATATCTTAACGAAGCATCGGATCTGGGCGCATAAATAAAGAAAAATCTCGCACGAAAAGATCTGATGTCGCATTTTTCGTACATGTCAAATCCTCTTGAAATTATGTTAAGAATCCAGATTCACGATCACTTTGTAATAGTTCTCATTACTCCTCTCGCTATTGGCCACACCAGCCAAGCAAGGATGACTTTACCAACTAGAAGAAATTTTTAGAGATAGGCTTTCTTGAGACTCATATGCATCCAGATTTCGCCAGAGATTCGATGTGTTTTATGTGAATCTACTGACGAACGCTTAGAAGGCTTACCCTACACCAGTTGGCCTCAGGCATCAGCCACTGATCATCAGATAGCAGAGAAGATAAGATATGATAAGATAAGACAATCCGGCAATCAAGCTATTTTCGTCTTCGAGCTGCTCACGTCGAAAACAACTGATAAAAAAGACCATTTACTACCTGCCAAGAACAATGAAGATTTGAACTCCACTCGTGATATTTTTTTGAGATCTTGAGCGACTCATGATGGAGGTCGCGGCGAATCGATCCCTTCACACACAGAGGCGCGTATCCTCTAGTCGCGTCGCCCCAATTGTGCCAGTGCTAGCTCTGTGTCTCTTTGTTAATCTCGCGATGAGCCTTTACCAGCTCCCTTCAAATCGTTTGATCGAGAGACGACTATGTGTGGATTACTATCGCCGCACAAATCCATCACTTATCCAGCCCGATGGCAGTCTAGACGAGAAACTATGCAAAATTCGCGACATCGAGAAAGATCTTGGAAGAATTCAGGGCGCACTGGAAACCCTTTGGGTAGCAGGAGGTAGGCCAACACTAAACGATTGACTTGTACGCCTGACTTATGAATCGTAGACTTTATTATGACTATCCCTCTCAGCTTTTTGGCTGAGAAATGGGGCCGTCGTGCTATTCTGAGACTCAACCTGCTTTCTCGTGGCGTCTTGCTACTGTGGGCTATCATGGTTGGGACCTTTGACACCTTGCTGCCGACCAAAGCTATAATAGCCGGGTCTGTTCTCTCAGTTCTTGGAGGGGATTGCGTCTTCAACTCGCTCACTTACGGTCTCGCATCAAACCTGACAGGGGACCACGTGCAACGGGCTATATACTTTGGATACATGAGTTCTGTCTCTTACGTCGTGGCGCTTCTTGGTCCTGCACTTGCATCATCGACTATGACTATATCACTCTGGCTACCATTCTGGCTCGGCATCATACTGCTTCTGCTGGCTGTGCCCACTATACAGAAGTTGCCTTCGCTGGAAGAGCCCGATAGAAACGCCGATGGTCTTGAGGACGGACAGCGTGAGCCTCTTCTGTCTTCGCCTCTGCTCAAAGCTCAAGATGATCAAAAGCCTGTGTTTCAATCAGTTGCCGAGCGGCTCCAGACAATCAAGACTATTGTCAATAGCCACCCCAGAAACTTTACACTCCTGCTTTTCAGCTTCTGGCTCACCTCACTTGCCAGTTCAGACACAAAGCTTCTGGTCCAATATATCTCAGCACGCTATCACTGGACGTTTGCCTCTGCTGGATATCTCCTATCCGGGAAGGCCGTTGTGAATTTCACGCTGCTTACAGTCATTATTCCCAGAGTCCTGCGATCCGCCCCCATGGCACAGGCGGAGTCACCCCAGCTTGTAGACAAGTCGAACATCAGGAATGTCATGTATTGTCTTGTTGCATCAGTGTTGGGCGCTTTGGGAATCGCTATGGCGGGTATGATCTGGATGTTGGTGCCGTCAATGTTTGTCTATGCTCTTGGGTCTGCCCTACCCATATTCACTCTATCGCTTCTCAAATCTCCTGCGGTATCCCCGCCACATACAGAAGACATGATGAGTTCTTCTAACCCAGAAGCCCACATCTTCTCCATTGTCATGCTGGTCAAAACCGCCGGTTCGCTTCTGGGTGCACCTTTAATGGCCACACTTTGGGTCCGTGGTCTCGATCTCGGCGGCGCAGCTTTGGGGATGCCTTTCTTCGTCAGTGGAGCGTGTTACACTGTGGCGATATGGGTGTTTGCAAAAATGAAACTGGACTGAGGGATGAGGCTCTATTTTTGGGGAGTGGTGGTGTCGACCGCAAAGTTTGACGACAAGACCTGTCTGAAGAGGTCTGAAGACAATCATACCTTGTAATCTTAGTAAAGTGGTCCGCCGTCAATGTTAGACAAGTATGACTTACCTTGCTGGAGAAACAGGGTACCAATTTATGAGAGTGGCTCGTTTCAAGATATGGAGCCCTTGTCCACCTTGATCAGTGACAGCGTAAAACATCAAATCACGCGAACCAAAATTGGAGATCCTTGGCAAAAAAAGCTTGAATGCAAACGAATTCTCCAGTAAAATCTTGGCTGCAATCGATTGGGATCGACAGGTTCGTCTCGTGTTGTGCCCTGCAAACATTTCCTCAAATACCAGCTACATATCGCTGTTGTAAGGACGACAAGTTGTGAAAATTGTCAGCAGTGTTGACTTTCGAAAGACGTATCATCTAACTCTTCACAAACATAGTACGTATTCGAGACCAGATTTTAATCAGCGGATCTTTGTTTAGTATCACGATGGCCGGTCTGACGATAGTCTTTGTGCTGGTCAGTCAGTAAACGAGGCTAAAATTAGGCGGATTGTTAAGCTTAACCCCCAGTCAGGGGCCATGTTTCAGCGCCGATTAGCTCTCCAGTGATCGTCGGCTGGCCTCATGTCGGCCGCAGGGATTTCGCACCAAAAGCTGTACCGCGATAGGTGGCATTTTAGCTGCCTGAAACAAATGGGCAAGAATGTGTCAATTAAGAATTTTGCCATGCCAAACGGTGGGTGGTTTCATCGTAAATTATCAGTGCACTTCGGCGAATACGCGCTTAGCGAGCGAGCGAATGGGGAAAGTATGTCACTGGAAGAACGAATGAATCTCCAACAGTGACAGGTGTATAAAGATTTAGATAAGTGCATGAACATCCTCTTCTCACTCTCAAACTCATCATCACTTTCTTTACTTTCCATTCCACTCTTTTGACAAGCTGGGCTTTGTCGTTCTTTACTTGTTTTAACAATATCCAAGATCCCAAGCGGTTTGATACCACTGTTTGCCAGTTCATTTCTTTCACATTTCAATCGATTCCTACCAAAACTTCAAGATGCAGTATCGTATGATCGTGGCGGCCACTCTGGCCATCGGTGCCTACGCCGCTCCCGCTGCCCAAATCACCGGCGCTCCCTCTCTCTCTCGACGCCAGGAGACTGGCGGTGCTGGTGGTAGCAGTGTTCTTGACGCTCCTATGACCATTGCAGCCGGTGAGTCTTTTGACGGTGGTAATGCCGTTTTCGACCGTGGTGTCTCTTGCACTGGTCAAGAGGAGGGTGGCGACTCTGATGCTGTCTTTATCCTTGAGAAGGGTGCCACACTTTCTAACGTCCGCATTGGTAAGTCAAATCAATATCCCTTACATCAGACATCGCCTGACTGTTCTAGGCCCCAACCAAATTGAAGGTGTTCACTGCAACGGTGGCTGCACCTTGAACAACGTCGTCTGGGACGCCGTTTGTGAGGATGCATTCTCCATCAAGAAGCAAGAGGACGGCGAAACCACCACCATCAACGGTGGAGGTGCCACTGGCGCCGAGGACAAAGTCATTCAGCACAATGGTGGCGGTACCGTCATTATCAAGGATTTTGAGGTTTCTGATTTCGGCAAGCTCTACCGCAGCTGTGGTAACTGCAAGGAGATGCCCGCTCGCCACGTCGAAATTTCTGGCGGTTCTGCCAGCAATGGAAAGATACTTGTCGGCATCAACACCAACATGGGCGACACTGCCAAGATCTCCGGCATTCAGATCACCAACGTTCCCAAGGAATGCATTACCTTCAAGGGTGTCACTGATGGCAGCGAGCCTGAGGAGGTTGGCACTTGTGACTCGGATGCTGGGTCTGGTTCGGGATCCGGCGACTCTGTTGCCGCTCCTGCTACCTCTACTACTCCTGCTACTCCCACCACTCCTGCCGAGGGATCTGAGACTCCCATCCAGTCAGATGTCGTTGGACAGCCTTCCGAGACTCCGGCCGAGGGATCTGAGACTCCCGTCCAGTCAGATGTCGTTGAACAGCCTTCCGAGACTCCGGCCGAGGACTCTGATGATGCTGATGCTGATGAGTCTAGTGATGACAACCAGGATGAGGACTCTGACGATGGCGAAGATAAGGACGACTCTGATGAGAAGAAAGATGAGGAGGAGACTGAGGAGGAGAATGGTGATCAAAACCAGGGTGCCTTCCCCAGTGCGCCACCTCAATTCGGAACTCCTGGCCAATTTGGTGGTCCTGGCCAGTTTGGGGGTTTCCAAGCCTAATCATCTGTCATTGTGAGAGTGAACAGCCCAAGGCTGAGTTGGATCGTGCCTCGGCTGTAGAGTAAAACATGTCCTTACTAGTTATAAGTTAGCTGATTGAATGCAGGAGAATGATATGCCACATCTGAATCTTATCTACTGAAGTGCTTACTCTTTTCTTGGCTTGACGAGGCATTCCTATTGAAGTTGCTAAGAATAACGAATCGCATGCAATTCTAATTGCCATTGGTAGTTACAGCAGCGCGAAACACGGTCAGCAATGAGGCGCGTTTTAGGAAATGGCCGACTTAGTGGTTAAGTTATTTTAAGACGCCAGGCCACTGATGTAAGCAAATGTGGTTCTTTCGGTCATCCCGTGATGCTGATTGGGTCAACATAGCCTCAAAGGATCAGGCCCAGACACTGAGCTAAGGCATTGTTCATTTCGGAAGATCGGCTGCGCCATGGCCTTCTAGTGCGCTGTAATTTAGTTGCTCTCGGTCCTATAAAACCCTTCTGTGCCTGTTTTATGGAAAGGGGAAAAGGTTTCTATTTCCGTGCTCCACATTTCCTTTTTTCGATTTATTCCTTCATTCGCAATGGTTACATTGAGGAACGTCGTCGGCCTAGGGCTCCTGGCGCAGTCCGTATACTCTATGAACCTTGACAGTAAAGATGGCATCGAGAAAGCATCCAAGGCTCTTGCGTCGGATCTCATCAAGTTCTACAAAGGGAATGAGAGCGGACAAATTCCCGGACTCTTGCCTGAGACAAAGATGGGAACTGACGGCTACTATTGGTACGAATCTGGAGCTTTCATGGGCGCTTATGTCGACTATTGGCAATTGACGGGCGACGATACCTACAATGACCTTGTGTCAAAGGGTATCCAATGGCAGGGAGGAAAGGACAACGACTTCATGCCAGCCAATCAGAGCGCCAGCGAGGGCAACGACGATCAGTCTGTTTGGGCACTCAGCGCCCTGACTGCGGCTGAGTATGGATTTCCCGCGGCTGATAAAGGACCTGAATGGATTGATCTGGCTACTGCTGTTTGGGAAGAACAGCGGTCTCGATGGGATGCCGAAGTCAAGGAGGATGTTTGTGATGGTGGCCTCCGATGGCAGATTTTCCCGTTCAACAACGGATATGGTTACAAGCACAGTAAGTTCATTCTCATGATATTTTGGCATCATTAAATTGACCCATCTAGCTCTAAGCAACGCTCTCTTCTTCAACATCGGGGCGCGTCTCGCCCGAATGACGGGTAATGATACATACGCCGACTATGCGTCAAAAACCTGGGAGTGGCTCGAGGCCTCAGAGCTAATCAACAACAAGACTTGGGCTGTGTACGACGGGGGGCAAGCAGCCCAGAACTGCACAGAGATCAACAAAATCCAACTATCTGCAGGATCTGCATCCCTTGCCATGGGTGCTGCGTTCATGTACAACTTTGTAGGTTGAAATCGCTATATTTTGAGAAGTCCAGCACTAATACGTATACAAAGACTGATGGATCGAACGAATGGAGGAAGCGTACCGAAGACATCACTTCAACTACTCTAAAGTTCTTCTTCAAAGACGGCGAGTTCAAGGAAATTTCGTGTAGCAAAGGAACCTGCCCGCGGGACATCGTCACTCAGAAAGCCCTTGTCCACAGATGGCTAGCAGTGACTACTCAAGTCGCTCCTTTCACAGCCAATTCAGTTCTCCCTGTTCTTCTCACATCAGCCAAGGGACTCAAGGCCGAGGGTAATGGCAAGGACGCCTTGGAACAAACATTGGCCAATTTTGCTGTCATATCGAACCTCTTGATTGCCGACTCTTCTGCTCCTGGAACCGGGAACAGCACGAATGGAAAAAAGACGGATGAGACAAAGGACAGCCCTTCTTCGACCACAAGCTCTGGCACTAGCGCGTCAGCGACAGAGGCTGCAGACAACTCTGCCCCCAAGGGTACGGGTTCAGGAAGCTTTCTGGCTCTTTGCGTGATTGTTTTGGCTTTTCAATGGGTTTGGTAGAACTGAACATTGCTACTTTAATTACATCATCTGGATCAACACTTACCTATTGTTCACCCCTGAATGTTTGTCAAGCTTGTTGTAGATCTGATTAGAGGGTGTACCGTGCGGAGGGGTTTGATATTGAGTCCCGCTTGACATCTTGGACAGATGCTGTAGATGAGATCGGCGAAAAGTAACAAGAGCATATTGAAGCGATCCAGGAATTGAACCACATCATCATAAACACATAAACACAAGTTCTTGAAGCTGGCCGTAACGGAGAGTTCATTTCGAAAATGTGTGTAGGTGCACGAGGAATTGCTTAGGCTATTGGTGAATTAAAACCTATCTGGTTGTTATGTACTCGCTATGATAAAACTAGTAAAACTAGAAACTGAATCCTATTTATGTACAATTTGGAACGCATCTTCCATTAGGGTTCATTCTGAACTACAGCGGCGGTAGTAGTTGTGGTATTCATCGACTCTTAACTCGCGCCCTTCCGGGCTGCTCCTTCAAAATCTCCCTGATTCCTGCTAACTTGACGTGGTTCTGATATAGCTTCTTAATCTTATGGGGACTGATATTCGTAGTATAGTGGTATGGTGTAGTAGAAGGCCGTTTCGTGTCGTTACTTGGCTTGGGATGTCGAGAGCCGACAGGTGGACGTGTCGTTTGTTATCCGACAAGTCAATGTAGTGGTGTTTTTGAACAGTTCATTTCTATTCTTTATTGGCGACCAGAAGGGATGGAGATTCCCGACCAGCGAGGAGCCGAAGAAGGCTCAAAGACGTTGGTACCCAAAGGAGGGTCGCGGCTGGACATGGTGGACATGCTGGGAGTCTCTTTGACGATAGCAGAAGACTCGGAGACGTTGACACCAGCACCCCAGAACTTATCCATGATAGGATCATGGACAGCACTGTCGCGTCCGTTGGACGAACTTCGGCTGGGCTCCGTAGTGCTCAGACCTCGTGTCTGGGTGAGACCAAGACGAAGGGCACGGGGAGCAGTGCGGGCACCGCGGCAGAGAGTCTGGATGGAGGAGCTCATATTGAAGGTTTATTGAGATTGGAGAGTAGTGATACAAGGAGTTTATGAGTTGGAGATGGAATCTGGGGAACTTGGGGTCAACGTATTCTACTTATATCCTTCTCCGGTAGGTCTTCCGGAACGGGGTGCTTCGGCTCGGATGAATGGAATCGGTCTGAAATAGGAAATCACACACACACGACTCCCCCGCATTGTTAGCCGGTGGACTCCGCATTTACCCCAAAGTGGTCCGATAGTGTCTCTAGGACCGATGTCGGTAGTTGTTTAACCCAGCGGTTACGATGTTTTAATTGGAGGAAACGTGTCAAGATGCTCGAGTGGTGACCCATTTTCCCGATTTCCCGGCGATGTCAGACCACCTGCAAGTGTACAAGGTCAACCCCAAGGAAGCCAACACTGATAAGTGTTTCTCCAAAGTTGGAAGCATGTATATCTTGAGAGATTCATGTAGTGACCAAGTAGACGACTTATCCCAGCTTCAGAGACAATGCGGCTAGTCGACCCTCTTGTCTATGACAGTTGCAATTTATCCGGTCTTATCTCTTATCATAAACCTTCTAGACCCTGCATATGTGTTGGTAAGACGGCGGTTAGCCGAGTAGGTTGTTGCAGAAGGAGATGGTGTGCTGGATCCTACGGAAGGTTGGATTTAATTAGTAAGTAATCGTGTACCAGCCTGACCTGACGGCTATATTGGACAATACGGTATCAAATTCCAATCACTCCATCAAAAGCTTGGTTATGAGTAGTTATTGGCAGTTAACAATGACATCACAGCGATGAAGGTACACACAAGCGGGAATTAATCAGGAATTGTATTCTGAGACTGCGAAAGCACATGACTCTAATCAGAGCTCCTATAAGCAGACGTTAAGACATAAAAGGGAAAGAATCTAGTGTTGAGTTTTTTTTCGAGCAGTTTATGCAAGAGAGTCGCATTGAAATCATGCTAGTTGTCCTGAAATCAGGTCCCATACCATAGCTTGCGCCTTACTCCATATTCCTACCGTGAGCAAGCAGTTTGCTTGAGTGGAAAATGACTGGAAGAGTTTAGTTTGTAAAAGAGATTTGACGGTGTGACTGTGGTAGCTGTCCACCGTCTGTTGGAAACACATGTGCTGCAAAGGACCTGTGGCTCGGTTGATACATCGAGAATCCTTTGTCACGCAGGTATGTGAACAAAATCAAAAATGAATCGTGGGCATGATCCTGCCATCCCCTAGACATGGAAAATATCAACAATCCAACCGCTGGGTATCGTTTGTAGCTCGTGAAGATGAATCCAGCAAAGAGAAATTCCTTTCCCGTTGCCCAATCACTTGAAACCTTCATCCGATTTATGTTCGCGACCTTTTAGTAACCGTTTGTTGCTGAAGACATGGAATTTCTTCCACGACGACCACGGCGAGACTCGTTAGTCACAGATTTGGTGAGGGCGTTGTCGACCACGACATCTTCCCTTTTGAGGCTTGGATGAGGAATCCATACAAGCTGGAACGTTCCAATCAGCGCAACAGCAACGAGACTGGCCCACGCTGTGGCTGAACCTGCAAGAGCGTAGAAAACTCCAACCAAAGGCGGTGCAGCAGTGCGTGCCAAACATGCGCCAGACATAGCCAATCCGTTGACTCTACCGAGGACCCGAGAAGAAGGCGTGGCGTCCTTGATAAGAATCAGAGTCACAGGCGCCACAATGAGACCGCAGAAGCTCTGCATGACGAGGGAGGCGTAGATACCGACCGAAATCCAAGGCTCGGCAAAAGCAGATAGGAAAGGCATAATCATGTACGACACGGGGTAGAGAACGACCATGCTGAGGAAAGAGTGCCACACGCCGATACGGCTGACGAAAACGGGGAAGATGACGGCTTGGATGAACAAACCCAGAACACCATTTACCGCCAGGTACACTCCCACGTCGTGCACAGTGTAACCCATACCGCCAAACCAGTCAAAACGTCCGCGTGTCTCGGAAGGATCATCGAGTAGATACGTGGCGAGAAGGCTGCTCGCAGCCATTTGGTGGTACGAGAAAATAAGCAGTGCGACAATCAACATCACCAGAGTCCAGGAGTATATCTTCTCGCCGGGCCTGGGGCCCTCTTCCTCCTGCTCCTCGTTCGGGGGAGTGAGAAGGTCATCGGGTAGTAGGATAGAATGGACTGTTCCAAAAGACGATCGTCGCAGGTCGATAAAGTCGTGCTCAACAGCCATTCCCAGACTGGACTCGGCAAAGCGTGGGCGTGATCGGCTGGTGGAAGGGGACATGTGTCTTTGGTTGCGTGAGATGGAGCTGCGCATGTGAGATCGGTGGAGAGGAGTTCTCTCGTCGATGGATTCCAAGTCGTCGACCACGGGGATATCCTGGTAGTTGGAGACGGTCTCAATATGTCCCTCGGAACCGGGTTTCACGAGGGTCTCTTCCAAGAGGAAAAGACCTTGAATGACAGCAATGGCAACTACGGCCACTGAAACCAAGTTGGGGAGGAGATACGGATATCTTCCAAACAGGCCATCTTTCGAAAAGACCGAAGGATAGAATACCGCGGGCTGAGCGAGGAAGCCTCCCATGGCGGAGCCGATGATGCCACCCAGAGTCCAAACGAAAGGCTGCACAGCATAGGCCCTGGCTGTGATAAAGTTAGCATTTTCCACATGGCAACTTAAAAGTGTTGAGAAACTTACGCTCATGCTCGGGCAACTTCACCATCTCGGCGACCATGGTCTGCATGACAGACACATTGCCATTGAGAGCGCCGCCAACAAACCTTGCCAGCAAAGCGACCCAATAGCTCTTGGCCAAACCGAAAATCAGACTCGACAAAGCTACACCAACAAGTCCGAACAAGACGACAGGCTTTCGGCCAACGCGGTCGGACAAGACACCCCATCCCATCGAGGTCAAGGCCTCGGCAATAGCGTAGGCCGAGACGAGCAGACCGGCGTAAAGTGAGGCATCTTTTTCAGGAATGCCCAAGTCCTTGACCATAACAAAGGTGTAGGCCAGGATGGAGTTGAAGGCAATGGGCTCTGAAAAGCGACATATTGCTGGTGTTTGTTAGCTGGGGGTGCAAGGTGAAGCGGGGTGTGATGGCGATGGAGGTGAGCGGTGAAGCGAGCGGGCTTTGACGTACCGAGAATTAGAAGCTGCCTCGTGGGGAAGGCATTGGGATCTTTGGCGGATGCGACCTTTGCTTTCCTTAGATTCATGGTCTCTTCTTCTTCTTCTGTTCGTCTCCAGAGAAATTGACCAGGAACTAGGAAGGGAAGCGATGTTGGAACCTGAGAGTTGGGAAGAGAAAAGAAAAGAAAAATCTTTTGTGTTTTGGGCGGGCCATATGACTTTCAAGTACGGGTAGCCTAACAGAATTTCCCACAGGCACTGAATCAGGCGGTCGTGGTAGCACGGCCCGCAGACCGACCTCGAGGTGCAACGCTACAGGCTACAGGCCTTGAGCACCACTAAACTACGGCGCTGCAACCCCCCACGTCGTCGGTTGCATGTTGCCACAGACCCCGGTTTATCTTTTTTTTTTGTTCTTTTTAATCACTACCCTATCACTTGGCAACGCGACAAAGAGGAGTAGGAGGAGAATAAACCGGGTTCATCGCAGCTGTCAGTAATAGCGTTTGCATGGGCCATGCAAGACATTTCCATTGTTCCCAGGCTATCGTGGAATGGGCGTTGGCCGAGACTCAATACCTCTGCGCATTCCCGGGCTGACCCTCCCTCATTACTCGAGACGCCGATTCTGCAGCGCCAACATGAATCACCATCTACTTTTTGCTTCTTTTCTTTTTATTCTGTAGCGGTGCTTGCCCTGTAGCGGTGCTCGACTTCAAAGCGCCATGTATGTTCTTGTCACCGCTTGGACGACAATGCAGCACACTTGGTGATCAGTGGCAATCCATGCACTACGGTTTTGCCCCGGTGGCGAATCTACTTTAGGGGATTTTGATGTCGTCAGGGCGCATCCCCGGCTGTCAATCTGTCAAACGAACTCTATACGCGCACAGCGAAAAAGTGTAACAGACGACAGCTAAACCGACATTTCACGACACAAAAGCCTCGACCAACATTCGATGACCAAGCAAGCAATCCTTGTCTCAATTGACTCGCGATCCTCTTCTTGTCGCACACCGTTTTTCTGCCAAGTCGCTACTAACCTAGCCCACCATCCTTCTTGGGCGTGGCAAGACGGAAAGCGTCCAACTGACTAATGTCTAGTCCGAGTCGAGCCAATAAAGACATGAACTTCACAAAGCGTCCTACGGCAAAGACCATCCATCCATGCAGAAGAAAGGTGACGTGATGTCGTATTGGTACATGACAGATCGGATTCAGATCTGACTGTTTTCTCCCTAGCTTCCTTATCCAGGCCCCAGGCATGCCGATCTGCAGCAGTCAGACAGGCCTGCAGGAGGATCCAGAGGTGGAGACTGTCGCTCCTCTTCTCTCGTCTCTGTTGCACGATTGCACGTACATGTACAATGGAAGATAAAAGATAAGCTTGATAAGACCCTGATTGTTGCGGCTATATGCAGTGTAATACAACCGGGCCAATTGATACTCACCTGCCCGTTTGTCCAGAGGCTGATGGCTTGTTGCTAGTGCATGAAAGTGCCGCTCTCTCGACCTCGACTGCTGATGCACTCCCCGCTCACCGGTTGCCTAGTGTCTGGTGGCTGGGAACTGACCGTTCGGTCTTGTGCCACAGCCGAACCCGACAAAACCAGCAATACGTCGGACGACTGACGATGCAGCTGCTGTCCGTTGCAGTATCCTTGGTCATGCGCCCCAGATAGCTTATTGAGTAACCTCATAACCCCGATGGCGCAGTGACGATTCCGACCTTGTGGGTATTGATCAGAGATGGGAAATTGGAACTCCGATTCCCGAAATTGAACCCGTGGGTAGTATATTTAGCACATACGCCATCCCCTTAGACTCAATCCTTTGCTCCGGCGGTGTGGTACTTTGAAGAAAATAATCCCCGGACTTAAATTAGTCACGAGACTTTGTATCGTTGAAGCAATCGCTGATCAGACTGGTATGTGGCTGAATTATTGTGTTCATCAGAGCAAATTGTTTTTTGCGCTGGGCACGACAGGTCGTCTCAGAAGTGCAGCTATTGAATCATCATGCAGTCTGGTATTACCGTTACATACAATTTATGTGCGTGAGACCGGCTTCGTATATTTGACATCCCTGCAAGTGTCTCTGGGGTTGACGCACGGGGAAACAAGCATCGCGTAGCCCAGGAACGTGGTTTGACAGTCAAGTCTCAGCGTCATAGACGCTGGAAGAACTGAGACAGAAGTGCTTGGCAGTATACCTTTGTCTCACTAGTAATATATCACTCTGTATCCGAGATTATCAATGTTGCCTTGGTGATTCATTAATTTACTTGAGACTCGAAGGTGATCTGTTCTCTTGTTTGCCAGGATATTCGGGAGTTTTACATGTGGTTGAGAAAAAAAGGGACGTTTAGGAAGATATCTGGTTTATTACAGAATTTGTTCCATTTGATAAGAGCTACTGCCAAAACCACGGTACAAAGAAGGTTGACCAAATCGATACCACCGGGAAAGATGAAAGCAATGTACCAATGAGGGCAAACGAAGTTATTGCGGTAAGGGACTATGCGAACTTGGTCTTCGGTCGCTCCAGAAGTTCCCCGTCCAGAATAATATCAACCTTCTCGTTGTAAAAGCATAGCAAACGTGCGATACCAGCGCTCTCATGAGTCGGATGATTATAGTACCAGACCAGATTATCGAACCTTTGTCCATCAACAACCACATGGTAGTACTCAGCCTCTCCCTTATAGGGACACTTTGTCTTGAGATCGCTCTTGACAAGAACTGTTTGATCGACAGATGTGAGTGGTAGGTAGTACCGAGTTGGCAGACTGGTTTCTAAAAGATGCATGGATGAGGTAGCTTTCGCAACAGTTTTGCCATTGACTTTGACCTCGACAGGTCGTTCTGAGCGGAGTATGTCAACGCGCTTGAAGGGGTCCTTGGCGTGGACGAAGATAGGTTCATCTTCTTCAAACCACTGATCTATAGATCTGTCAGCATAAAATCGCCGGTTCATCTTCAACAGACATACCTATGCTGCGGAATTCGATTCTGACCGTATCTGACAAGGCCCCAAGAGTCACATCTTGAAAAAATCGAAGAACGCGATCTATTCTCACTTCCTCGAGGCCATCGTGGCCTGGGACAATGAGTTGAGCTACCGCTGCACGCTCCTTGAGTTCCACGGAGATATTTTGCTTATCAGCCAATTTTGAATTTTTCAAGTCAACTAAAGGCACATAGATTGTAGGAAAGCTGTCGTGTTCCCACACAAAGACGGCGTGCGTAGTATCCACTATGGTGATGTGATTATGGATGGCTCGTACACGGCGCGATGTTTGAAGGACCTTCCGAGGCCCATGTTCGATGAGGCTTTGGGCGAGTTCAACTAGTCCAGACATTCTGCCAAATGGATTGAATGAGGTGATAGATAATTTGCAGATTCACAGGAGGTCTGGTGGTTGTGAAGGTAGTACCCCGCTCATGACGCAGGGTATATGTACCGAATTCATACGGCGAGGTCATGATTTATAATCACCGCTTCCGAGTCTGACAATGCAGAAGAAATTGATGTAATTCAGAAAACTTGGTTGGGTCGTGCAATGCAAATATGGGAACTTCGGAAATGGTGTTCAGGTCACATTGGGTAGAGATTCTCGTCATTAGTCAAGCGTGAGAACACGGTATCAAGCGTATAATTTTGGTCAACCGCACAAAAACATTGAGTAGTGGCCATTTACCACCCGAAGTCTCTAAGCTGAAATTATTCATATTCGTATATTGTCGGACTATAACGCTAGTCAAATCACCAGCTTGTCAAATCTACCCTCCACTGAGGCGGAGTCACGACAAGGCAGACTTAAGATGAGTCAGCTGACATCTGGATCCCAAGGCAGCAAACTTCATACCGAATATTTAAAGAGCCCTTGATCTTTTATCAACCATTAGTCAATCTAAATTCTATCTCATATAACGCTTTTCAAATAAGCCTTCAACCTCGCTCACAAAAACGCCATCGATTTCGTTAACAACAAACAATCATGAGTAACGACAGAGTATACGGGACCAGTTGGAACATCAACAAGATCAAAAACCCAAAGAGTGCAAAATGGCAATTCCGAGTCCCAGGCACAGACATGGTCAATCTCATCAATGGCTTCGCCCCTCAGCAGATGGAGGACAGATGGATGTCGTGCACCAAGGGACCAGACAGTCAGGGAAACATTGTTGTACATTTCTGCAGAAGCTGGACTAGCAATGAGATCATCGTACTCAAGGGCCGCGTGAGTCCCGATGCAAGCAGAAATCCCAGAGCTATTGAGCAGAAAGGAGGAGAAATCTTGGAGATTGTGTGGGAGCCTGGAAAGAAGGATGAATATGAGCCTATGAATGAGGAGCGGGCGAAAGAGCTTGCGATTGGGTTATGTAAGGGTCTACTCAAATTTGAGCTAAAGCCTTGAGCTTCGAGGTTCGTATCTCGGATGGGTTTGGATAATATTTTGGTGCTTTGGTGTGGGATTGTGGTCTTTTGTGTTGATTTCTCCTCTGGTTCTGACCAAATGCCGATAAAGGCTACTGAACGCGAGTGCACTATCTCTTTATAAAAATATCCAAAGACGCCCTCAAAACATCATCGGCGAAAGATAGTTTGTTGTTTCCTATTTTATCAGCCGCATTCTTGTACCAGAGTATCAGAACAACTCACTGGTCCTGCAGTGACCCAAGCTCATCTGGTCGGCAAGTCTCTAGGCGGTGAAGGCATCCGTGCCGCCGCAGTCCTAACCTCTAATCTTTCCACGGCGCGACGACTAGTGCCTGCGATAGGCCGGGTAGTTGAAGTGTACGCCTGCTGATGAGGCTGGTTGAACTGCTGGTAGGATTGACGATTGTCAATGAGCGGGGCGGTGTCGGTAGAGCGCTTTGGAAAAAGGTCGTCGATTGCTTCCATCAGGTCTTCGTAAAGTCCCTTGACAAATGGCACGATTCCGCACATTTTTTCCTGTTAAATATTTCAATGTTTTATGTAGGTAGTAGAAACTGAAAGCGAAGAGCGGGATGAATTCTACCTAGAGGTCACGTGCAGCAAAGCCAAGCTGGCTGCCGATGCATGACACTGGCATTACACACAAACCCATGGAAGTGTGTTTTGATTGTTTCTTAATCGTAGGATTAATATGATAGTTTATTCAACCACACTCGAGTAGCTTCACATTTGTTTATGGTTTCGGCGACCGTCCCGACTTCTTGAAAGTGTCTGTTGTGCCACCAACTCCTTCTCTGCTATCATTCTCTTGAGCATTCTGACCGTTTGTCCTTGCCTCCTTATCCGTCATGTCTTTGTTCTCGAAAGATGTCGCGTCGTCCTTGCCGGGCGCAGCCTTCAGCGAGGCGGTTGCGCCATCGGTGTGGGTGGCAGTGGGCTTCTTGTCGTGCTTCAAGTCGGACGAAACTGGCGTCTTGACCTTCCCCGAGTTCATGCGAATCATTGTGTATGACGGGTTCGTTCTGATGGCCGATGCGACGGTGGGGAGACGTCTGAATGCTAATAGGGATTGGCGTGCGATCGTCATGATTGTGAGCGGAGGTGGAGTGAATGAAGATCAATTGAGGAAGGCGATTATATCTTGCTTTCTTGAAGATTATGTCGAGTAATTGTTAAATAGAGAAACAAAAGACGAGAGGGAGTGGAAATTAGAGTACCTTGTGGGTAGGTAAGTTGAAGCGAAAGTAATGACGACATTCCAGAATCGTCAGTCATGATGATGGTTGATGTCATTGACGCATCAGTCAACTTCTTTCGGTCCAACAAAATTCCGAGAAAGATCTAGCAGCTTTCAATTTCGTGAATGATACTACCCAAAGTCATTTATTGCTAGACTATTATCAATTAATCAACCTGGCCGGCATAGTTGTGGCAATCACCCGGGCTACCATAATGATGAGTAACAGTTTGATTAACTGCATAGCAATTTCTCAATTGGTCTCCATCACCAACTACCCTCATCCAATTTGTCGCGCACCCTGTAGGCTGAACTTCAAAGGCTTCTCACCTCTCAACGATCTCCAATAGTTTGTCGCTTTCATCAATTCATGGCAGCCTTCAACTGACCAGCCCCATCTGTCGAGAAACCCAGGCGTGAGCTCCCAGTTCGCCATTTCATGCGGCTCTCCCCAAATGACCATTCCGCGTCGATGCTCAGGAAAATCGTCTGTCGACCCAGGGCATTGTTGCCTCTTGGGTCCAGTGCCTTCTCCATACTTGTAAAACATGACATCCTGCAACAAATTGCCCATCACATCATTGACAAGCATCCAATGGTTGAACTTGTCATGGGACACGATGAGATTGTCTCTCATCCTTGGGCATGGCAGAAGATCAATCCAGGTCGCATGTGCTCTGGTAGACTGCAACGCCGTAGGCTGAAGGTGCGGTGGAGTGTTGGATGTTGACGAAGCGATGATGGCCACCTTTTTAAGGCCCGCCATGATGTTCAGCTTCTCAGTGCTACCATCGGGTGCTACCGCAAGGTGTTCCGCGACCTTCGACAGTGTCACTTTGTTGTAGAATACAGCTCTAAAGGCATTGTAGTGAACAAGATGTAGCAAATGATCTGCAAGCGGAGATGCAGGGTACGAGAAGTATGCAAGTTGCCTGCTGATGTTGATTTGCTGGCTGTACAGCTCAACGTCTTCAGCACTAAGTGTGCCTCTGTACATGTTGGTAAAGTACAGCCACGGGCCTTGCTTGATCATTGCCGCCTTGGCTTCATCCGTGCATGTCGAGCAGGAATCCGTCTTCAAGTCAAACTCATCCAGTCTCCAAAGCTTAACTCCGAAAGCCGGCTTTCTCTGAGTATTGCGAGACTTGGATGGTGCATCATCATTGAGACGACTCCCTAGCAGGTAAAGTCAGCTTAAATTTCCTAAGTAGACCTAAAGAGGAAGTCTTGTCATCGAGAGCCCTGACTTACTGCGTGCTCGTTGGTTGAGTCTGTTTTGAATCTTTCGCCGTTGCTTCTTTTCCGGGCCATCCGAGTTGGATGGGTTCAAACACTTAATGACTCGAGTGTCACTCATCGTAAAAGTATGAGAATATGTACGTCTTGACAAAAGCAGTGAAAATGTAATCTGGAAACCAAGAAGAAGATGGCGGTTGATCTGGCAGTTGGGTCTCTTTAGAGGTCAAGTTTGTGGGGCTTCACAAATTTAACCCGCGCCCTTGATGCCAATCAAATTGGAATCTTGTCTGATGATTAGTTGAATGACAAGAGACCCCAGGCGCTGACATGGAAGGATTTGCGCTAATACTGATCGAGGCAAAAAGTCATCGGCTGACAGGTCCTCTCGATAGGCTGGTACAAGACAACGCCAATAAAGAATCAGATTGACCATTCCGGGATGCTTGACGTATACATCAGATCATCAGGGCTTCAGCCAGGATTGATAAGTCTAAACTTTTTTTTGGGTAATAATGTCATCGACCTGGGAGATCCTGTCACCAATACCGGAGTTAACAGTCCGACACGGAAAACAATTCGATTGTTCTGAGTAGCCATTATAATATTTACACTATTAAATAATACCCACGCATCTAGATCAAGTCAATGAAGTCATAAGGTGTTCTGGTTTTTTGTGTTATATAAATCCTGGGTATTTCCTGAGTGAACCAATGTCCAAAACATCAAGCCTTCACAACTCTTATTTCTCTACATCGCAGACATTCTTCATCAAACATGTCTCAATATAGGACTCTTTATATCGACCCCAAAGGACCTGGCGACAGCCGCCCTACTGCTACACAGATTGTTGAAGATGAGCAAATGCAGAAGAAGCTAATTGGAAAGACGGCAGTCATTACTGGCGTCTCTTCCGGTATCGGCATCGAAACCGCTCGAGCTCTCGCCGTTACTGGGATCAAGCTCTTTCTTACTGCTCGCGACCTCGATAAAGCAAAGGAAGCCCTTGCCAGTTTCTGGAACCCTGACCAAATGGAACTTGTCCAACTCGAGCTTAGTTCTATGGACAGTGTTAGGACTGCGGCAAAAAGCATTCTCTCCAAGACTGATGATATTAGCATTTACATTGCGAATGCCGGTGTCATGGCAGTTCCCGAGCTCAGGAAAACTGCCGATGGTTTCGAAGAGCAATTCGCTACTAATCACCTATCCCATTTCCTTCTCTTTGAACTCCTCAAACCTGCTCTCCTGCTGGGATCTACGCCAGAGTTTCAGTCTCGCGTTGTTGTCGTCTCAGCCACTGCCCATCGTATCCACGGTATAGGAGCCTCTGACGACCACAATTACGAGAAGAGCGGTAGCTCAGACTACTCGCCCTGGAAAGCTTATGCATGCTCAAAGACAGCCAATATATACATGGCCAATGAGATTGAGCGCCGCTGCAGTTCCAGGGGTATTCATGCCACAAGCGTTGGCCCTGGACTGGTGTATTCTGGTATTGGTCGCTACGTTCCAGAGGAGGTTATGCTCTCAGTGATTGAATCCAGGATGAATCACATCCAGAGTACAGGCCAAGCAGCTGCATCTACTCTTGTCGCAGCTGTTGGGAAGGAGTGGGAGGGACGAGGTGGTGTTTACATCACCAATTGTGTTCCAGCAGAGCGTGGCGAAGACGATGGTGTTTCAATCTCGGAGACGTATGTTTCCCATACTTATAGCCCCGATAATGAGGGGAGACTGTGGAGTGATTCTCTGGAACTAGTGAAGAAATGGCACGACTAGTTCATGAGAGGTCATCAGGTACTTGCGAATAGTAGAGCATGTAATTTGAGTATCAAGTTGATAAAGCCTCGTCATTTAACATTCGTGATTTCATCAATAATGTCATTCCCACTATGATACCAAAGGCCAGCGATGTAAATCTCTGCAGACTTCCATCCACGTACAAACATCACCAGACGGCGTCCCCTCTGCCTGATCTCTCCTTCTCCATACCTCCGTCAACACCTCTTTCGAAGCCTTGTAACTCTCAAACCCCGACCTCGAGAATCCCTTATCCAACCAATCTGCAACATCCTGCCTCTGTCTTTGTCTCGCCTCCGCCCCCGCTATAAACGCAGGCCACGCGGTTCCCGGCCCCAGTAAATTATTCCTCTCTAACGCATCATCAAACGCATGCAGTGAATTTACCACGTCATTGACGCTATCTTGAAGAACAAGGGGGTTGACGTTACGGATCCGCCTGTAGAAGAATATTACCAGCGCCGAGGCTAGCGCGCGCACCATGTGCATGTGTGGTGTTCCGCCTGGCGCTGATCTGGGACTTGCACTCATAGTTGAGCTGTCGCTATGACGAGACCGGAAGAGACACACGGCGTTTTCGAGATATGAGGCTCGTGGTTGTAGAGACATGAGTGCTTCTGCGTCAGACTTTCTACTTGCCGAGAGTCTGTCCATGACATTTGCCAGGCGGGTGATTTGCGACACGAGACTGAGCCACGTCTCAGGCACGCCGTATATCTGCATGTACATATTCTCCTGGTCTTGCGACGCATCCGCCAAGTGGATATCTTTTATATCGCGTCTCTGCGTCTGACCGTGTAATTTGCGCGGCTCCAGATGGAGGAAGTTATCGAGCGTCATGTCGGGGTTGATCGATTGAACAGGCACACTGGCGGTTTGAGTGCGCGAGCTATTTGTATTTGGACGCGCGAAGGGTGTTTCTATGGCGTGGTTCTCGTCTCTGTAGACGTTGAGGCTTTCAGAAACAATGCGCATCCAGGCGTAGATGTTGTGGAGTAATCGTGCACGACGGGATATACTTGGCTTGGTTAGCCCGCGCCAACTGATGAGTCGCTCCATTTCTGTGAGACACCATCGAGTATCCGTCTCGTTTCCCGAAAGCAGCTATACATGTCAGAGAGGTGCTGTAGGGCGGTTGTGATCAACTTACTGCTGTCGCTAGTACGGCACTGATAGCCATCAATTGTTCTTTGTACTTTGCCTTGTGCGGTCCGGGCTGGGACTCCTTTTCCAAGCTGAGTTTTAAATGCTGCTTGGCTGCTTCGTATGTCCGACTTGAAATCGACTTCCAGTGGTCGCCCGGCCGTACAAACTTTGGAAAGGTTATGGGATTCAATGAAAGATGAAAGGCCGACACTGCTATAAGAGCGTAAAAGGTGGCCAAGTTGGCGCGTTTGATCTGGCCTTTATTCACATCCAGCATAGTCAATTCGCTTAGGGTAATGATAGCTGACGGATAATGGAGAGTTTTCCATGCCGACTTTTCGTTGATAGGCAAAGAGCCCATTTGGCTGATGACATCGTCGTTGAAGTGCTTCAAAAGTAATGGCGCATCTGTCATGAGATCCAGCTGCGGCCACGCCACGTCCTCGCTGACAGCGTCGAAAGGTACAATGGTATCCAAGGAATCAGAGAAACTCATGTTTGACTCGTTGGGCCAGTTGAAATTCATAGGCAGCGTGTCGAAGTTGTCGCAAGGTTGTGGTGGATTGTCGAGAACGCTGACGTCCCAAGTGAACAAATCGCCCCAATGTAGAAAGTCGAGTGATGTTGATGAGTAGTCATTCGGGAATATTGATTGGTCCGCATCATTCTCGATAGGTTCCGAAAAGTCCTGAGTTTGTACTTCGCTAAGGTTGTCAAGGTCCATGTCATTGAATGATACATGGTCTGGGATGGGTGTCGTGGTGGATTGACAAGACTTAAACTTGAAGACCTGGAACGGGCCGACCTCGCAAATAATTTGCTCTTCATCCTCAATATCAAGAGCTTTAGACTCTTCGTCAATTTGGTTGAGAGCTGCTGTCACGGTAGACGGGACATCAGTCAGTAGAGCATTGCTCATAGACTTTCTGTTTTCCTCTATGCAGGGTTAATAGACATATTCAATCCAGAAGAGGTAACTTACCAGTGAAAAGGTGCCTTCTAGAATATTGCTCTGCTCCGACCTCAGCAGTCTGAGGCGGCTGCTTCTCATAGACCTCTGCCCCGGTCGATATCAACCATCGCAGAGCAGGAGTGAAACCCTCGCACGTGAGACCAGCTTGACGACATCGGTTACACCTTGGCAAAGACTGATCACACTTTAGATGCCGCTTTCGACAGGTTTTGCATCCACCAAAGGAGTGTGTGCGTCTGGATCGAGAGTTGGCCATATTAAGAAGTCCACTGCGTGACGGACGGATGAGGAAGGCCAAATGCCAGTGCTGGGGACAGTTTACTTAAACGGTTGTAAAAGACTGAGGGCGCTCGGGTTTGCTTTCCCGTTTAGCCAAGGCTTATCTGTCGGCTTAGCCGTGTGGCTGGCCAATCGTACACTACAATGAAGAATTAATGGTGTGTGATAGGTTGGTTGAGGGCAACTAAGAGGTTCTAGCTCAAGTCGCTGATTGTTCTCCATGATTTCGTATCGCGTGATGGAAATTTGCTGCAGAATATGTGACAATACTGGGGAAAGACAAGGGAAAGGGCGTCATTTGGTGGGCACGACTAAGCTCATTATGCTACAGCCAGCATTGATGAAAGCCTCTACTTCTTGGATAAAACAACTGCACCGTCATCTGAACAATTTATAAGTAAATAATGACTTGTTCTAATTGATAGAGACGTTGCACAATTTGATATACAGGAATGGTGGGTAGCCTGAGATGACGATGATAAGTGTGCAGCCCACTAGTAGTACGGAGCAGAGAAGCACCAACTCGGAAATACGATGCATATCACAATTGAGCAATTATAATTATAAACATTCCTTTCCATGTTGAGAATGACCATAGATAGATAAAAACTCCGCTATGCTTAATCAAGTCCTATCTAACAATTCATTTTCCATCACACATCATCCCTTGTTGCATGTTCATCTCCACTCAGACCTTGGTCTCGGTAGAAAATAACTTCTCAATGCGGCGATTGTTCCACTCCCAGGCAGTGACATCCTCATACGGGCAGGGCACACCCTCCTCGATAAATTCCTTGAGCGGGAACAGAGAGGCACTACGATTGGGCTTGGCAAAGTATGCAATTGAGTAGCGCTCAGGAATTACCTGCTCGCCATCGCCAGCCTTGATGGAAGGGGGGTATGTGACACGGTGGCATGCAGCCTTGAAAGTATCATTCGTCAAACGCTGCAGTGAGTCGCCGATGTTGAGAATGATGTCCGTGGGCGCGGCGGACTCCACGTTGTTGAAGTGGCCTAGATTCTCTTGATCTTCTACCTGCAGGCCACCGACGGAGTCCTGGAAGAGCATTGTGATGGTGCCAAAGTCGGTGTGCTCTGCAATACGTGTCGCGGAGCCGTCTGCAAGCTCAGAAGCAGGGACAGCAGGATAGTGCAAAATGCGGAACTCATTCTCGGCGCGGTTGTGCAGAGACTTGAGGTGATCAGGCGAGACACCAAGAGCAATAGCGAGGGCCTCGAGAAGTAGTAGCTCCGTCTTGAAAGCCTTCTCGTAGAAAGCCTCCATAAACTTGCGGAAGCCAGGAAGTTTCTCCTCGGGAACCCAGATGTTATCAACAAGCTCATCAGTGGCAGATCCAAAGTCCACAGTTTCCTTAATATCGCGGGTCTTGAGAGGTCCAAGGCCCTTCTCGTAACCGCTAATGTTTGCGACGTTCTCTTGACCGACGAAGGAGTAGCCGCGGTTGGGGTTAGCTTGAGGGGGGTGCTTGGCGATCATCTTTGTCTCGAGGGGGAGTTCGAAGAAGCGTTTCGTCTGAGCAAAGAGCTCGTGTATGTCTTCTGAAGGGATTCCGTGGTTCTGGAGCTTGACGCCGCCTCGCTTCTTGAGCATGCGAAGGAGAGAGTCACAGAAATCTTGCTTCTGTGCTTGTGTTCCGAAGAACAGGGACATATCGAGGGTGTCGGCGTTGAGGGCGGCCATGGCTGGGGTGTGAGCGAGTAACGTATAAAATTTGAATAAGGTTAGAAAGAAGAGTGTGTAGTAAGGTGTGAAATCAAGCAATTGCGAAGTGATTGAAGGTCTGATTGATGTTGTCTTGCAGGCTCTTTATATACAAGATATCGTCGGCAACTGTTACTGATTTCCCCAGATTATGCTTTCTCCTTTTGCTAACACAATCATCCAACAGCTGTCAATCATTGGAAGTTACCAGAACGCCTTTTTTGGTGTCATGTCCCGAAAGAGAATGACCGATCCTGTCTGACAGCCGGGCCAAACCGTCAATAAACTGAGTACAACAACAAAGTAAATCCCGACTCTGCCGAGTCATTCTGATGCAGCACATGGGACAATCAAGAGAGATAGTGATCCCGACAATAATGCTAGACTACCACCGGAGAAACAGTCGGATTCTTAGGGAGGTAACGGCTATCATCGCTAGTCACAAGATAAGGAATGGTCTCCCTCCACAAATCCACTGACTCTTTAGCAAGTGGAGAAAATGTCGAGATAGCCACAATTGGAAGGAGACCCCGAGCTACCAGGAAGAGGTTGACCCGCGCGCTTACCCTACACCTCTCGCAAGTATTGTTCAAAATCCATCATGAGAACTATAGTATGGAGTATATTTCGCTAAGACAGACAATCTTGATACTCCTTCACCCAGTAATGCGACCTTCCAACTAAATAGGTTGTCTGTAGACGCTCTTTCACGGGCCGGGGCTTGGACCACATGGATCCCAAGTGCTAAATTGGTTTCGCGCATGAACGACTTCAACAGAACATTCCCAGGCAAGCCGTTGCCAGATTTCTTGATGTACCGACACGGAGATTGATTCCATATCATTATTTTTGTATACAAAATTGTTTCACATGCTTTCGTACAGTGGACACGTCATCCCAGTGTTTCGGTAACGGCGGAAGAAAAAGTTGACGTCCAAACAGGGCGTGATAAACGAATGGTAACTTATAAGCATTCATATTGTTCAATCTTGGGAGATTGCCCGGACGAAAATCACCGCAAACACGAAGTAGAAATCCCAGAGTTGAAGCCTGCTACCCCTATTGGCATGAGCAACGGGTTCAAAGGTGTCAACATCTAGACCAGAGCTACCAAAAAACGACAAAGTAAGCGCCGCTATGACGTACCGACCATCAAAACCATTGCTCAAGGCAGTGCGGTAATTAGGATAAAATGGAACGACCGAAGACCACCGCCCGCACAGCACCGGAAGAATCATCCGATCGTAGGAGCTCCAGCCAACACCCGGCAGATGCGGAAATGACAAGGAGGTCCTCATAGCGGGGAGGACGCGAATTAAGCTTTCGGCTAGACTGTAGTTGGGACATTCAGGAGATGATCTCCCCAACTGCCGCGCAGCTCAGACCTCGGGGATATTTGAGGCTTGGTGAATTTATGCCATCTCAAACATCCCGTTGCATCTCATGGTCTAGGATATATTCAAAGCCTAACATACCTAGCGTAGTATCATGCGGTAATGTAACCTGACGCGGCAGCGCAGAGACCAGGTTCAATCGGAATCACACCAATAGATTGTGGAATAAGCACAGAGTAGGACTGGAAGGATATATAGCTACCGGCCCCTTCGTTGCTTTCAGATTGTTCGTCACGTTCCTTAAATTTCTCAGTCCTTACATTCTTTTGTTCTCGGTTTCTTTTCGCCATGATGTCCCTCAAAACAATTTCTGCCACGCTAGTAGGCCTTCTGAGTCTCAGTGGAGTTAGCGCTGCTGCCTCTGGCCAGTCAAACCTTGTAGCCTCAACCTATTTCGCTGGCTTCCACGCCAATCGAGGATTTCCCGTCTCGTCTATGCCATGGGATAAATATACGGATGCGAAATACGCCTTTGCGTATGTTTTTTTTATCGTGTGTTCATTAACGCGTAAGCTGACTGGACCATACAGCGAAACTACCGCCGACGGAGGTCTTGATATTTCCCGCGCACAGCCCGAGGAGCTCACTTGCTTCGTCGACGCTGCCAAGAAGAATGTATGTAGTTCTACATAGTCATGGTGATCTTGACTAATATTTGTAACCAAGGGCGTCAAAGCTCTGATTTCCATCGGCGGCTGGACTGGAAGCAAGTACTTCTCCTCTAACTTTGCTTCCGAAAAGAACCGAACAGCCTTTGTCAAGACATGCATTGATTTCGTCAAGGAGCACAACCTGGATGGTATCGATTTTGAGTAAGTTTAACCACTGAAGCCTCAGATCATGTACTTATATACCATCGTGTAGCTGGGAGTACCCCAATCGCCAAGGTCTTGGTTGCAACGTGATCAACGACAATGATACCTCCAACTTCCTCAAGTTCCTGCAGAAACTACGTGAGGATCCTGATGGAAAGAAGCTCTACCTTACAGCTGCTGGCTCTCTGTTCCCCTGGAATGATAAGACTGGTGCTGCGTCTAAGAACCTTGACGGCTTTTCCGATGCCTTGGACTACATTATGGTTATGGTAAGCATTACGAACAATCATCAGTAGCCAGCACTGACACCACACAGAATTACGATTTATATGGTGCTTGGTCCCCCACGGCCGGACCCAATGCCCCGCTATCCAGGTCTTGTGACCCTCGTAACAACCAAGGTGCCGGTGACGAAGCCATTGCAAAGTGGATTTCTGCCGGTGTTCTTGCCTCACAACTGGTCCTTGGCACCCCAGCCTACGGTCACGGCTTCTCTGTTAACAATACCTCTGCCTATGGAGCCGATCACAAACTCAACCTCTACCCGGTACAGAACTCTACCGATCGCTTCCAGGGCAGCAGCTGGGATGATGACCCCAGGGTTGACGACTGTGGCAACGCTTCGCCTCCCGGCGGAACCTACCCTTTTTGGAGTTTAATCACTGAGGCCAAGTTTCTTGATGTCTATGGAAACCCTGCTCCCGGAATTTCTTATGTGTGGGATAACTGCAGCCAAACGGTACGTGCACCGCGGTCTCTGATGCACGCATTTTACTGACATAATGAACAGCCTGCTCTCTATGATCCCAAGAAAGACATTTACGTTAGTTACGACAACGCCCGTTCATTCCACGAGAAGGGCAAATTTGTCATTGACAAGGGTCTCGGAGGATTTGCCACCTATGAAGCGGGTGGTGACTTCAACAATATTCTCGTCGACTCCATTCGCTCAGCTGTTGGTCTACAGTAATTGGAGGGGCCTTACTGATCGTGACGGCCCTAGCAAGTAGAGGTTAGATTAATGAATCAATTCAATTCTTCTGGGACAAGCTATCTGCATAAGCCTTTCCGCTTCGGATGTCATGTTCACCCCTTTGACCTTGCTGGTTTGCAGCGCGGAGACGCTGTCATCGGTGCACCAAAGAAAGAACTCTTGGAATCAAATGACTGGAGAGACAGATGTGTGTGGGTCAACCTCGAACATTAATGCACTCGACTACTAACTTGGGATATGTCAACAGGCATGCAATCAAGATTGGCGATGAACGTCACGTCGCTATTTGAGGTTCAAGAGCCGATTCTCAATGGCTACTTCTCGGATCCAAATCTGAGCCCGATGCTAGCCTACAATGATACCATACTCCACCCGTTTAACGCAAATGTTACCGTCGATCTTAGCTTTTGCACGAAAATGGTAGTTTACTACGGGATCATGCCGATATCTTGCGGTGATCACGTTATCTATCTTGTTATGAACATGGGATTGAGCGATATATAGTCAAGACCAACCTCTATGCTCTCCACCAAATCTCCCTCTCAGTCCTTACACTTTCGGCAATCATCATGAAAGTTCTGTCGAACCTCGGGACTTTGTTGGCCCTTTGGCCAGTACAGCAAGCATCCGGGTCGAACCATAAGCCCGTCACCCTCAAAGGCTACGGTAGCTTCTCTGGCACCACGATCAATAGCACTTTTACTAAGCAAGATCTCTCGGCGCCCGTCGATGCATGGCTGGGTATCGATTACGCGACTCAGTCAGCCCGTTTCGAACCTGTAGACTGGCCTAAGAAGTTCAAGGGTGTGAAGCGTGCCGATAGCTACGGGAAAGTTTGTATCCAAGAACCAACCGCCAAAACTCCAATTGACTCACAAAGCGAAGACTGCTTCAATTTCAACGTCTTCCGCACACAGGGTGTGCCCTTGAGAAAAAAGCTTCCTGTGCTGGTTTGGATTCATGGAGGTGCATTCTACGCTGGGAGTTGGGCCAGCTTCGACGGGGCTGCATTTGCGGCTTCCTCCAAAGAGCCGATTGTCGTTGTCAACTTCCACTATCGTGTCAATTCGCTAGGGTTCCTCCCGTCCAAGCTCTTCCAAGATGAGGGTCTATCGAATCTGGGTATTCGAGATCAACGATTCTTCTTGGAATTTGTTCAAAAACACATTGGTGCTTTTGGTGGCGATAAAGATACTGTTACCATTGGTGGCCGTTCTGCTGGAGGCCACTCAGTGGGGATTCACTATTTTCACAATTACGGCAAGGATAAGAAGCCTTTGTTTGCAAGGGCCATTCATCAATCTGGATCAGTCACTTCGAGGGCTTTCCCCAACGCGACGTATCCATTATACAAGCGTCAATACAACGAGTATATCGCTTACCTTGGGTGTGACAATAAGTCTGACAAAGCTACACTAAAATGTCTCCGTGAAGCCGACATAAACGCCATCAGAAACATCAGCACCAAGCTCTACCACGATTACGATCCGCCTTTGACATGGCCCTTTCAACCAGTACACGGAGGACCTCTGTTTGAGAAGCCTGGTTCGCAATCTGGCTACGATGGAACTTTCTTCCATGTTCCAACCATTACCTCCAACGTCAATGATGAAGCAAAATATTACACGCCAGGTGATCTGGAGACAAACAAGGAGTTCCTTGATTATCTTCACAACATCTCGCCGGCGATGAACAAGCAAGACCTCGCAGAGCTGAGCGCTTTGTATCCCGATCCAGCAAAATACAAGGACTCGCCTTTTGCAAACTCACCCAACAGCACGCAATACAACCGTCTCTCGACTGCCTGGAGTGACTATGCCTACATTTGCCCTGGCCAAGAGACAGCATACAGGGCGTCCATCGCTGGTGTGCCAACATGGAAAGTCCGCTTCAATACCAACAATAGCTTCCCCGCGTGGCAAGGTATTCCGCACACCGCCGACACGGCTTTTACGTGGGACGAGCCGACCACGCAATACCCTGAGATAAGCCACATCTACCACGGATACCTGGCGAGCTTCGTCACTTCTGGAGATCCCAACCGTCACAGATACCCTGGTAGTCCCGAGTGGCCCAAGTATAACGGCAAGGATAAGACACCGCTGCAGATTGTCGTTCAGCCCAAGGACACGAAGGTGGAAAAAGATGAGATTCGCAAGGAAGCTTGTCTTTGGTGGAGGGATCCTGAGAGAGCACCTAGGCTCAACAAATAAGTTTCAATGTGCGAATAGCGATGTTTCTTTCTGTATATAGTCTAGTAAAAGTCCACCGTTGTATCCTGAGACACTATTCAAACATAACAACCGAAAAGAAACAACGTATACACCTAACTATCTTCTCAACAAAGCTCAAAACCTGTACACTCATCTATAGACATATACGCCACCCTATGCTTTAGTAGTTTCAAGGAATCCCTGGCTGAAAGCATAGTCGTTGTAGCCTTCATTGCTCGTAGCCGTATAAAACCCGTCCCTCCGATAAGGTGTTAACGGAACACCGTTCTTGAGTCGATACACCAGGTCCGGGTTGGAGATAAACCATCGGCCAAATGCAACCACAACATCCCACTTCTGGTAACTTCCATCTACAGCTTGATGTATGTTCTCAGGCAAGTATCCACCACCAACAATGATAGGGGACTGGTTGTTCCACATCTCGAGGAAGTATTCTAAAGTTTGCTTCTTGTATCCATCTAACGTGGTGCCATCAGCTGAAGGTGTCGCATCTGCAAGAAATAATAAAGCCGGGTTTCCTCGGGGTTCGACAAGTGAGATATAAGCGAGTTTGTACTGGGATTTCTTGAGTTGGCTGAAGATGTATCCAAACTGTCCCCATGGATCGGAAGAGTAGGCGTCTTGGAATGTCGCAAACGGACTGAGGCGAATGGCAACCCGCTCTGCGCCGATCTCTTCGACGGTGGCCTTGATAATCTCTAGGAGAAAGCGAGCACGGTTCTCGAAGGAGCCACCCCATTTATCTGTGCGAACATTGACACTATCGCTAATAAACTGATCAATGAGGTAGCTATGGACGAAAGACGTGTCAGCAATCTCCTAGTCGTTTTAGCAGAGGTGTCATCTTACCCATGAGCGCCGTGAATTTCCACGCCATCGCCACCAGCATCAATGACATTGCGAGCGGCCTGGCGGAAATCGGCAATCTTCTGCCAGATCTCCTCCTCGGTCAACGCCTCAGGGGCAATAGGTTTACCCTCCAGTTGGATACTGCTACTGGATGAATACTTGTGCCCACGGCTCTGGAGATAGTCAGGGTAACCAGCTCTCCCAAGGTCCCAAATCTGCTGGAACATGTAACTACCTTTATCATGAACAGCTTGGTAGATCTTTCTCCATCCCTCAATCTGCTCGGGTGAAGAGATGCCAGGCAGGTTAGGGGCTGCTTCCCCTGTTTTAGAGACACCAGTAGCTTCGCTAATGACCAGAGTTCCTGGAGTTGACGCACGGTCTTCATAATGCTTGATCATCAGGTCAATAGGCAGATGGTCGTTGTCATTCCGAAAACGCGTGAGCGGTGCCATGGCGATGCGATGAGAAAGAGTAGCATTTCCCACCTTGAGAGGCTTCCAGAGTCTTGATTCAGTTGTCATGTTGAGTTGTGTTTTGGGATTTGCTTGTATGGTGTAATTGATATAGAAGTGATGATGTACTTGGCTGGTGGATAGTTGGCTCTATGCAAGACGTTGGGGCCTTTTAAATGTCCATCTCTAAGGCTCGCGGACTACATGTCTTGTGAGGATTATCAATCATCCTCCATCCAAAGTCTCTATGACTCGTACGTGGAGCAAGCATTACCCCGAATTATCACATCCCATCACAAAGATCGATATCACAAGAGTGTCCATACGAGGAAAGGCCCCACGGCGTTCCGGGGTCATGGTTCAGAGTAAAATGGACGCCGTGGTACCGCTTTTCTGACTAAATCCTGCCGATTGCGGTATTATCGGTACACATTCATGTGCCTCAGTTGATTAGAAATTGACATTGGTGAGACTCTGCATGGTCGGCTGCCTTTGTTGAGGTTGTCAGCCCTGTACTTACAGTGGTACAGCCTTGATTAACGGGCCATTCTTGCATTCTCCCCACTATGGGTCTCGAAACAGCGCTGACCGTACGAACTGGCCAGTCGGATTTCAGGACTACATGCCCGCTCTGACTCGATTGGCCGCCAGAACGGAACAAATGGGCGAGGCATATGCACATTGCTGATTCTAATTCCGTCGAATGAGTGACTGATTTGTCCTTTGAGCTTATGTTTTGGATTAGAAATAGGAGAAACATGTTTTTTATCGATTAATTAAGTACAGCAAAAAACCAGTTCCTCTCTTACTCCGCCTCTCCGAGATCCTCGAGTCCCCTCACGCCTTTATCAATGACTACCCCGTTCCTTCACAACACTTAAGAAGACTTGTTCTTGTGGTAGCACAGAACCCAGCCAAAGTCAATTGGGTTGGTGCTGAGAAGTGCAGGGTTTCCCTCAGAAAACTCAGCGCTACCAATCTGAATTCCGTACTTGTCTGCGTATCGCTGACAAACAATATCCTTGACATCCGGCGACGGAATGTCAGGGACGTGGACGCTGAGGCTGATCAAGTCGATCTGCGTCACGTGGTAGTTGAGAGTGGTCAGCTGTGCAAGGGGAATTCTGACGGGCTGTTGGCTGTGGTCGTTCAAGTTGTGAACCATGAGGTTTGCATAGGCGACTGGAGCCTGACGGGTGGTGGGCTGGGCAGTGGCCAATGAAGCCAAGACTGCGATGGAGCCGGTGATGGTGGAAAAATGCATGTTGAAAGATAGTTGGGTTTGTTACTTTTTGATGGAGTAGCGAGTGTGAGGAGTATGAAGAGTGTGAGTATCTGCAACTTCAAAATACCGCCCAGCCGATCAGTCTGCTTTATACCATTTCTAGTCCTGTATATGCAACTACTCTAGTGAGGTTTGTAACACGTCGAATCTCCAAGAATAGATATAGACCGCAGTAGGCCTCGTTTGGGGCAGAATTTCCAAAGCCACGACCAGGCCCCATGTCGTGTGAGACACATGTCAGCACTTGGCGGATTTTACGAGGTACCATCCCCAATCGTACAGCGCACAGTTCAATGCCAGTAAATCTCCGCGACCAGTTAAAATATCAAGTCTGAGACATTTGGAGATCGGCCTGTTGTCGATCATGAGATAATTTCTTGTTTGACTGGAATATCGTGATGTGGTTGGATAGAAATCACATGCTTACATACGTCACTCCAAGTCTGATGCAACATATCGTATTCTTCCGATCATCCTGTTCATTTATAGGCATCACCGTGATGAAGCAATGTGAACTGGATTGAATGACATTTGTAGCGCCGGATATTTCCAAAAGTAGGCGTAGGACTTTTCGTCACATCTAGTGTAAGCATGGCATGGCAGCGTATGGAGGCTTGGTAAAACAGCCCGCGCGTCATTTTATACTTGGCCATACTGTCAGAACCCAAGTTATTCGTGAGAATTCCTCGTAATACCCGGCTTGCTTTACTTTCCAGATGCATGATTTGATGCGCCCACCTTTCGTCCAAGTTTATATCAATGCTCACAAAAATGATATTGTTCCGATTCCCAATGTCTTCTCACCTTCTCCGCAGTCCTCTCATCCATCAACTCCAGTCGATGCTGCCGTGCTTCTTCCTCAGTCATCAACCCCGCGGGAACATCATCACTAGGCTTACCCCTAGCCCACCAATGCTTTTGTTGGGGAGGAACATTTGCTGTCGAGACGATTCGCTGATGAGGGTCAACCAGCCAAAGAGCAACAAAGCGTCTATGTCCAGGTTTAGTAGGATCTTGTAGTTTGAACGCAGACACGCGGTGTTGGCTGCTGTACATTAGAAACAATACAAGCAGTACAGGACTCAAGACTCACAAGACATTGGGAAAAGCCAAGAGACGCCCTTCCTTGGTCTCAACATCTCCGTAACTCTGGTTACAAGACCCCGCAATTCCTTGATAACCTCCTAGTAGCGTACCATAGACCCTCTCGACGTAGTTATATGAGTCTTGCTCAGTCTCGATATAGCTCTGCAAGTCATAGCTCGTCTGCATGCGAAACGATAGGCGGCTAGATGTTACGTTCTCACTATCAAAATAGTATAAAGCAGTGGCAGCTATCTTCTCATTCATCTGGCCCTCAAGCTTAAAGTTTCTGTTAGCAAACCAAACTTGCAACTGAGGCTGTTTTACCTACGTGCCAATTACCAGCAGAAAACTCTGGCTTCTCCGGTGTGAGCTCGATACTAGCCATCTTTACAATCACTTGTAGACCACTCTCCCAGAACTTATCTCTTAAGCTCTGCTTCGGGGTGTAGTCAATTGATTCGTATGGCAATGGGTCAGGAAGCTTTGTGTCTCGAACTTTCTCCCAGTTGGCTCTGGCTAGGCTCTCATCATCGACGTTGGGAGTCAAAGGTGGGAGACCTGCATTTTGTCTTCGATCATATTCCTCCTGGTCAGTTTCGATGGGATTATCGACAAGGTAGGAGCACTCTTGTTCGAGGTCTTCGAGTTCTGAATTTGTGAGGTGAATATCTTTGTCTTTGAACGACATATCGAAACTTGGCAGCCAATTGTCATCATTTTCATCACTATCCTCACGTTAGTGACGGAGTGCCGTAAGCTTACAGCCACGGCAACGTGTTACTGACCATGAATAATGTATCCATTTGAATCGAGACTGCTTTCTCCCCACTATGTTCTGCTCATTCCAGTTCACGATTTCCCGCAGACATTGATCCCAAGCTGGAATGGCCCTGTCGATGGCTCGTTCCAGAGTCTTGTAGATATGCGGGAACTTTGCGGGGTGTAAATTGTTGACGTAGCTCGTGAACTTGGCACTTCCATCGTTCCTAAATCCGACATTGGCAGGAAGCCACTGGTACTTGCGAGACCAGTACTCTAGGTTAACATCCCTGAAGTTGGAACTCAGTCGAGATAAAGGCGTATCAGTTTCTATTACTGCTTTCACGGGTTCGCCTTGGCCAATGAAGTCCATCGCGTTGTACACGCCGACAACCTCTTCCTGGATGAAAGATGAGCGGTCTACTAAAAGTCAGTAACTCGATGCAGGTCTCACAGTTTGGGCGCGATAAATACCATAAACAAAATGGTACATGGAGGGATGGATCAAATCCTGCACCATATCATTACTACGCGGATGCCAATCGATATCGTCTTGTTGCTCTTGTCGCAGGTCAGAACATGCCTTGTTCAGGTCTCGATGAAGCGTTTCGTCAATAAAAGAGTCTGACTTGATAACTGTGTCCTGGGGCCCATCGAGTGTAGGGATCAGGCCCGATTTGACAAAGTATGCTGCCTTTCCACGCAGCTCCTCAATGCACTACCAAACATTGATTAGGGTTGTCACTATTGGACGTGGCATGATCTCAACCCACATAGTCAAACGCTGCATCTGAGATGATTCTAGAACGCGGCTTTGGAGGCCCATTCTCCAACTTGTCTTGCAATATCCGCGCATAGAGACCATCCTCGGATTGTTGGCGTGCCTCGTCCCGCCATTTTTGCACAATTGTATCGTCAAAAACCTTTCTGTGCCAATCCGGCTTATCTGTCAATGTATCCATAAGAATCATCATGGCGACCTCTTTAATGGGCATGACGGAAGATTGACTCTCCGAGTAACCTGGAAAGCCGATGGGATAAAACGGGACAAACTCAAGCGAATTAGTCCACTGGTCGAGGGCGACGTTGACACCAGGATACTGCGTTGTCATCTTGGAAAACCTACGGTGAAAGGATTGGGGACGCAAGAAGCTGAAAGAATGAGAGACGGTGCGTTTTTGGAGATGAGAGAAGCTCGCCGATGAAAAACCCGAGCCTTTGTACACATGGTGAACATTTTTGCGGAAAGATTATTAGGATTGAATTTTAAGCAGCCTTACTAGAATATGCAAAAATGGTAAATTAGCAAGGCTGGATGTTGCTGCAGCTCACCGTTCTTTGTCTGAATCCATCATCTTGTCCCGATTGGCTGCGTACGGGCATGACATAATCAACCGAGTCAAGCTTGACTCCGATCCGATTGAACTCCGATTCCGATCTTTCCACCAACAACACTTCTACACAAATTGCGGACAAAGGAAATTAAAGTTGGCATTCTATTAATACTACAATTATTGAAGCGATGGAGCAACCAAGTCCTAACAGTCCAATCACACCTCAAAGCAGCCAAGCTCCAAAAAGGCGGCCTCGGAAACCCTTGAGCTGCGATCCGTGCAGACACTCAAAGCTCCGATGCGACCGTCAATTACCATGTAATACGTGCCTCAAACGAGGCTGGCAAGACTGCTGCGCGTACGGATCCAACTTTAAAGGTCGTCAACGTCCAAGAAGAACGGTGCTTGAATGTGTCGAACCAATTACGCATCCGCAGATTCAGGTTGAACCTGCTCAGGGTCGGGAAACTATCTCATCACTGAGTCCGTCCCCCGAGCCGATACAGCAGCGATGGGACGATATCCTCCGGCGACCTTCAGTTGATAGAAGCCCCATACAACTTGACTCGCCTGAACCAAACTTTACTCTCTCTTTTGGACCAAGTGTGCATATAACCGAACTTCTTGCCATGCTTCCACCAACTTCTGTAACGGAATACTTGGTTGCCCGCTACTTCGGAACTCTCTCATCGCTATTCCACATCCTTCATGGCCCAACATTCCAAAACCAATTTTTAGCTTTTCTCCAAGAACCAGAGAAAGTCAGCTTATCTTGGCTGGCCTTGCTGTTCGCTATAATCTCTTTAACTCTCAAGACTATTGAAGCCAGCGATGCCGGCCTTGTAGTGCTGTGGCAAGAGACTTCTTTCCCTCGCGACTTGTCCATCTTGTCCCAGAAATATCGCAACGCAGCCATGATGGCTCTCTCTCAAGATCAATTTCTAGTTCGTCACGAAATCAGCACGCTTGAAGCTCTTCTCATCCTTGTTCACATGATCTCACACAACGAGGGGCCAGAATACGGTTGGGCACTTTTGGGAAGTGCAACGAACATTGCCATTGCGCTGAAATGCCACATGGACGGTCCTGTACCAAATTGTCTTGAGAGGCAGCGGCGTCGCCGTTGCTGGGCTGGGATCTTGATTACCCATACCTATCAAGCACTCTGCTTTCGAGATATCGACCTGACTTTCTTGGTGAATATGAAGGCAACAATGCCGGCTTGGGTCAACGATAGCGATATCACTGAACAGAGCATTATAGAGCCGCCGCCACAATTGCCGAATCGACTTACGGATATGACACTGATCAAGTTTCAAGTCCGTCTATTTGAGCTTTCCACGCAGATTTGCTCGCACATCTCAAGCAACGATAAGCTAAATCAGACGCTCTTGTATCGATACGATACTGCAGTTTCTAAAGAACAGGTTGAATGGGACGCGATCTATCTCGTTAATGGTGGGAGGAGCATCCTGAACACGGCCGGTTATGCACATTGGTGCACGCTCCAGACCTACGCGCATCAGCTCTATTTACTGCTCCATCGACCTTTCCACAGCTCCCGCTCGAGCCAATTCCGGGCTGAGTCAAGAGAAAAGTGCATCAAGTCTGGTTTAGCACTGCTTGATATACACCACCAGTTTTTTGAGCTGCCGCGCCTAAAGTGCTACCGTTGGCTTGTCAAGGGAGCTATCAGCTGCAACGCGTTGCACGGGGCTGTTGCTCTTACTTCCTGCATGCTAGATATGCCCGACGATTCGGACATGACGGAGCACATATCCGCCATAGATGCCGCTGTAGTCCGCATGGAGGCGCTCAAGATGAAGAGTCCAGCTTGCTCTAATGTCTATCGTGTACTTCGATGTTTGAGGTGAGTCGTAATTTACTGTTTACAATTTTACGGAGACTGAACTTGCCAGGTCATATCTTTCGAGGCGAGAACCTACGCAGACGATTATGACAGAGGATCTTGAGACGAGATTTGAAGACTGGGCTAATAATGTCGATTGGTTCAATCCCGATGCGATTGATTGGGTGAGTCAACTCAGTGTTCTGGCGATGTAGAGGACTAACCAGAATAGGCTTATTGGGATACGAATTACACAACACCGCAGACCGATGGCAACCAAACGATTCTTACTTGACGATTATAGATCTGGTATAAGGGTATCAACTATTTAGACTAAACACCTCCCTGGAATTTTCGAGATAGCCTGTATGTTAGTGACATGGTACGACCTTCAAACAAAACTTAGGCTGGAACCAAACCTTCCTGACAAACTTCGCTGTAGGCTGGAGGTGGAGTGCCGAGGGGTATGCCAACATCCTCCATCTCAAATTCATCCTTACAATACTTTGGTGGAACTCTCATGCCTCCTGCTAATAGATCCTTGACCTCTTTTGTGGTCGTATCGCTGTTTGCGACAAAGACTCCCCATCCGTTGACTGGTAACTCAGGCGATATGAATAGATGTATGGGCATTGAAATATCTTCCTGATGAATGAATGTTAGCGGGCTCAATTTGCAAAATCACTTGAACATACTTCTGTTGTAACACCGTTGGTGTTCAGCGTGACTTCGAAATGTAAAGTATGGCTGATCGTAACCCCGGAGGTCGAGAAATCTGGAGAACAATCTCTCAAGGACCTGGGGAGGTGTAAACATTGCTGCCAGGAATGCAGCTGTCGAGTCTCGTCAAAATCCAAGGGCCATTCAGTCACTATCCTCTGCCCTTCATAGTCTATGCAATCTGTTGACGACTTCTCTTCTACCACATGTCTCTCACGCAGGTAGAATCTGGCTTTTGTGACTTTTGCTGTGGGGCTAAGTTGTGATAGCTGAGCATCAATGGGGATAAGACCCCCAAGGGCTATTGCTCGGTGTCGAATCGAGAGGTTGTATTCTGCTTCATCGGACCACTTGCCTTGTACTGTGGTAGGATCCATCAGCTCGTATGATGAGAACGATGGTGTACGGATAATACGGATGGGTGCGAAGGAATAAGACTTCTCTGTAGCGTCGCGGTGGATCGTTGAAGTCTCGAGCATGTACGCAATGCTACAACGATTGCAGCCTTTGAATGTCTCTTCCTGGTCCCCACGCACAAACAGTTCGAAAGGCCATTCATACCGTCTACCATTCTTAGATGCAAGTCCGACCTGGTTATCGATTGTAAAATCGTCCCATTGGTATATAGTGGCCTTGCAATCTTGCCATTTGACTTCACCCTCGGCTTGTGCTTTGTGATCGCTAAATAAAATTAGTCACGATCTCTGGATCCGATGTAAATTAGAACATACCCAAGCCACATTCGACTTGTAAACTTGAGCTGAATACTTTGGACTTCCTGGCCATCTGGTACAAACAGCTGAAGCTGTCCACGGAGATACCCTCCCTGCGCTTCATCTCCGTGGCCACTGATAAACACATAGTCGCAGACGGGCCTTGGCACTAGTTAGCAAAGATTTCTAGATCTTTGGTATATTCGCTAGAACTGACTTTATTGAAACCCGTGCTCGTCGGGGCCCAGTAAGCTTGGCTAGCAACGACCGCATAGTAGGTTTGATGATCATAGCGAGAACGATGTGAAGTTGGGAGTTTGACAACGATGGTTATGTGAGATGTGTGGGAATATTGAGTGTATGTGTAAACGATCGAAGATGTTCAATAGATCTAGGCAAGGTTACATTTCAAGATCCACTGTGATACTATATAAACACATTGGCGTGTTAGTCCCATGGCGAGATTATGACTCGGATCGGAGACCAGGACTCTCAATCACTGGCCGATCTTTTATTAAGCCTAATCGGGAAGCTTTACAGAAGAGTGGAGACAATGGAGACATGGAAAAATCGGACTCGGGGATGTGAGAAATCGGAGATGTCAGGGTAGGATGCGATCCGCAAAACCTCACAATCAATAATGTTACGGTTTTCAAGCGAGATCACCTTTTATGGATATTGATGCTGACAAAAATCAAGCGATCTACATTTTCTTCCAATTACATCCGTGAGTAGGTCTGCAGAGAGCCTTTGGTCAGCGATGCTTACCTGCTTGGCAAAGTCCGATGGTTCCCACGCCAAGAAGGCCTTTGCCAAAAGTTGAATCATTATTGGCTTTGACCTTATTTTGTTACAACTGATCAAAACAATCCCCATAAGGTGACTGTGGGTTCACTGGTGGTCGATCAATATTTGATCATACTCACACGAGGCTATATAAACATGCTGAGCCTCTGCCAAAGCACCATAACCTCTGTTCACGTTTCAACCTGATTCTTCTCGGCATCCTCTATCCTATATCAATGTTGTTCAATAGAGCAAACATCATGCAAAATATTATTTCCACAGTACCCGCCCACTTGTCTAAAGTGCTATACATTCCAAGACACGATTCAAGCCCTGCACACTTTACGATATATGACATTACCAGGCAGTATTCCAAAACAATCGGGTTGCTTCCGATGGGCTCGGAAGGTTACAAGATAGAGCTTTGTCTTTTTCAAAAGCCAGGCGGCTATCACGCCGATGACGATGCACGGTTTCTAGTTGATCTCGGTACCTATGGGATGATATCTATCCAGGAAAGGTGCATCGGGCGTAACACTCTCGAAGCAGGAATGTAAGTTTCGGTTGGTTGCTCGGTGCATCATATGCTTACCATTATAGCTCCCCCTTTGACAACAACAGACACACAATATCGATCGATGGCAGTACAGGTGAAGCAGTTGAAAACGTAGTCACTGCACCCAACTACCCCCTTCCAGAGAGGATGGTGAAGCGGCAACTCATCCGTCATCCATTCTTGGCAATATCTAGCATTTCTACCGACAGCCAAGCAGAACACTCAGTCTTAGAATGGCAGGTCCACCCAATCGAGAAAGGACCCCTCCGGTACGAATTGGTAGATACAAAAAAGAGAAGCCAAGGATGTGACGAAGAGAGTTCGATATTGGCCATTTACCATCATCACGGCTTCGAGAATCAATTACCCATGTCGTATAGTCACGGTGTTTTACTTCTACCGGCCACTTCCACACCGGCATTCGAGACAGTGGTTGTATCAAGTCTTCTTGTTCTTCTGTCTACTATTCGCAAGCAATCTACAGTACAAAAGCGATCTCGCATCAAGTCGCTCATGACATATCTCTGATCCACCTCCGTTTTTAAGCCGGCTCAACGATCATCGGCCCAGGTGCAGACGTCTTTTCCTTACCCTCTATCTCCCCTCCCGACTCAGAGCCTCCATCACTATCAGCCTTCTTGGAACGCTTGAAAAGCCTGGTACATTTGCTCAACCCCCTGGCCATCCAGTTATACACGGCCACGAACGGAGGAGCAACAAAGTAAACGGCCTTTGCGAACCACTCATCCGGGAAGATGCGCACGAGTACTCCCCATGGCAGACTGAAAGCCGCAATGACAATTGAGATGGCCCATTGTGGACCATCAAGACCGTTGGGGTCGATGTCGAAGACTCGATTGCCGACAAAGACGATGGCGATCTGCAGACCAATCATGATGGCGTTGATGAAGATGAAGAACCAGTTTCGGTGGACACCAACGAAGACGTTGAACTTGTTGTCGAGGCGACGGCAGTTGAGCTCGTTGAAGATCTGCATCCAGACAAAGACGTTGAAGATGACCGTGTCAAGCTGAAGCTGCATGGACTCATCGCTGAGGTCGTAGTTGAGGATAGCGCCGCCGGCGAAATAAAGGACAAGGATAACAACAAGCTGGAAGATGGATTGGCCGATGATCATCTTCCACATCTGAGATACTGTCAGTATGAGGATTAATGATATAGATGTCGATAGACTTACATTCATGGTGATGAGTGGCGCCGACTTAGGCTGAGGGGGTCTGTCGAGGATGGCGTCGGTCGGGGGATCCGTGGCCAGAGCCAGAGCAGCCATGGTATCCATAATCAGGTTGATCTGTTGATATTAGTGTCTGGTACAATAGAACAACAGAATTCTGTGTGACTTACCCATAACAGCTGCACGGCCTTGAGCACAGGCTCCATGTCGTCGTTGTACATGGATGTGACGAACGAGAGGATAACGGCGGTGATGTTGACGGTGATTTGAAACTGTGATCATGTCAGCCATAGGATTGATGTGCAGAACATGTTCACTTACCTGCAGGAACTTCTGCACGGCGTCATTGACCGCTCGTCCCCATTTTAGCGCAGTGATGATGGAAGCAAAGTTATCATCCATCAGGATAATCTCAGAAGCTTCCTTAGCGACTTCAGTGCCCGAAATACCCATGGAGAAACCAATGTCTGCAGCTTTGAGTGCCGGAGCATCATTGGTACCATCGCCTGTCACAGCAACTGTTTCTCCCAAAGCCTTGAGACGAGTGACCAAAATGCGTTTGTCGTCGGGTGAAGAGCGGGCTAGAACCTGTAGTCGAGGGATGATTCTGTCGAGTTCTTCTTCGGATAGTTGACGGAACTCGGGGCCTTCCATAACGATGCCGTCGGTGTAGATGCCGCACTCGGTGGCGATGGCGCGAGCTGTGATTAAGTTGTCTCCTGTCACCATGCGAGTCACGACACCAGCACGCCTGGCATTTTGCACAGCCTCAGGAACACCAGGACGAACAGGATCCTGGATACCAACGATACCGAGCAACGTCAGGTCGCTCAGATTCTCGAGATCGGGGACTTCGTCAAAGTCCTTGTAAGCCATACCGATAGTGCGAAGCGATTTGCGTGCAAACGCAGTGATGGCCTCCTCGGAGGCCTTGCGGTCAACGCTAACAAGCTCACCAGTGGAGGGGTCGACCTGCGTAGAGCAATACCCAAGCACAATCTCAGAAGCACCCTTGATGAGCAGTCTGTAACCGGACGGAACCTTGATGACCGCCAGCATGTACTTTTTGACCGAGTTGAAAGGCTCGATGAGGACAATCTGTTCGTTCGCCCTGGTTTCAGCCAGTGATTGCATGCCGAGATGGTCTTTGGCGAGCTGAAGCAACGCAGTCTCGGTCTTTGAGCCGATAAATGTTGCCTCTCCCTCTTGCGTTCCCTCGAAGGCTGTCGAGTTGATTGCGACTGATTGGGTGATGAGCTTTTTGCCGTCTTGCGACAAGTCGGATGCCCATGAAGGAATGTCGGAGGTGAATGTAGAGGATCCGAAGCGGCCGGCGGTAACAGTCATCTTGTTCGTGGTCTAGTAAAATGGTTAATTAAGCTGAGATCAAACTGTCGATGATGACTTACTAGAGTCCCTGTTTTGTCTGAACAGATACAAGTTGCATTACCCATAGTCTCACAAGCCCTGAGCACCCGCACGAGATTGTTCTCCTTCAAGAGACGTGTCGTGGCAAAGGCCAGTGCAAGGGTAACAGCGAGAGGCAGACCCTCTGGTACGGCCACGGCAATGATGGCGATGGCCACAACCAAGAGGTCGACAAAGGTTGAGGCCTTTTCCTCTGCTGGTCTATCGTCACCTGGCAGATTGGCGCAGAAGCGGAAGAGGAGAATGAAGAACATGAGGATAGAAGCACCACCACCAAGCTTGGCAATGGCAACAGCTAAACCTTCCAGTTTCTTCTGTAGCGGTGTTGATTCGATGTCTGTTCGGACTGACATCATGATCTTGCCGAAGCTGCTGTTGACACCGACCGAGGTGCAGAGGAATGTTCCCATGCCTACAGACAGTTAGAAACAAATCATGACACGCATAGTCTGAACATGTGTCTTACCTTCTAGAACCCTCGATCCTGAAATGATGAATGGATCAGGTACTTTGGTGCTGTTTGGGTCTGGCGTAAAGACCTTTCCGCCAGGAGTCTTCTTCAAGGCGTCGGACTCGCCAGTAACTGTCGATTCATCGCATTTCACGTTGTGTCCATCGATGAAGATACCATCAACAGGGATCAAGTCACCCGGCTCAAGGTACAGGACATCGCCAACAACCAGATGTGCGACATTGACAAGCATGGACTTGCCTGATCGAAGGACCTTGACTTCTCTGTCGTCTTTCTTGGTATTGAGCTTGACAAATGCCTTTTCCTTTTGCCAATCGTTGTGGGAGGCGACAACAACCACAATCGCGACGGCAGAGAGAATTGCGACACCTTCAACCCAGTCTACGGGTGTAGGGTCGTCGGGTGCATGGCTAACACCAAAGGTTTCGTAAAGACCGAGGGCAAGAGAGATGACTCCGGCGACAGTCAACATTATGAGGACTGCTTCCTGGAAGGTGATCCAAGCTAATCTCCAGATGGACTTTGGCTTTTTCGCGGGGAGCTGATTGCGCCCAAAGACACGGACTCTTTCGTTGGATTTGTGTGAGTCGCCATGTGTGTGGAGTTCATCTACACTGAGACCAGCGCTGAGGTCCACATGGAGACTGCGGGCGAGGCCTTGCAAGCCTCCTAGGCTTCGGAGGACATCGAGTGATTTGGGGTCGAGTAGCTTGTTAAGCTGGTCGGGAGTATGGTTGAAAGGCCTGTTGGGATCGTGAGATTCTATGGTCTTCTCGTGGCCAGCCTCGAGGGGTTGTTGGTTGATGCTATTCACAGCAGTTGTCTCGTCTGTCTGTATCGAATGGCCAAAGGTAGAGACGGTTCCAGCGTCACTGATAGATCTCTGGCGTGGATCAATCAGGGCTTTGGGGTCGAGTAGATTGCCAGACATGATGAAGGGATTGTCATCAGACCTTGTGCGAGGTCCTTGGCAAAAAGACAAAAGTAGTGAGAATTGTGTAAGCTACTGAGCTTGATGAACCAGTGAGCTACGATGAGTGAGTCATGGTGGTGGACGTGGGGCAAGTCCATTATATACGCCTCTTCTGATCGACCTGGCAGTCCCAAATTTTCATTTCATCCATGTCTACGTGGGAAGCTTAGCTTGAGTATCAGCAGGGGAGCTGTTGTTTCGATTGACAAAGGGGGGATGGGAGCTTCTTGTCCTGGCCAATCATTATGCCTGTAATGATCTGATAAACGCCACGTTTGTGTTGGTTCCATAGAGACGGGACTAAATATGCTTTGTCATCGGACAACGGAAGTCCGTCTTCTTGTTTGAGAATAGATCACCTTGACCATCAAGACCTTATCCACACACATACCCAATGATCATCAAGGAATCTGTTAGTAATCGGGGACGGAAAGACATGAGCTTAGACCACATCTTGTTTCTCGTCCTGTTGCATGCACGACCCAGTCCAAAATGCCACCAATTAATCTGCACAAGTGATGAGCTTGCACCAAATGCAATATCACATCCCATCATCCCCCACAGGTGACCCGTTCTCGGCTAATAAGCTTGACCAGACTGACGGTGGAGTTTCGGATTTCCCTGCCTCCGCCCCTCTTCTTGACTCCAATTCCGTCTTTCCGATTACATCAACCACCGCCAAACAGCATAATGCCTCCTCGCCGGGCCTGCGACGTGTGCTACAAGCGAAAGGTAATTTCTGGCATCTCGTGATGTCATGTTTCTTTTCGAACCAAGATCGAGATTGTTTATTGATGCTGGCCTGTTAGATTCAATGTTTGATAAAGACTCAGGGTGAACCCTGCGACTGGTGCGACAGCCAAAACCTGACTTGCACGTTTGACAGAGTCATCCAGAAGGACCCAAACAAGAGGTCAGCCATGAACATAGATCAATTTGGTTGCCTCCGAATTAATGCGCGGCCCTAGAACCACAACCGATGTCGTGCAAGAATTGTCCCAGCGCGTTGAAACACTCGAAGAAGCCCTTCAAACTGCATTATGCACAATTAACGTCATGCCCGTGGGAGGCCCCTCATCTTCACCCTGGTCCGATAGACCTTTCGCTGAACCATCGCCGTCAAGCATTCGCTTTGGAGTATCCCCCATCAACACAGCCTCTCACCAACACCCAACCACAAGCCCTACCAACTTGACTGCCAATATTACATCATCCCAAAGAAGTCGGCAGGATTCAAAGCCTATTTACAAACTATCACGATGTCACACAGGCAACAACTGGTACTTCAAGGGTATAGGAATCTTATCTCCACGAGGACGGCAGTGGATCTCAGATGGTGCGGGCGAACGCGTGTTTCTTGAGAATTTTGACATCTTTGCCGATCCTGTCGGAACCATACCACATCTTGACCCTATAGCATTTACTGAGCTAACAAGGCCACTCCCCTCAAGAGCGATCTGTAACCATCTAGTTGAGGTATTTTTCAAGTCAAAGACTTCTGTCATCTTTCCATTCTTAGAAAGTCGCCTCTTTGAAGGAACAATCGCCAGAGCATACGATACTGAAATCGTTGATCTGGGAGCTCAGGCGTGTATTTGGTCCTTGACAGCTCTTGTAGTTCGTACCACAGATTCTCGGCAGTTTGGCCTCAGTTTGGAGCCAAAAGATTGCATCCACGAAACCACCCGCTTATTAACAATTAATAATGGCAACACGAACCTCGATAGCTTGCAAGCCTCTCTCCTTCTAGTAAGTTATCTTGAAACCATAACATCTTGCAACGCGACTCACATCATACCAGTGGGCTTGCCAGAAAATGAGAGGACAATGTCGTGAAGCTTCAGTCACTTTCACAAATGCATGCCGCATGGTGTGTGACCTCGGTGGTCATTTCCCCCTCTCCCGACCAGCCATTCTCCCTCAACATATACCCACATCCGATGATCAAACCAAGCTCCATATTCGGAGACTCTTCTGGGCATGCTACTGCTCTGACAAGGATATCTCCCTTCGCACTGACAGACCGCCGCTGCTCACCTCGGATCATTGCGACCTGGGTGCTTCCGAGCTAAACGATCTACCACGGGATGTAAACCTTGCCAAGATCAAAGAGAATGCAATTCGACTGCTCTGCTCCCCGCGGGCTTTCAGATATACAGAGGGCGAGCTCCTCGCGCAGGTTAGAGAACTTGACGACGAACTTGAAGAGTGGCGCTTATCTGTTGAATCACGTTTCCGCCCGAGATTATCGATCGTGTCTGACCTATCATTCTCGCTGTCATCAACAACAAGTTTAGAGGATCGCACATATCTCATCATTCTACAACTGGACTACCTCTTTACCATCATCAACATACACACTTTGGTCCGGAAATGCGGTGATTTGGAGATGAACCTTCCCGATGACCTGCACCGCGCCGTGGAATCAAGTGCTGATCTCTCAATCGAGGCCAGCCGTTCCATCTTTCGTATCCTTGACACTGTCGTTGATTTCTGGAAGGAAGATTCTGTCTGGATAGTTTCCCACTATGCACCCATGGCTGCCATGTCGATTTTCATGAATATCCTCATACATCCTCTGGGTCCTTTTGCAGATAAGGACTTACGGATTTTGTCATCTATAAGTACAATCACGCGTGAGCTTCCGGCAGAGAGGCTTCCCATGGAAGAGATTGAGCATATTCAGGAGATTAGTGAGTTTGTCATGGAGCTTGTGAGACTCAGTCATAGTGCTGCATGGAAGGTGAAAAGGGGAGAAAGAGAGCATGACCTTGATCTTATCCATACATAAAAATTGGTCCGGTCCACGAAATGAGATATCCCGCTGCCTCGCATCAGTTCAAAAGGCTTACTTTACCCGCTGCTAGACCGACGAATGTCTTGTCCAGCAATGTGCAGTCCATCTTGTCTAATCTGCGTGTCTGTGTAATTCTTCGACGTGCCTGTATCTCCCAATCGTCCAAAGCCTTAGTCATCCCATGTGGACCAAATCCGTAGGATACCTCAGAAGCCCCAGACCACGGCTCTTGAAGATTCAGGAACTTGATCCATGCTTCGCGCATAGCTCGACCAACATTCTCGGCGCCTCGCGAAAAGCTCAGATCGAACCCAGCAAATAGCAAAGGTAAATCCACAGCATGATGCCCCCCGCTGGAGGGCTGCCATGGGTTGTATTCGTCGACTAGATACCTGTAAACAGGTTTGTGTGCATCTTTCCAACCTTTTTCTAGGTTATGGATCGGAAGCACGAACTTGTAATCGTTGATAAAGTCCAGAGCCCCAGTCTTGCAAGATGATGGCCTGCTCGGGTAGATATGGTACAATTCTTTGAGTTCTTTGCTATATTCTCCTGCGGCGTTGAAAGCGTCTAGTATGTTACTGGAGCCCGTCGCCCAGACTCCAGCTTGCCATATAGTGGCCTCTTGGCATCTCAGTATCCGTCGCGTTAGGGGGTCACGGTGGACTGACCTCTTTCTGTACGTCGCTGAGAAGTAGTCTGTCCGAATTACCCTTCCTTGTCTGCCAGCCCTCGAGCCTCTCCTCCCATTCTAGAAAGAAAGATTGCAAACCAGCTAGCTTGATTGCCTCAATGACCCTGTTCGCCGGTGCAATCTCCAAGTCAAGGACCGGATCGATATCCTGAAGCTTTTTCGCAACAACATCGCGAAGGGCTGAAATCTTTTGGCGTGGCTGAGGGGGGGATAAGAATAAGGATCCAGATGAAAGAATGACTTGTTTTACGGGCGAGCCTATAGCAAGGTGGGCATGACAGTACACAGCTCCAGCACTTTCGCCTGCCAAGGTGACTTTATTCTACATCTTGGTCAGCTCAGGTCAATTGAGTACGGCTCGGATGTGGGTTGCCGGGTACCGGATCACCTCCAAATCCTGATATATGATCTTGGACCCAACGGAGAGCCAGTTCTTGATCACGCAGGGCCAGATTAGGTGGCCCATCATCACTACCGAGCGCGAATACGTTGAGTCTATACTGTACAGACACAGCGATGATTGGCATCCCCAAACGCATAGAATCAGCCACAATTGTGGTCATGTCTAGTAGAGTAGGCGTCAGTGCATGATTTTATGTTTTGACAAGAATTTTCTATAGTGTCATTGAGGGCCTGCTATTACCGCAAACCCCGGATGCTGCGCTTCCGAATGTGACAGCTTGCGAACCTCCTGTGCCTGAGCATTAGTAGTTGAAAGGGCCTGAATCATGACTCGGTAAGAGCTTTACCATGGATCCAGACTAGAACTGGAAGCAACTTCGACTCCGACTGGTGATAAACCTTTGGTAGAACCACATCAAGATTGACGCAGTTGAACTCATCTTCAGGCTCGACTGGAAAGATATGCGAAGACGGTATGCGCAAAAGATGCCCGACATCGACAGGAACTTGCGGGCATCGGGGCCTAAAGCCATCAGTCATCTCCACGCGAGTACCGTTATTAGCAAACACGTTTACCCGTATTCAGTACATTGTAACTCGCTGGGGTACTGATCCAGCTTCTCAGCTGCAGCGAAGCGTCGTGGTATGTAACCGTAAGGAATGCCTCGAAAGTGCGTGGTGACTGACTTCTCAATCCCTGTGAGCGTGGTTCGCAATGATGGATGCTCAAGAGTGGCGGCCATTGCGTTTAAGCGTATTGATATGCTGGAGCGAGGTGGAATCGAAATGGTGTTGACTGATCCTGATGCGGGGTTTGTTCATCAATCTTGGGTGGAGTCAGTGTGACGGTCGTGTTTCACTAAACTGATGACGATCTGACGTTGAATGACCGACTAAATCAGCATCTTTCTCATTGGAAACTGTTATTCTGTTCTAGAATGATTAATCACTGGCCTAAGCGAGCAAACCTCTGTCCTTTTTGTGCCCTGGTATCGCAATCTGATGTTGGAGTTTCTGAACAACCCAAAACTCAGTGGATTGGGGTAAGGATGAATGACGCTGGGATCAATCGCTTCGTTTCAATAATCAGATAACTATATACTGTCAAATCCGCATTAGTAACATCTATCATGGCCTGACCTTTCCTAGTGTAACTCATAGCGTGGCTTGGTATGAAAACCGCAAATACTACAAGGCGTGGCCCAACCCATATGCCTATCAGAGCCCTGTGATTCCTGATGCCTAACACAAGGCAGATTCCCAGACCTGACCAGGCTGCATAACACTGAAGCGGCGCAGTTCTTGTTGTGAGAGGCAATGTTCGATCATAGATTCCCATCACCATTCTCGCACCTCAACTTGCTTGCACATATTCCTACGCTCGGTATGATGAGAATACGTTTACAAACCCATATGGGTGTTGCAAAACGACCATTTTGCATGGAGAAGACGCCATTGCGCATTATGCCCACGTCCCCAGTCGGTATCCCAGGGCTATCTATATGTCCGACACGACGGTACTTGTGCTTTCGCACCGCTACTAGTGCTTTGACGAAATACAAAAGAATCTTGTCGCCGCCTTCTCGTGCTCTCTATTTCCACCATTCGCACTCTGGAACAGGAACGTCGTGCAGTAACGAGAGGTTTGCTACGTTCATTGCAGTGGCACTCGCAGCGTACATGATGTTTGCCTACATCCTTACCATCGCCTTTTTTCTGACGATGCTTATATTTCTTCTTCCTCTACTATATGTGCGTTTCATTGTTTATCAAGACAATCTTTCTGACCTTGGTGAGAATGTTCCAGAAACCATTGGCCATCTTTATGCAGCTTATCTCGACAGAAATGAAGCCATCAAGCAGAAACAAAGGGAGGTTACAGGGTTACTTCCATCTCGTACTTCATGGCCAATATATTCCAAACTCGGGAACGAAGAATACCGCGTTATCGTTCTTGAGCCAGGAAAGTCGGAGGACGACATAGAATGCAGCCTATGCATCTGCAGATATTCTGATATAGTCGCTTATCAAGCACTTTTCTATGCCTGGGGAGACCCAACAAAAGTCAACAATATACAGTGTAATGGAGAAGACATGCAAGTAGCATCGAATCTTCACCAGGCCTTATTACACCTCCGGCATCCTCGGTATGCAAGAATCTTATGGATTGACGCCTTGTGCGTCAATCAAGATGACCTCCAAGAACGTAGTTATCAGGTCCAAAATATGAAAAACATCTATGCTGAGGCTCGGCAAGTCTTGGTCTGGCTCGGCCAAGGTTCTAGATCTTCCGAGGCAGCTTTTCGGTATCTGTTGGAAGGCCCCCGTTTCACTTCTGGGCCAGCACCGACGTGGGAAACCTTTGGACTCAATCATATGGTTGAGCCTCATCAAACCCATCGTTTTACAAAAGATCTCAAATGTCTCGAGAACCTACTGGAGCGAGAATGGTTCAGACGACTGTGGGTCCTTCAAGAAGTTGCGCATGGTAGGAAGGTCGTTTTGATAGCAGGGAGGCAGACAATCAGCTGGGATCTTCTTGCACAGGCTGTGAGAAAGTTGCACCATTCAGGCCGGGTCCGGGAAGACTTTTCAAAGAAATCCCAAGTTGGAGCAGCCGCTGTGATGGAAATCGAGAACTTTAGACAATTCCGGAAGCTTGATCGAGTCGGAGCACAACGAAATCAGCATAATTTACTATCAGTCTTGCTCGCTACACACTCTGGAGAATGTTCTGATACTCGAGACAGAATTTATGCCGTTTTGAGCTTGGCTGATGACTACGATTCTTCCAAAGACGCCACCATCCTCTGGCCAGACTATAGTCTGTGTCCAAGAGATACCTTTGTGCAGTTTGCCCGCTAGTGCGTTAGTCGAGGGTATCTGGACATTCTGTCCTGCACCACGAGATCGAAAACGGCGACTAGAGAGGAGTGGGACGTCGGCTCATTGCCATCATGGGTACCGGACTGAACACGGATCGATAACGATGACCCATTTGTTCGGTATATGGACCAACTTCCTTTTGACGCCGACGTTGGACTTCAGTTAATGCCCCACGACCCGCCTAGAATCACTCAAGATAATAGGCTAGTCATATACGGAACCGTTTTCGACACAATCAAGGAAGTTGGGGGTCCCTCGACTTTCAAGAAAAGCAGTGCTCATAAGGGAGGTGCAAGTCAGCTCGTCGATATTGCGCTTGGTAATCGGGCGTGGCTTGATGAATGTCAGCATCTCAGCTGGCCGCTTCACTATGGCATACGAGGCAGCTTTAGAGATCAGTTCTGGAGGACCATGACGGCAGGATTGACTGGAGATGGTCGCGAAGTCTCTGTCGACTTCTATCGACAGTGCGATGAGTACGTGCAACTGCTTGAGGAGATATCGCGTTCATTCATAAACAAATCGGTTGAAAAGACCGGCATCAAGCAGGTTCCAAGTCAATCTACCAGTAAATTCTATTCGAATAAGCACGTTGTTGCAATGGTTGAGTCATCGATACTAATGTGGACGTCGAAGAGACGTTTTGCTATTACCGAGGAGGGCACAATGGCACTAGTACCGAATACTACTCGAAGAGGGGATGTTGTAGCTGTTGTGGCCAGCTCGAAAGTGCCACTCATACTTAGGAGAATTCCTCCTAGTGTTGGCAAGTATCACATGGTTGTGGTCGAAGCGTTTGTTGACAATCTGATGGACGGGCAAGTTATCAAGCGGCATGTTGAAGACTATAAGCAACTCGGAAAAGGGTACAAAAGACCTGTATTTAAGCAGTTTACAGTCATGTAACATAATCTCATATACAGTACGCAATTTATAATGAAGTCACAATAACTCGTAGAGTTCATTACAGCCGAATGAAGAAATTAAATACCACACCCCGGTATTCAAATAATTGGGAGCGTATGTCGGTAGCAAGCCTGGCCTCCAGCTACGAGATCCTCCATGTAATTCCACTTCATCTCGGTCATTCTTGTCAGCTCTCGGCACACATCACAGCACATGTTTCCAGCATCGCGTCATGGAGGCCTCGTCATTTTCTTCCCATGGAAGCAGGATCCAAATGCTAGTCTCTATGGAATCTTTGCTTTCTTCCTTGTCGGCCTAGATTGATGCAACAGCATGGCCGGGGTCATGCAGGATGCTTTCAATGAGTCAAAGCGGTTCGAATGGAGAGGATACTCCGGAATGAACCGACCCAGCAACTAACAATAAGCTTAATTCTAACGCCCGTCGCGATCCCTTTAGCCAGAAGGTAACGTCAGACAAGCCAATCATGGACATCGTACCTGCGATTTCCATCAGACCCCCCCACGTCTATGGCCCCATTTTAGCCAAGATCAGCAGAAGCAAACGTTACCTTCCTTTTCATCAAACTCACCTTGGCCTCGAGGTGCCATAAGAATTGACTGCTTTAGACTAAGTGACAAAAGTATTTAGGTAAATTTAGCGGAAATTTTACTAGTACTTTACCTAATCTTTTTGGCCCTGTAGCCTGGACGGTCAAGTCTTTTGACGCCCTCTAAGCTTGGCCAGATCAACACCAAAAAGAACCTGGTGCTGATGCCCTTGACCATGTCAGCGTAACACTGGCTTTGGCGCCATGCCTTGGCCTATGGCGTGCTTCTACCAGACTGGAAGGTAGTTAGCGTCACGCAATCGATAGCCAATCTCCTTGAAACCGTGTGCACGAGGATCAACAAGGTCACAGAACTTGCCGATTGGAATCCTTATCTCAAGGTGATGTGATAAATATGACGAAGCATCTTTTAAAAAATAAGGTTGCACTCTATAGCAGTCGCTCTCACAATTTTGAGCGCCACACTTGAGCCTCTCCACCATGGGCCTATCTCTACCCAGCTGGCGTTCGCAGCCAAAAGCTGAGCCAGTTCCTGTTGATCACGATCGGAACTACACATCTGATAGCTCTGATCCGGCACTTCCTCGTGATGGAAACCTCGCTTTCACCCGTGCGCAAGGCGGCAATGGAGCCAAGGCGATGTACCAGGAGGCCATCGGAGCCCCAGTCGAGTCAAACTCACCATTAGGCTATCACGTCGGATGGCTTACCATCATTTTTCTCAATGTCAACCAGATGATAGGAACGGGTATCTTTTCGACTCATAAGTGCTATCAATGTTGAAGTGGAGAATGTGCTAACCACAATACAGCTGGAAGCATCCTCAACTCCACGGGATCCATCGGTCTAGCTCTGATCTACTGGTTCATTGGCTTCATTATGGCCATCGCCGGATTCTGCGTGTACCTCGAGTTCGCTAGTTATTTCCCCAGTCGATCTGGAGCTGAAGTCGTATACCTCGAACAAGCCTACCCGCGACCGAAGCATTTCTTTCCTATCGCTTTTGCGGTGCAGTCCGTCGTTTTATCCTTCAGTAGCAGCAATGCAATCGGTGAGTCTGTTGTGGATCGATATATGTACATCATGCTAACTAACTACGTAGTATTGTCTCGATATCTTTGGCGGATTGCTGGCAAGGTGCCCAGTGACTGGGAGATGAAGGGCGTGGCTATTGCGGCATATACCCTCGCCGTGATATGTTGGTTTTCGTCTTCTATTCCGACGATACGAATGTGCTAACACGTGCACACAGGTGTCATTGCTCACAACAAATACTCTTTTTGGGCTGTCAATGTCCTTGGATTCATCAAGATTGTCACTCTCATTTTGTCAGTATAGTGATAATTAGTTGATACTCCCACGCTAACTTGTCTAGTATCTCTATCACAGGTTTCGTTGTCCTTGGTGGAAACGTTTCCTCAGTCCCCGACCCCAATGCCAACTTTAGAAATGCCTTCGAGGGCACGACCGACAACGGAAATGATCTTTCAACAGCTCTTGTGAATATTGTCTTTTCGTACACTGGATATGCAAATGCTTTCTCGGTAGTCAATGAGGTCAAGCGACCTATTCCCACGATTAAGAAGCACGGGTTCATCTCTATCGTTCTGGTAGCCGTTCTATACATGCTGTGTAATATCGCGTACTTTGCCACAGGTAGGTTGTTCTCTTCCGATCAAGTTCTCTTATGCTGATGGACAGGTAGTACCCAAGAAGGAGTTCGCAGAGTCTGACGAGATTGCTGCCGCCGTCTTTTTCACTGGTGTCTTTGGAGATGGCGGTGCAGTGACGGCTCTGAATGTACTTGTGCTACTGAGTGCTTATGGAAATCTTCTCGCCACATTAATCGGCGCATCACGGATGATTCGAGAAATTGGACGGCAAGTCTTGAGTCGATTATTGTTTGATAGCACATACTGACCTTGTAATTAGGCAAGGAGTGCTTCCATTTACAACCTTCTGGGTATCAACCAAGCCATTCGGAACACCAATTGGACCATACCTTTTGAAATGGGCCATGACGTTCATCATGATTGTCGCCCCTCCGGCCGGTGATGCATTCCAGTTCGGTAAGCAGACTTCGCCTTGTCTTTTCTTCTTTCATATATCATGCTAACACTTGATGAAGTCGTCAGTTTAAAAACGTACCCAGAGGGATTATTCTTCCTGGCCATGAGTATCGGTCTGTACATTGTCCGGCGTCACAACAAACGTATGGGGAGAGGGCGGCCTGAATTCAAAGCCTGGGACGTATTCGCCATCTTTTTTATCCTCATTCAAATATTCATTATCGTCATGCCTTGGTACCCGCCAAAGGGTGGTCCTTATGCTGGCGACGTTAGCTTCTGGTATGCCACATACTGCGTGGTCGGCATTGCAATGTACGTTCCCAGCATCCTTTTAGCTTCCCGACGCCTAGCCACTAACCATTTACTCTTCCAGTATGGTCTTGTGCGGTGTATACTATGTTCTTTGGATCTACGTCATTCCAAAGTGGAGAGGTTATGCTATTCGACCCGAAGTGGTGGAAGTTGATGATAATGGCGCCAACAGCCATCGTTTGGTCAGAGTGCCTCTTGTGGAGGTTGAGAAGTGGGATTCGGAACATGACGAGGCTGGTAACTTGAGACAACGCCATGTCGCCGGTAGTCCCGTGCATGAAAAGAGCGTGCTCACTAGCAAGGCGAGCTAGGACTCTAATACGGCAAAGACAAAGGGTCCATGTTGAAGAATTTTTATGGTTGAGCGCAGATCCGAAACCCTGCAAAGGGAGCTCCCGCCAACATGCGACTGGATGATATACGAGGTGGGTCGAGGAATTCTATCCGCCTTGATAGTATTTAATTGCAGGAAATAACTGTAACTCATAATGACTTGACTAGTCGATATTTTGGAATCAGTGCTGTGATCAAATTTTGACTCGTATTGATATGGAGCTATGTTTTGTCAAATACTACAGTCGTTTATTATGTTTCTCTCGTCATGAACTGCGAGTACCAACCAAGCACTTCCAACCGAAGCTCAGAGAATAAACAAATTCTGGTACAACAATACTTGAACAGGAGTTGCAAATATCCCTAGTATATTTTTGTATTCCTACATACTCTGTAGTCATTGGAAACAGGCCACAATAAACTTTCTTCATGGGACGGTGGCTTACAGGGTAGGTGTCGGGTCATGACGAAATATGACATCAGTGTTGCGATGTCGATAGTTATCACACCTCGAACCCCCCCCAACGAGTCATGAGATCCTACTCTTTTGTTATAAACTTGGACAGCCAGAGAACTCATCCCAATCGGAGATTTTGTGTTATTGATCCTTATCAATATGAGAACCAGGAGCGGAACAGAGACCAAGGAGGACAGCGCCACCTCGCCAAAGTCAGAAGAGACCATCAAGCAAGATTGATTCCTCTGCACCGGAGCCCAAAGCTAAACAGCCCAAGAAGAATCAGCAGTCCAATACCGAAGCCGCGCCATCATCTCCCAAAGAACGACCCTACGAGAGCAAGCCACGCCTCAAACTGTCAGACCTCGAATTCGAATATGATCGCTCTCAACTACGCGACCCGCGGCCAACACCCGGTCGCGAAAGGAAACCTCATTACACCGAGTTCAATTTGAGCGAGGAGTTCAAGTCCAAGTTCTACATTCCAGAAAACGGTAAACCCGAGAACAATCCTCTCGATTCCTTCTACGATCTACACGAGTGTCACAAGAAAGGTCCCGACGGTTCCCCGACCTACGATCAAGGGGGGTTTTAACTCGATTACAAAAAGGTCGAAAAGTGGATGAAGCCAGTAGCTTACAACAAGAAGTCAATAGTCAACGGCATGGAGAAAAGACTTGCAAAGGGCGAGCAGGAAGAGAAGGACCTTTACGGGATTTTCTTCGTGGATGGGAAGGGCCCAGAAGGTGTTTACGGAATGACAGTCAAAGATTATATCAAGGATCATATCTCCAAAGACCTAGGAATCCCATGGCATCAAATCGATGCGAAAAAGGCCAAGAAATGGGAGGAAGGGGGGTTTGAAAAGATCAAGGCTAGTGATTGGTGGTGTGAGCCAAACAAGGAAGAAAAGAAACGGATGGACAAGATGCATGAAGGGTGTGACCTCCGAAAAGTCCTTTAAGGATTGGGCCATTGGGAGTCTCCTCCAAACGAAGCCGCGGGAACGATACAAGATATCGTCATTCTGACGGCGATTAAATGTTTTTCCGGAAGTACACCGTCTCTATTATATCAGCATTATGTCATTGGAGAAATCCGACAGAGAACCGTTTAGATTAACAATAGCGTTCATTCCTTCGGGCAGAGCGATATCCTAGCGCTGTCCCCTAGCACCGGGGCCCTGGAATTCCCTGCATGCAGCCAACAAAAGGACCCTGTAAATCCTCCCTTGCATGGGGGGCACACACCTTCTCCACATCAAGGGCGTGGCTTGGACGCCCTTTGCGTTGTACTCCTCACGCTGATGTAGGGAGGGGTCGTAGTGCTTTGTTTAAATGATCCAACCCGGAGTGACATGCCACCAGGAATTCAACTGTTGATCTTGTTCAGACGACAATGGCTACTCAGACGGAAACACTCCTCGTCGAGGCCTTGCCTCATGTCACTGAAGCCCACATCGTGACTCCGGAGCCTCCACGCGACAATGCCTCGCGACTGCAGAAGATTGCTGTGACATTCCAACTTTCCGGAGTGAATTTCGCTTGCAGCGCGACCAACGGCCTCATTGTCGTAGGCCTGCCTCGCATGACAGCTGATCTCCAGCTCCCGGCATCCCTCGCATTCTGGCCCTCGTCCGTCCAAGGATTGGCGACGGCGTCGACGCTGCTGCTCGCGGGTGCCTTATCTGATGTCCTGGGAGCTAGATCGGTAGACCTGATCGGGTGTATCCTCAGCGGAGTCTTTATGCTAGCATGCGGCTTTGTTCATCACGGTGAAGAGCTAGTCGCCCTCAGGGCCCTACAGGGCGTTGCGCTTGCGCTGCATCTGTCGAGCTCCGTGGCGTTGGTATCAAAGACGTTGCCGCGCGGTAGAGGACGGAATCTAGCTTTTGCATGTTTGGGATTGAGTCAGCCGCTCGGCTTTTCTTGCGGGCTTGTGCTCGGTGGCGTGTTGGTCGAGACCATTGGATGGCGGTCAGGGTGGTATCTCTACGGCGGCATCAACCTGGTCTTGTCAGCCATTGGATTCTGGTCGCTGCCTAAATCCGAGCCCGTCGGCTCGCTTAGGCATGTTCTGCGTAGAGTGGCTACAAAGGTCGACTGGCTGGGCACTCTCCTCGCATCGACATTCATGGCTCTCCTGTCATATTTCCTAGCGTGAGTGAATACCCGCTTCAGCTCCCGATGACTAGCTAACTCTGGCCATAGCGTCATCAGCACTGATGTTTACCGTGTGAAGGAAGCAAGCAGCATCGTCATATTGTGTTTAAGTCTTATTTCCTTGCCGTTATTTGTGGGCTGGATGCATTTCCAGGTGCAGCGTGGCAGTCCGGCACTTATTCCAAACTCGTTCTGGAGCAATAACTCATTCACCAGCATCTGTGCTACCATTGCCTTGTCCAACGCCGTGATCAATTCCCTCGAGCTTTTTGCTAGTCTCTTGTAAGTCGGATCAGCATCGCAGCCAGGGGCACTACTAACAGCATCTTAGCTTCCAGGAGGTCCAGCACCTCTCGGCCCTCAATGCTGCCATTCGGATTTTGCCCAGCGTTGTAGTCGGAGTGGCTCTTAACTTCACGACCGGCTTAGTCGTCCACAAGATCCCTGCCATCTGGCTGATCGTTACCACTTCCATTCTGACAGCTATATCTCCTCTTCTGATGGCTCTCATCAGCCCTACCTGGACCTATTGGTCTGCTGCGTTCTTCGCCCAGATCCTCATGCCGTTCTCGGCAGATGTTCTATTCACTGTAGGCCTCATCGTCGTCACGGAGACTTTCCCTGAGGACAAGCAAGCAATTGCCGGGTCCGTCTTCAACGCAGCATCACAATTCGGGAATGCCGTGGGACTGGCTGTCATGCAGGTTGTCTCTACCCTGGTCACGAAGCAGCACAAGGGAGTCCCAGCTGTCGAGGCCCTGCTTGAGGGATACAAAGCTAGTTTTTGGACTATGTTCGCATTTATGATTCTATGTGCTACGATTGGTGGTGCAGGCCTTAGAAAGGCAGGTAGGGTGGGTGTAAAGCAGGATTGAGAACGCACATGTCAGGGACTCGAGCCAAGCAAGGAGTGATAGTGGGCACTGTGGGTTGAACCAGTGATGTTGGACCGGATATAATATAAATGACTCGGCTATAAAAGCCTGAGCCCAAGCGGGATGTCACCGAGATTCGGTATTCCGCTATGATATCCATATATACCCTGAGATCATCACTCAAATTGACTATTTCTCTTGGCAGCCCGTATGTCTTAGTTGCACTCCCGGTGACGAATTCATCAGACCATTCGAGGCACTTACCTTGTACATCCCGTGAAATATCGATTTAATATTCAATACATGACTAAAAAACTATATTCTTGCGCCATAAGTTATCCTTTCTAGAAGCCAACGGAACGTCGGCGCGGAACTTCCGTTGAAAATTTTGTCAATGGCTTAGATCCGGGGCTAGGCCTTTCAGGAGCTAGAGTGTTCAAATGGATCAAGCTTGGGAACCCGTTGACGTGCTAGACAAGCTTACGTCGGCATTTCAAGTTTAATTAAGTGTCTTGGCCGAGCGGATACATGTACCGACAGTTGTGGTCCATCAAAAACGCCCCAAGCCAGGTTCAAGCAGGTTTATTAGCGATTTTGTCAATTCCTCCCTTACTTCCGCACGTTTTTTAATGAATATCCTGCCCGGTACGCCCATTCCATGCCATTTTGGGCATATGATCACCGTGGTACGCCCGTCAGCCTTGATTGCCTGATATTGTCTTGGGGGACGCTCCGCCGAAGTTGATAGGTTACCGGCCCTCGCCTGCAACGCCCTACCTTTGTACGGGATGCGAGAAAAGGTTGGTAGGATGCGGTTACGATGGCTGCTTTGGGGATCATCGCTAATCTGCCATCAGTGCCATGTGGTCGATCTACCATCCATCAAAGTGCGCATACAATCTCATTATCCGCGACGATCGAGTGCTGTAGCGGCTCCGCTGCCCGTTTTTAGCACCGGACGTTCGACGAGTCATTGACAATAACCGTTGCGCGTCGTTTCATGCATTGGATACCAGAAACTCGAGACATGTTGAGGCCGCTAGAGAAGATCGTTGCAGAGCTGAGCTAGGGACTGAACAAATCACCATCGGCCGCACCCCCCGTTCCATTGCATCACTTAACCTATCCTGGCGATATCTCCTTCAGCTCCATTGTGGCTGTTAGCGCAAAAGTTTGTTCACCCTGGCTTCACCGCACCGACAGCACCACACGCCCATCCAAAAGCCCCTCGGTTCCGCTTCCCCAGATTTCTCACAGGAGAGGGAACCCTTGTTTTTGTGTCCTTCTTTCCTTGATTAACCTTCCATCCCGTCTCCCTTCTGGGATATGACCCCCGACGTGCCCATCCTCCTGCTGGGTATCTATCTATTCTGCACATGCCCCAATCCCTGGAGTCGATCACTATGTACGGTGATACTCAACCTGCAACTGCTGAAGCCCGTCGGCTCAAGAAGCGGGAACTAGATCGCAAAGCTCAACGATTAGCACGTGAAAGGACCAAAAGCCGCATTGCGCAATTGGAGAATATGGTCGACAATCTTCGACAGAACGAATCAAACTCACAGATCGCCACATTAATGGACCAACTGGGCCAGGTCACAAAGGAGAGGGACAATTTACTCCAGGTCCTTGACTCACTAGGCTCAACAATACGTCGCCATATCGGCGACAATACGAACGAGCCAGCGTCAGATACAACTGAGTCAACAGCATGCAATTCAAGAGTTCAGACACATCCGCTCATGGGAGAACGAATAGTCCCGATCATGACAAGAAAAGCGTCCGACGCAAGCTGCTCTCCATTGTTAGAACTTCCCATCGAACCTGCTGCAGCCAATCCCTTCGCCTATGAGAGTTGGACGTACAACGCCGCCAACGGGCCATATCCCGCAGCCCTATCCTATGGTAACACTATCCTCCCACCAGCAGAAAACAGCCTCCTACACATACAGCCCTTTCTACCAGAGATGACACCCAGCACACCCGAGGAACCCGACGTGATAATTCCTAAAAGTCCCGTCCCCTGCCACTGCTCCAATCCCACAAGCTGTGCATCCGCCTTCCACCAGGCCGAACCCAACATATGGCGTGCAGTCAACGAAATCCTCCACAAGCCCACAAGGTTATCTGCTGACGAGCTCTCTATCGAGTTGTTTGACGGCGAGGACATTGCCGTGCGCGCCATTCTCGACGGTTGGGATAGTCTTGAAAGGGCTGGAAGGATGACACCCACGTGGCGCAAGCTGCGCAGTGCAGACGAACTGTGCTTTAGTCAATGTGCCGACGTCGAGCGTCTCGCGGTGATGAGGATGTGTCATCTGCTCCTCACATATCATGGTGACCATACGTTAGCACGCCGGGAGACGCTACCACGTTGGTATTGGAATAGGTATGGCAAACCCCAACTGTTTGACAATTGCCACTAACACTTAATAGACCCTCCCAAACCCTTCCCCACTCTTATGGCATCGACTTCTTTGTCTGGTATGTTCTTTCTCAGCTTCTCTTGCGCAATGACTCATCATCTCATAGGCCCGGCTTACGAGAACGCCTCATCTTCTCACAGCACAACTACTGCTCAAACGTATTCTGGCATCTCCTCCAAGCCAACCTCAAAATCTTATGGCAGGATGGCTTCCAAGATACATTTTACCACAACGCGCATTCTGGCAAGTACCAGATATCACCAAGATTTGAGCAACGCATCCGAGATATCAATGCATGGACAATGTCGACTGATTTCTTTGAGCGTTTTCCTGAACTTAACGAAGACATTCCGGTGTACTTAGGAATTCCCCCTAGTATTGAAGAGATGCAATCAACAGCAGTTATACCCACGACGCAACGACGGCGAAGAGACGATGACGATACTAACGCCTACAATGGCCAGAGAGCTGCTATATGCTCATAGAACAATAGACTAAGTAATAAGTTATAGAACATACATATAATTCCTAGATATACCATATGATCAAATTTTTCGCAATTGTGTTTCTCATTCTTGCAGAAGTTCCCTGTACAGCCACGGGTCGTCCAAAAGCCGTTGAGCTGTACTTCGTTCACCAGGCTCCCAAGTCAGCATTCTCATCACAAATCTAATAAATCTCTTCTTCTCAACTCCTGATATGTTTATTATTGTATTTTCAATCTTGAAATCACGAGGTATACGGTCAAGTCCCCTGATCTTACCTGATGATATTTGTCAGTGACTGATTCATATATCAGACAACTACGTTATACTGTTGTCTGAAGAAGATAGTGAAGTTTTTCCTACCTTGACATAGAATCCTAGAGGGAGCGGGCCCAAGTAATGCGGTTATTTGGTCAAGGTGTCTTGAATCATCATACCCATTGATATTTCCGAAATTCGAAAGGCTAAAGAGATTCTTGCCTTCAAGCGCATCCCATAGCTGTCAAACCGCATTGTCAGTCACTATTCCATCATCACTGGCAGCTAAGGAAGTATTACCAGGACTCCGAGGCTCCATATATCCGCGGAATAGGTATAACCAGAATTGAGAATGACTTCCGGTGCTCGGTATAGCTCGCTCTGGATGGCACCGGTGTGTAACTCGCCCGGCGTGGTAGAAATAGCACGATCAAAGCCCACAAGCTGTATGATGCCAGTGGGTTTGGTCAAAGGCCCATAGTTATCCCGCGATAGGTAAATCGTGCGATCATGAAGCTGCTTTTCTGGTAACGGACGTCTGAATTCGCTCCTTGCATCTCTCTGAAAGATCATTGGATCTTCGATCTTGATCATGATATTTCCTGGGTTCAGATCTTGACTACCGATCAGCATGTTATGAGCCCAGAGAGACATTGTGTTCTAATTACCTGTGTGAATAATGGAGCACTCAGAGTGAATATAGTCCAGGGCGTGTAGAATCATCTGAACAAGAATCTTCAAAATCTCGGGCGGAATAACACCGCCAGCATATCTCGAGCAATAAAGCCATAGAGGCTCGCGCAAGGGCTCCAGGACTAAGCAAGTATGGTAACCGGATATACCCTCTATTGGAAAGGTATCGATAAGCTTCCGGATAAATTGCCAGCCTTTATGCTTCGGGTTTGTCTGAGCAATGCGCTTCATAATCTTGACTTCGTTCTCTACTGGTGAGCGCTTGGATGGCTTCTTCCTGGTCTTGACTTTAATAGCAACGTACTTTTCATCTAGCCACTGCCATCTTCAAGCAATTAGCCAAGCATCGACTTTTTCAAAAGCAAATCATACTGATAGAGATCTCTAGCGAGCCAAACAGTTGATTTAGATCCAAAGCCTAATTTCGTGGCAATTTGATACCTTCCGTCTAGTATTTGCCCCAGGCGGATCGGGTAAAATCGGTCGGGGGTGTATCTAGGTAGTGTCTCCTCTTCGATAGGAGCTGCAGGATCCAGGCAAGCTGCCGGAGCAGAAGTTGGGGGCCAGGGTCGATGGTACAGTGCCATCGAAGGTATGCACGAATGACTGATGGGAAGCGGATGCGAGATAAGGAAGCTGATGTGATCAATTTGGTAATGTTGATTGATAGTGTACATACGTCAGCTCTGTTTTGGAGTTGCCAAGCGGGACAATTGATGCCTCAGGCACCAATACCATCAACAAGTGGGAGAGCTGTTTTAAGGTTAAGTATGAAACCTTAATGATCTTACTGCGATGTTTTCGACGTCATATAATAACAAGAAACGTTGGCCTTCGGATCGACTTTGGAATAGCTAATCCCTGCAGCCTGGGAGATTTCTATCGTCGGAAAAGTGAAGATATGCAGTCCTAGACTTGCAACCAGTTGAGTTGCGCATGAAAAAGGCAAAACTAGTTGCTTCTATTGTGAAAAGTGTCTAAAATTATATGGTTGTCTTGATATTATCATAAAATCCTTCTCATGGCCCAGCTCCTCGATCTATTTCGTCGCGTGAGGCTCGTAGTACGCGCCGAGACTTGAATTTGTTAGCAAATGCTTTCCCGAAATTTCAAGATAACATACCTGATGATAATGTAACAGGCAAACATCAGAGCTCCCTTCAACCCTATAGCTCTTATAGCAGTGCCCGCGCGGCTGAGAATTAGCAAGTTGATGAGTAGTCCCGAACCCACCAACGTCGTTGTCTCAAAGACGTTGAAAGCCATCTCCAGATCACGGCCCAGCATCCAAGCAATGAGGACCGTCAAGGGCGCTACGCAGAGAGCGATCTGGATTGCCGAACCCACAGCAACAGATATTGCGAGCTCGAGCTTGTTTCTCATCGCCACGGTGACTACCGTCACGTACTCTGCGATGTTTCCAACGACTGGAAGAATGATAAGACCGATCAGCGCCTCTGACAGTCCTCCCTCGTGCGTAACGTCATCGATCGTCTTGACGAGGAATTCAGCATTCATGGACATTAGTGCTGATGAAAACACTAGCACTGTCACAGCAGCTACTGTACTGCTGGTGCTGGTGATATGCGGTGTGTGGTTGGGCACCTCGGGAAGTTCTGGAAGAACCCGTTGGTGTCCTCCGACTGACAAATCCCTTAGCTCAGACCCATGAAACTCAGTCCGTGATCCTGAGCGAGAATGAGATCGTGAGTTGCCTCTCGATCGGTGAGACAAGCTGGTGCGTCGACCATTTTCCCTCTTTCCGCGATCTTCGCTAGGTTCCCGAACTGGAGCTACTCTGCTTGCGTCGAGAGTTGTGCTTCTGGCACGAGTTGGAACGTCTTGATCAACAAAGCGGATGAGTCGAGAACCGTGAGATGCTGAGTTTTGATTGCGTCGATGGCTGTGATGATCTGCATGAAGTGCTTGTAAAGGAATTGCCGGAGCTTCCACTGGTTTGCCTCTCATCTCATGCGCAAAATAGACTATGTAAATAACCAGGACGACAAGAGCTGAAGCACGACTCATACTCAAAGCGGCCTCACTTGATTTGCCCTTCATATGAAAGGTGTAGTCAAAAGCAGTCTGCTACAGTTAGTAATAAAACAAAAGAAATAGACGTCTTTAAACTCACAGGGATGAGAATGACAAATACAGAGACAAAGAGGAGAGCGGCCAAGAGCTCGGATTCTTCTATGCTACTGTGAGGGTCGATTCCGGAAACACTACTCGCGCAAAGAGCAGAACCTAGAATGAGAAGCAGATTCACGAGCACACTACCAAGGATAGACGCCTGAACGATGCGAATGTGGTCGTTGACTAGTGCGACACTGCAAGAATTAGTATCTGCTGAGAATCGATCTCACATGCCAACTTACACCCTGATATCACGTCAGCTCACGTCATGAGATTTGATTTAAGAAACTCACAAGATAATCAACTCAACAAGGTTGCCAAGTGTGATGTTCAAAAGCGCACCGATAGTATCTCCCGCATCAGCAGCTATACGCTCAGTCGCTTCCGTCAACATGACAGACAGGGGTACAATAGCAATAGCATTTGTCATGAAAATCACCAAAGGATTAACTTCAAAAGAATGCGCTGCTAGGCCAATCGGTACAAAAACAAGCAGCCAATTTAGTTTTGACGTGACTATCGTAGAGCGAATGTGGCCGAAAAACGAGAGGGTCTCGTGGCTGGAGCCAAATTCGAACGCAGTCCGCTCAACAGGCGGTGACTGAGCGTCCAGATCATTCGAAACTCCCAGCTGCTGATAACGAACCCCGTCCCCTAAGCGTGATGAAGCACGAAGCGCTCGCTTCATTGTGTCTTTTACCGAGCTTGCTTGATCAGTTCCTGAAACATGTACCGCCGAAATATCGCATTTAGTCAAAGGGGGTTTGTTTGTTGCGCACCTCGTATGCTGAAATCAAGTCCATGATGAGGCGCCGCGCCGTTCAGCGGGTCAGGCGAGTCGTCCTCGTCTTCGCTCGCACTTGCAAGTGAGCAATCATTGTATCTGGGGGCCTCGGAAGCGAGGGAGGGACTCATTGAGAAAGGGATTTGGGGATTAAAAAAATGTGAAAAAAGCTTCAAAAAAAGAAAGGTCAAGAAACGAAAGGGGGGAATTTTTTAATAAAAGGAGGCGTCCACGATAGGAGCTAAGCTAAGCAAGCACTGCTGACAATTTATCTACCCCTGATTTTTCCAGGCGCTCGACTCCCTTGTTAATTGAAAACATTGGGTCTGGACCCAGTGAACATGAACGAGCGAGGGATTTAGCGTCCGTTCTTTATCTGACCTTGTTGATGGAGCCCCATGTCCGCGTTGCTTACTTGTTTATTTGTCTAGGTTTTGGCTGAGAGTATGCACGAGCAAGACATGGCTGCCATCCTTTGTCTTGGGTTTGGTCAAAAGCTTCCAAACTGTTTCTAGCTGTTGAGGGCCAAGAGCCAAGGTGTCTTCAACCCCTGTTGATTCGGGAGATGACTAGGCCCCGCAGAACCACTAAGGAATGTGGATTTGAGGGTCCCGGAGCAAGGCATTGACGAGGTACATCGCAATTAAAGGCATTTAAAATCGACGTTTGCTGGGTGTTGGCCTTGAATGTGAAGCGACAAGTGTAACACCTCGCATCTCCGCATAGACACAAAGGTTTGAGCATCAAACAGAGGTTGTTCAAAGATAGACAGTAGCCCTATCACGCGCCGGAAATAAGCATTTGGGCCAAGACCGCCAATGACGTATCTTCACCGCTTCCCCTCTTGATCATCCCAGCATCTGTTGGCATGCTGGACAAAGTGCACAGCAACCCTGAGATTAAACATTTTATTACACGTCCTTCCAATCACAATTATTTCAAGACCAGATTGTCTATTCGGGATGGACGCAGAAGACTCAAGCCAAGGTAGTAAACTGTATTGTTCCACCCACCCGACCGTCACTGAGAACAGCGAGGCAGTGGTTCATTTAAAGATGGCTACAGCGCGAATCCTTATGTTTGTCCTTATTGACCATGACATCTGCAACCCTGGGAACGAATACTAGGCTGCGCTTAGGGCGACTATTCCGATACGCGACACAAGAGCCTCGTGTCCCTGTGCAAGAGCCATTGTTTATCTGTTTGGTCGCGGATTCTCCACTTTGGAGGACTAAAATCTCATAAGCATTCAAACTTCGAGTTCTTCACGTATACCAGAACTTGGCCGAACCGGTTGGACTGATATAGAAGCAAGTCCGACGCTCATTATAGATGTTCGGTATTCGTTGACTTTATTTCAAAATAATGAAACGGCATATGGAAACACGCGTTACTGTCGAGACTAGATTTTGTATCAAGCGCTGCAGCCAAGATTTGATCCAACTGTGGTGCAACAGTGTTGATGCTGGTCCTTGCTTGTGCATGTTGTGGGTGTAACTAACTAAAATGGCTTTTATCACCTCCCCGATGCCCGCTTGATGACGGAGAGCACATCTGTGTGTCTTGACAGACCTTGACCTAGTTATGTGTTATACGCGTGTGTGGTGGCACTGCAAGTAACTGTTCACAAAGTCGCGGTACATAAACACCTTCACTGAGCTACGAATGGACCTATATATGAGCAGAACACTCTGAAACACAGCAGAGACTACTTGCAAGATTTCTTTAGACATTTGGTAAGCGATTTTGAGGAGAGGTTTTCAGCGATGACACGAAAATGGCAATCCTTTAGCTTCCTGGTGACATAGGCAACATGTCAATAGCGCAGCAAAATAATATCGCTTCGCAAAGCACTCTTGTCATACTCAGCACTGCAATGGAACAGCTTTCTGGTGGTTACGCAACAGGCTGTGGAACCCTTGTACGCAAACTGTAACCCAATTACTATGGTACAAGAAATATCATATACGTTTAGTTATAACAATGCAGCTTCAAGATTGTGGCGTTGTTTTGAATAAATTGGTTTCGTCAAGACCAGATTCTACAGTTTTTGAAACTATTTCAGCTTATTAATCGAGTCAAGAGTTCATACTTCGTAGACAAACCCTTGTGATAAGAACTCTCGAGTCGATTACGTAGCCACGGCCCACCAGCACAACGTACTACTTCCGGACACAACGGACGTGCTCGGACAGCGAACAGTCCGACTTATACCTTTTAGTAGATGGCCAGTGGATCTGGGTCTATTTTGTCAGACTATCTACGTTGTCGATTGGTTGACGTGTATGGCGACTAGGTTTCTTGCATAATTGCAGAAGATCTTCAGGCACTAACCTCGTAGTCGGACAAAGTTGAATTCCGAACCATGCATGAAAGACCGACACCGTCTACCTCCGGACTGACAAATCCACCAGGCCCTGTGAACACTATATGCCACTGTTGTACTGATAATTGGTGGACTCGGACTTAAAGTCGATGCGGTATGACATATATAAGATCCAATTCAAGCCAGCTTCTTCGACACTTAATTAATTACACCTTCCATTTTGTACTTTTTTTGAAGTATCCATCAACATGTCCTCTACCAAAGCCATTGTTTTCGGCGCAACAGGTGCCGTTGGTCGAGCGGCTGCTCTCGAAGCCCAAGCTCGTGGCGCCAAAGTCACGCTCGCAATGCGCAATACAAAGAAACCCATCCCAGGCCTGACCTCCGAAATCGAGCAGAAGCTCGGCTTCACCCGAGTCCAAGCAGACCTATCCGACCCTCAGTCTGTCGAGCGCGCCGTGTCTGAGTCGGGCGCAACAGTTGCATTCTCATACATCCTTTTCGACGCAGAGGATGGCTTGCTGGAAACATACAAGGCTATGAGGAGAGCTGGTATCACACATGTCATCCTTCTCTCGTCATTCTCTGTTACTGAGAACGGGGGTGCGAAATTGTCTTCGGAAGCGGACGAAATTCTGGCCGTTGTGCATGGAAAAGCTGAGTTGGCACTGGCGGAGAGTGGCATTGCTTATACAGTCATCCGGCCTGCGTACTTTTCAAGTAATATTCAAATGCTCGAGGATTGGAATGAGGTTAAGAGAGGACAGCTCGGTATCGCTCACCCTGAGGCACCCTTCGACTATGTTGCACCTGAGGATGTTGGTAGTCTGGCAGGAGCGAGAATCGTTGAACCCGCACCTTCGACGGGCGAATTGGTGATCTCCCAATGCGGGCCAGAGTTACTTCCCCAGAGAAAAGCCTGGGAGATCATCAGTAAGGGACTTGGAAAAAACATCATCGTCAATGAGATCGATAGTGATGAACATCGCAAGAAACTCGAGGCGAGAGGCTTCCCACCGCCTATGATAAAGTCTAGCGCTGAACGCTTGGCTGGACTTGCGCAGGATCCTTCAAAGTTTTATGATCCTGAAGTATACAGGGAGGCCTCGATGAATTTTAAGAAGTACACTGGGAGAGAGCCTACTACGCTTGCGTCTTGGGTTGAGACGCACAGGGAGGAGCTGTCGTTGGACTAGTTATCGTATCGAGAGACATTATTTACAGCAAGAAGCAGCAGCATTTTGTTGAGACGATAGCATATATGAACATAGAGCGATTAGTCCATAAACAAGGCAGATTTTACTACAGAGCAATCTTCATCGAGCGATGTGTGCTTCCAGCAAAACTACACTGTCCAAGTAAATAAGAGTCTTCGCTTGATACCAAGCCAACAGTCACTTCTATGATCAACATCACTTAGTTGATTCACGCATCCAGGCAAGAAGAAGACGCAAGGTATCATGACCCGGCAATCGCCGTCCTTCCCTCCAACTCAACAATGATGTATATAACATAGAAGACTCCCGTCCAATCAAGTAACGCAACGGTTGCCCGTAAGACAAATGGCCAAAAACGCCACGTTCAAGGTCAGCAGCATCTGACACGCATTGATGATGTAACCAAATAAAATCATATCTCAAAAGTCTGACACATTTGCTCAGACATGTCAGGTGAGTTACATAAAGCTTGTTTCAGCCTCATCTATAACAATTTTTCTATTCTTGACTTACCGCTGCTGTATAAGGCCGCCGTGTCTCAGTAAGCGTCTCTCGTACCTTGAAGAAATCGGTGACCAAGTGAAACGAGTTCCAGGCAGTCTCAGGTTTACTGTCAGCCGTCAGATTCTGACAGTATACAAGCCATCTAACTCGACTGCACGAGCGAACATTTCGGCTGTTCTAGTAACTATGGAGTAACTTCCGGTATTACTCGCAATGGTCCTCTTACAAGTAAGCATGTTGCTGCCCCAACCTATCGCATGAATGTTAGCAGTCAACACTCCACTGATCATCGCACCCAAGATGTCAATCGTCAGGGGTACAGACCGCCTCACCCCTTTGTTTCAAGGTGTTGCATGGACCATCCGTCACACAATCCCAAGTCCAGATTGACTTGCGAAAATGTTCTCATTCGCGTACCTCTTGGCTAGAAATGGAAGGCAAACGCAGTGACACAAGGTTTGCCCTACAAAGCGTCACACGAGCGCAGCAGAATCGAGTCAAGCGTCAACGGAAAGGTTCAGATATAGCAAGAGTCAAGTTATGCATGTGTTATAAGAAACCTCTAAACGCTGTACACTATAAGTGATGATAAACGAAATGCCCAAAACAATGGCATAACGACCGTAAACACAGCCCTCCGCCCGGCCCTCCCAAAACTCCGCCTATAAAATAGGTAGTCAGGTTGTAATGACATGTATAAAAAACGAAGAATGATGACATTGGTATTTGTCCGTTCCCTTTCTATTTCGCATCGTGACCCACTCGTCGTCGCCCGTTTTACAAGACCAAAAGCAAAATGTGCTGAAAAACAGATTATCATCGCTGTTCAAGTTCTCGAAGAACCCCCGCCCTCTTCCATCCGGGGATAGCTTGGGGTTTGTCGTCTGTACTTGGTGTGATGTGATGTGTAAATGCATTTGTGTGTCGTAGCACACAAGTAGATGAGATTTGAGCAAGAGCCCCGAAAACGCCTGGTAATGCAAGAAAGTAAAAGAATATCGCTTGTCTATGATGACAGAGAGTGGTGGCGCCAGAGACGTTGACGTTCCAGAACCCACCACTGTGCTATTGGTATGGCCTCGGAAACCCACTGCGCAGCTTCGTCGCCGAGCGAGGACTGAGCAGCTGTGACAAGCTCCTCTGGTGACCACGCGGATGTAGGATTCAGCTCCATGGGGTCGTTGATAGCGTCGGTGATTCTGTACTCAATGACCTTGTTGAGAGGGATGACCAATCTCCAGGGCACATCGGCAGAAGTGATGCCGAGCATGCCCGCACCGGAGTTGACAACAGAATAAGTCCAAGCGCGTCGGTCGCCGTCAGTCTTCTTGTAGGGTCGGATGAGAGACTGGCCCTCATAGTCCTGTACGAGATCGGAGGCGACGTGGGTGTCCTTGTCGTTGAGGGAGCCACTGTTGATTAGAAGGTCGAGGATGGTTGGGAGGATAGAGATGGTGGTGGTGTTGGCGTCGTACTGCACACGGGGGAGGTGAGGATGTCGGAAGGTCAGGCCGACTCGGTAGTTGGAGATGAACTGGTTCTCGTATGTACCCTCCTTGCCAGCGTCGTCCTTGAAAGAGTGCCCGTGATCGCCGGCGAAAATAACAAGAGTCTCGTTGGCGATGCCCTGCTCGTCGAGGAGGTTCATCAAAGATGCCATCCATTGATCGTGGTATCGAATAGTATTCATGTATCTGTTGAAATTGTCGTGTTGGCTGTTCATGCCGGTATGGGACACGTAGTCAAGGTATGGCGTACCCTCAGGGAGACCCCAAGCGTGGTGGGTGGTACTGGTAAAGTGGGAAAGCCACATGCGCTGGTTGTTGGCGGTGGTGTTGGTGATAAAGTCCTTAAGATGTGGGAGCAGGATAGGTTCAGGATAGGCGAAGTAGTTGATCTTTTTACCCAAGACGTCTGATTTGTTAAATCGCCAATGAGCTTCAAGTTCCTTCTTTGTGATGATGTGATCAAAGCCCAGCTTAGCATCAAACTTCTCCTGGCGATCATACTGCTCAATCTCGGCCTCGAAGAGGGCAGACTTCCACTGCAAATCACGGAAATCGTCGTCAGGTGAGGATACGTTCTTCTTGACAGAGTTCAACATGTGAAGAATCTGGGGAACGCAGGGCTGGTAGCTATCGGTGTCGGCTTCGGCAAACTTCTCGACAGGCATGGGATAGGCACCGCAGTGGTTGGCGCAGTAGCTCTTGGTGGACATAGTGGCGGCGGTGTAGGCGGTTGCAACATTAATACCGCCGAAGCCCTCCTCAGCCCGGTCGACCCATGTGTAGTTAGCCTTTGCGTAAGGCTTACCATCCTTGTCAGTGAATCCCTGAGACAAACCGGTGATCTTCTCGATGTGAGGCATCATCTGAGACAGCCTCTCGTTGGCCGCCTCCTTCTCTTCGTCGCTCTTGTTGAGGTCCATGATCAGGGAGTGGGTGTGGGAGCCTTGCTGCAGAGGCCAGAAATCTTGACGAAGAGACTCCATGAGGATGAAGACAACGTGCTTGATCTTGACATCGCCATTGCCGAGCGCCTCCTTCAGAGTTGGTAGGATATCAGTATCGAGGTTGGTGATCTTAAGAGGGTCATTAACCGGGTTGTAGTAGGGGTCCTTCTCGAGGAGCGTGACTTGAGGGCACTTGTTATCGGTGATGAGAGCGTTGGGATCAGCGAGAGAGCCGTGGTAGCCGTCGGTGAAGCGCTTGGGGTCGAAGCGGAAGAATCCACGGGGCAGCTGTCCCTTCTCAGGCAGCCAATCGGCAGAGTGGTTTCGATAAGCCTCAGCAAGAGGACTGTTCGACTTGTCGGCGATAGGCGCCCAGCCTCTGTAGTAATCGCCCTCGGGTTGCTTCCAAGACGAGGTGTTGAGCAGTTGAGGGAAGGGGAAGTCGTTCTTGACCAGCTCTCGCTGCGATTGGCAGAAATCGGGTTCTGGTGCAAAGACATCGAGCATAGACACAGGGAGCGTCACTGAGAGGAGATCGTAAGGCTTGGCAGGTCGCAGGATGAGCGTAAGGCAGAGGAAAAGAGCGAGAGCAATCTTCCAGAGCCATGAGAAGAATGGGATCCGCGAGAAGAAACGCGCAATCTTTCCCCGGGCAGTCGCAAGCTTCTCTCCACCAAGTCGAGCAGAGTTATCGGCGCTGGAACGGAAGTCCTCGTCCATCGAGTATGTATCGGCCGATGATTCGAGGTCGGTGTCGGCATTCTGGAGGGCAGAGTACTTGCCTCGTTGGAGGCCGGGGATTCGCATGCGCAAGCTTCGGAAGTAGCTGTAGACTAAAGAGAGGCGGGTCAGTACGCATCAAAACAACCGATATCGCTGTAACAAACCTGAAAGTATGTTCTCGCCGATGGCGCCCAGGAAGGCACCGAAAGCGCGGTAAACAAAACCATGAATGGGCATAGCAATAATGAGCAGACCAATTCCACAGGCAATCACAGCCTCGCTGCCACTAAAAAGCACCTTAAGACCCTCCTTGCTAGTAGCATAGGCTGTCGCATCGCGCCAATCGAGCTCTCCTCCGGTCTTGACGAAGAATCCAAGCTGTGATGCAGAACCGCTAATGGAAATGAGGCTGCAAAGTAGCAAAAGTTAGTTGTTGTTGTTTACCAACCAAAAGTGGGCAACAGAGTTTGCGCTCCGTCGCGGATCGGCCAGACAAAAACAAGAAGAAAAAACGTACGTTGCTAGAGTACCAAAAAAGCTTCCGATCCAGGCCCAAGGTGTCCTGGACTGACTCAACAGAAGTCTCGCAACACATATCGCCAAGATATCGAATAAGAAGAATGTCGGTAGGTAGAGGATGAAGGCTGATATCGGGACTGTCAAGAAATGTGTCCACAGATGTAGGAGCTTGCTGCCGAGGATCGAGACGAAGAAGAGGCCAAAAACATAAGACACCGAAAATAGGAAACACATTTTTGCCGCCGAATCGATCGCCTGTCGACGGGTGTTGAAGAGACTGGCAGGTACGTACGCAGACGCAGAATGACTAAACGCAGGGCCGCTCGCTGGTTGAAAGGAGGGAAGGCGCGCAGGATTAAAGATTGGAGGGCGGACGGAGGGAGGAAAGGGAAAGAATGGGAAGGGGAAGAAAATGGATATAGACCCCAGATTACTCTTTCCCAACAGCAGTTGCAAAAGCCAAGTCAAAGTCAAAGCTAAAAGGCTGAGGGACCGCCGAGGTGCTCTTGCGACATCTGGTCTGGACTGGACTGGACCTCACGATTCGCACCTTCCTTTCCAATGAATGGGAGAATGTGGGGTAGCACCTTCCCAAGGAGTAAGGCAAAATAAGAAAGGGGTCGCGTGTTCAGGGGTCGGTTGTCATTTTTGGGTGGTCCCAAGTAGCTCATTAGCTGGTGAGCAGGCAAATTATTAGGGGCTCGTTTTAGCAGGGTACAGTGGACCCGGTGCAGTAGGGGTCGCAACGTGGCTAGTACTGGGTGAGAGACACCCCATTTTACGTCTACGGAAGTATTGCTACGGACTGATGCTGCGCTGAAGTGGTGTGCAGTTGGCGGGAATAAATGCACCGGCTGAATAGACCCAGGCTTTGACACTGTCTGTAGGGCTGTTTTTGGTTGCAACTGCAACATGACCAAGCTGACGCTGCTAAGAAATCCAACTTGGGTTTGGCTGTTCGTTGGAGTATGCATTGTTTCTGCTACGCCACCTTGCAACGCCTAGGAATTCGATCCGCGGCCAGGGATCTCGAAAGTCGCCGCCTGCCTGGCCGCAATGGCCTCTTTCGGCACCGTATTAACACTCTTCCGAGTGGGTGGAGCGTTTATTTAATCTACTTGTGGTAATTACCGAGTGGTATGAATCCTTTTGTGCAACTGGGCTGAATAGTGCAGCTGCATGCACCGCCACTACAGTGCATCAGGATTTCCTTGTTTTGAGGTGAGGGGCTGAATGAACCATCAACCAAAGACTGCGTTTGTTCGATCTGATCATGAATCCTGCCTGCCGCAGTGAAAAACTGGGAAAGTGATATTCTCAGCTTGGCACAGCAGAGCGGGCATAGCGTTGTAAGCATAAGCTAGATCCTTCAGCCTGGGTACATAAGCAAGCGTCTGCGGGATCGACCGTAGCAAAACAAAAAGCCCTGCCAATGCTTACTCCGCAGGGTCAAGACTGTTTCAGCATGGTGCTTCATATCTTGTAACCACCCAACGGCAATACGAATTCACCGTAAACCCCATCAAAGCCTCACGGTTCTCCCCCAAGCTCTGGAAATGCGACTGGCTGTGTCGTATATTTCCCAGGGCTGATTCAGGGTAACACTGGTGATTTTCTGGTGTCGTGTCCGTGGCGGAGACTGTCCAGCTTCTAGCGTCCTTCTGCCATAAAAAAAGAAGTGACTGGGGTCTTGCGAAGCGAAGCGCCTTTCCAACGGCGGCAGTTCGTCTGCACACTCTGCATTGACAAGCGGGTCCTCTCCTTTTCGGTCCGCGTCTAATCCAAGAATGCAATGTCCCATTCCACTAGAAAGAAAAGCCGGTCTGGCACCATTGGATCGACCATCATGGCATATTCCAGGGTCATTTCCGTCTATACGAACGTATTCAATTTAACTCTCGTAAATCATCTATAGCTCCATGTGGCTTTGAAGACAACGCGGCATACGTGCCGACTTCCAGATACGCGATCGTGCCGGGATGCCGTAGACATGTGCTTGTCTCGCCTGACGATCATCAATTTGCCGTTACGGATAAACGATGTAGGCAGCAGCTAGCAGTCAACAGAGTGTGCTCAAGCCAAGACTTTGTTCCCTGAAACGCGCACGCGACCCGATTCGAGAGGACCAACATCACGATGATGGTCGTATTTACCGAGGTCGGACCTTGCTAGTCTAGATAGTGATAATTTACCCTGTGATAGAGATCAATATTGGCACCTGGACAAGCTTTTGCTGTATGGACCGTGCACCAAGAGTTTATTTCTTCGGCACCTTTATGCTTGCTGCTACCGGGTAAGCTAAAGTCAATTGCTGCTAGATACCAACAAGGTATGTATTTCACGGCGCAGCAAATGCCAAACATACGGTTTGTCTAATCAGATCGACTGTACTAGACGTCTGGCTTACGTTTCCCGTTTACTGCACATCCAGAGCTCATCAAGACAGACGCTTGCGTCATGCCCGGTGACGTTTCCCAGCACCGTATCAAGAAGGTCATAATCAGGACACGCAAGTTGTCTCAATCATCGGGGTAATTCATACCCGATCATTTGTTTCCTCAAGCCGGCACACTCCACAAATCACGGTGAAATTGAAGTGCATCCTACAGGATGCGGCTCAAAGTCCAAGCACTCTATCTGAAGGATGTAAGTTGACATAGCGCCGTGGCTTAGCGCGTACCTTGAATCCTCGAAATGCAAGCTCGGTGGGGCGAAAGATGATGCAGGATTGCGGTAAACCCGAAAGGAATCCACAAATGAGTTCAGAGAAACACATAAAATACATAGCCAGAGACTATCACATCGTAGTTTCGTATTCTCAGGCATACAGCAGCATGAACAAGCTATCTTCAATCCCGCTTTACCATGACTGAATCTCCGTTACGGGTCGAAGGCCGCGTCGCCCTAATCACTGGCTCTGGCCATCTGGTCAGGGTCTCCGTCGCGAGTATGCCCTTCTCCTCAGTCGTCTTGGTACCGCAGTAGTTGTAAACAGCATACTGCCTCAACAGCAGAAGCTACTGCAAAGGAGATCACTGCAGCCGGTGGTAAAGCCATCGTCCACATCGGTAACGTAGCAGACCGCAATGTCGCAAATGCCGTGGTCAAGACTGCAGTCGACAACTTTGGATGCATCGACATTGTGATCAATAACGCTGGCCATGTAACTAATGGCGAATTAGACCAATCACCAGATTCGGATCTCTAGGATATGCTGGATGTTCATGTCGGAGGAGCCTGGAACGTCACGCAAGAAGCTTGGCCATATATGAAGGGTCAAAACTACGGTCGTGTCGTTATGATCGCTTCGCCCGTGATCCTCGGCGCTGTCCAACAATCGTCCTACGGAGCAGCAAAGATGGCAGTGATGGAGCTTGCAAGGTCCATCGCCATAGAAGGAAAGCAGCACAACATCCTCGTCAACACGATGGTACCCATGGCTGCGACACTTGGAAACACCAAGAAAATGGAGGACGGGCAACTACGCAGTTTAATGGAAGCCTACATGCCCGCTCGCGATATCGCTCCAACCGTTACATGGCTGGGTCATGAGACCTCGCAAGTCAATGGGGAGACAGTCATGGCCATCAATAGGCTTATCACATGGGTTTTTCTGGCGGAAACGAAAGGCTTTTTCGGTCCTGCGGAGGGAGAATGGACTCCTGAGTCTGTGAGAGATAACTGGCACAAGGTGGTGGATGAGAAGGAGTGTAATGCCTTGGCTTTCATAGGTGAGTATCAACCCAAAACAGTTCAACGACTGATGACACGCCAGTAGACTCGAATACCGGGCTATCAAGATGATACAGTGTTTCTTTAATTCGCCTCATTTTTGGAGATTTACTACCAATTATCTCATGAACTATGCGTACTGGTTCCCAACATATTTGCCTGTTTCAAACTAATGCTCACAAAAGTTGTATGTTTCTGACTCCCACTCACTCTCCACTTGACTTTGAAACTGGGTTCGCTCATCCATCAATTTCAGTCTATGCTCTTTGGCCTCCTCAAGAGACATGGGCCCTTCGATCTTGGCAGCCTCCTCCTTTACCATATTCATGAGCTCTCCGGGAAGAGACCCACCGCCTCGCGTAGCCGCATCTAGAGCAGAGATAGAATGACCCGGCGCCGACTGGGACAGTAGATTGGCGACCGCAGAAGGAATCTTCTCAGCATCCTGGGTCGTGAGCCCTTGGAAAGCCTGCTCCATCCACCAGCTCTGCTGCTGAGGAGGGACGTTTCCTGTGTTGATGACGCGACGGTAGGGGTCGACGAGCCATAGTGCGATGAACCGTCGGTGACCCGGCTTGGTCTTGTCCTGTAGTTCAAACGGCGAAACGCGGTGATGAAAAACGTTGGGGAAAGCCAGTAATCTGCCCTGCTTTGTTTCAACGCTGCCATATCGTTGGACAGCTTGGGCATCTCTCAGTACAGTGCCGTAAACACGCTCCATCCAGTTAAAGGAATCCTGTCCTACATTGTAATCATCGTCGCTAATAGTCGACATACGAAACTGGAGATGACTAGGCGTGACGTTCTCTGAGTCCAAGTAGTACAGTGCTGTACCGATAATGTGTTCGTTCTGCTGCCCTTCAACATGCCAGGATCCTGCTGGGAACTCGGGTTTATCTGGGGTGAGTTCGATGGATGCCATCTTCACAATGATTTGGATGTCTTTGAAGCGCTCCCGCAGTGAGTCTCCTGGCTTTACGCCGTAGTCAACAGCCTTGAACTCCGGGGCTGCAGGTTGGACAGGTTCTCGCATCATCTGCCAAGCAACTTGGCCTCGAGTTCCACTGTAGTAATTACCTCCTTCGCTTTGGGCTTCATAATCTACCTCGTCCTCATCGTAGTCTTCGGAATCGGACGAGGCGGGGTTGGAGATTGAATCGTCCTTGTCAGATTCGCCGCGCTTGGCATGTTGAGCGCGTTTGAAGACTTCAAAATACGGCGTCCAGTTTTCCTCGTTCTCATCACTATTACAGTCAGTCTATGAACATCTCGAATCGGAAATTGAACACAAACTCTGGGTCCCTGGGTCTGGGAAATCGGCTCCCCTTCCTACCAGCTACTATAGCCCTATCGCCTTCATTGGACGGTCCACCATGGAGATAGTTTGGGACTTGTTTGAGGCAAAAGTCCCAGGCTGGCAGTGCTTTCTCAACAAGGGTCTCAATCGTCCTGTAGATCTCCGGATACTTGTTCGGATGCAGACCATTTATGTAGCTTGTGAACTTGACGCTTCCATCTTCTTGAAACTTGACGTTGGCCGGCAACCACTGATAGGTATCCGATACAGCTGGGATCCCACTGCTTTCCGAAACCTTGGGTATAACTTCTCCCTTGCCACTCCACCGATGCACAGCATCTTTGACGCCTACCACTTCGTCTAGAAATAGACGTGATCTTCCGTACACAAACGGATAAAGAGATGGATGCACAAGATTTCGTACCTTGTCGTTGGTACGTGGATGCCAGTCTGGGTTGTCGTTTTGATCCTGCGTCAGCGTAGCGAATGCAGCTTGAAGACGTCGGCGAAGATTCTCATCGACGAGACTATCTGACTTGACGGCTGTAGCATCGACATCTAGGGTTGGCACGAGCCCAGTTTCTTCAAAGAATTTTGCCTTGGCGCGTAGTTCCTTGATACACTAGCATCATTTAGTATGGGGCAATATATATATAGGAAGGTAAACTCACGTATTCAAGGCATTCTCTATCGAAGATAGAAGTGAGCATCTTGGGATTCGAAGAACCGGGGGAATCTGTCACGATGTCGTCGTACAATTGCTCGACTGGAAGCGCAAGGGCCTCCTGGATCCATTTGTCAGTGATGGTATCATCATAGACTTTGAGATGCCAGTCGGGTTTGTCAGTCAGACGGTCCATGACGATCATCATTGCGACCTCGCGTACGAGGAGCATTTCGGACGTATTGTGAGATTTAGAGTCAATTGCCGTAGGATAGCTGAAGCCCTTCCCGCCGCGATCATGACACCTGTACTTGAGGCTGATGGCCGAAGCCAGCTCAGTGATTGGGTCGTTGTTTTGGCTTCCCAGCATGATTATAGAGGTGATGGATGCGGTTGAGGACACGGTAGTTAAGATAATGGTAAGTTTAGGAGAAGGCGAGCGGTGTGCTGAATTTATATTCACAAGAGGTTATCTATATTCAGCTGAAAACTAACAACCAACACGGCGCCAAATCACGTGGGGCCAGGCAGCATAGAACACAGACCACTTTTTGGGGTTGTTCAATTAGGCAGAGAGCGGCGACCTGGCAGATCGTTGCTGGGGTCGGGAGTTGACTTCGTTATGGCATTATTGTTTGGGTAATGACCAGCCTGACACTGCGTAGCTGATATCAATGCACCCAAACTGTTCTGTTGCCTTCCCTCGACCCGATGTTCATGTCACGGTTGTGCTAGAGACGGCATTCTCTACTACAAAGAATTTCTGAGAAACCAAGTTTAGGCCCATAGATGGATTTTCGACTAATTGGGTTGCTATGCTTCTCGACAATGACCCTCCTAGCTCTCAAAAACTGCTTGTTAGTTCGCAAGTATGTGTCCAAAACTGTTCACACGCACCTCCAAGGCCTGCATCTCTCGCAAGGGACATCTAGAACTGCTTCAACGGAGACAACCTTCCGCCTACCAGCAAGGAGAAATTATCTATTTAGCAAACAAAAATACACCGTAGCAGAACATTCCCATATCTCAATCAGCCCAGGATAGATTACGAATCTGGACCGTTCCCTCGCTCAACCCTGTTTGTACTAGGCCTCAGACCAAGAATGCACTGTCTCTGAACACTCCCCAAGTCGTCGAATCAACTGCCAGGACTAAAATCTAGACCAACGCCTATGTCAGATTTGGTTGTCACTGTAGGGCCCTGTCGCGATAGTTCAACGCTAATTAAAGCCACAAGACCTCAGCCCTGGGATGGCTGAAGGCACCTGCAGTCGAGAAACAGTTTAAAGTCACGAGAACTCCTTTCTCAAATGCTCTTCCACAAACCGCCACCAACTCCGAACTGTCAATTTCCAGCCAGCGCTCAGAAACATGTTACGGCTGTACAAAATGCACAAGTTGGTGTTGGTCACTGCATTTACCAGTCACGCGATGGCCACATGCTTTTACCCCGACGGCAGTAACGCGGCAAAGGACTACAAGTACGAGCCATGCGGAAATTCAACCACGACATTCTCAACTTGCTGTTACTTCGGTGAAGGTGACGAATGCCTCGCAAACGGTCTGTGCAGCCAACCTGGAAAATGGGATTACCGCGCTGCCTGCCAGAACAAGGACTGGTCCAATTGTCCAGAAGTCTGCATGGACAGTGAGTACCTCCCAGCGCGGAACGCACGGCGATAATTGACATAAGATAGCGGACTCTGGTACATGGTTCGCAATGCAAACCTGCGGAGAAAACAAGTACTGTTGCCCCCCAGCAAATGGAAGTGACTGCTGTGATAGTGGTGCAGTTGTTTATACGCTCGAAGCTCCAAACCCATCTTCGAGCAAGGCCAAAACAACTGGTGCGACGAGCACGTTTCAGAGCGTTATAAGAACAACAATTATACAGACACCAACCTCAACAAACGACCCTGGGAAGGGTAATGTCAAATCATCAACGCCCGCTATCGTGGGCGGCACCGTTGGCGGCGTTTCTTTCATTGGGTTTTTGTTTCTTGGCGTCTTTTGTGTTCACAAACGTCGAGGCCGGCCGAATGTATCGCATACTGCTACAGTGGCGCTGGTTGATAACAAGAACGATGAGTCAAGTGGGAAGGACAATGCGACTGTCCAAATCACGCCCCAGACTGGTGTTGCTGAAGCCGTAGGAACAGAGGGCAACAGATACACCGAGGTGGATTCCCGGGCTGTTAATGCTACGGCCAGTCAACTCGCATATCCTGAGGATGACGGAATGCCTCGGCCTGTTGATGTTATTTTCCCCCAACGACCGTATCCCGAGCACGACCACATGCCTAGAGATGTGCAGTCATACCAGCAGCAACACACGTTGATGGTGGCAGGTGCCATTAATTCTACGGAAGCTGACTCAAATCCGATTCTTCACGCTGCTTCAAATCCCATCTTACACGCAGACTCGAATCCCATTTTACAGGCTGACTCAAATCCTATTCTGCAAGCTGATTCAGTTCCTATCCATGAGGCACCTGATGACAATGGAGTGAGAATCAAGAGTGCAATACCTGTCAAGGATCCTTCTCAAGAGCTCCCTTGACTTGCTTTTTGTTAGTTAGTTGAACTCTCCATATACAAGATCAAATATGGTGGTCCGGAGCTGTTGAGGGTCTTACCCGGAGAAACTCCAGTCAAGGCATGTGGCTCTGGACTACCCCTATGTATAAGAAAAAAAGAAAAAGAACAAAATTGAGAACGAGGAATTTACGTGCATCAATCAACGTACGTGAGAATTGCAAAAAGAACATGCGGTTTATGTGGATCGAACACATGACCTTCAGATATCGAGTGATAATGATCGAAGTTTGACTTCAGTCTGACGCTCTCCCAACTGAGCTAAACCCGCTTGTTAAGGATGCCAAAGATATTATGGTACATGATCCAAACACAATCACAGTCATTCATTTTATCGACTTGAGAAGGCCATGCTTCCACCGGGGTTTACCATACCAGTTACAAGTAGCATTTGCCCTCATAACGAACAAAAGCTTGGACTCTATAGCATTTACTGCCAGAACTACACCCTGTTTGTCAAGCAATTTGCTCGATAACTAGTGCATCGTGTGTCTTAGCATGAACAACTGTGCAGCCAGCGAGGAGCAACTGTATGAGAGAATCTTCAGAATCATCGCCAAGGCTATCGGCTGAGGGCACTACATTAATCATAGGAAATGACGGTAAACAGACTTTGGCGGTATGAATGAAAATTTTGCCCCATCTTGCATGAAGCAGTATAGTCGTGTTCATTATGTCAACTAAAGGAACATCGAAATACAAATATCTAGGTTTTGACTGTTTCCTTGGTTCTAGTTGGTAGTCTACTACTTCTTCGCCCCTCAGAGATTAAATGGAACGCTCTTTTCTCTTCCCTTGCCATGCCTCTTTTCAATTTCCTCCAGACTATAACCTTTGGTCTCGCCCATAAACAAGACGACCATCACAGTAGTGGCCAAACTACAGCCAGCAAAGAGATAATATGCGCCGAACGTCGACTTATCGAGAAGCACTGGAGTGACAAGTGCCACGATATAGTTTGCTGTCTAGGAAAAGGTCAGCATGCGAGATGGTATTTGTTGAGAATTCACATACCCAGTTGGAACTTTGTGCGAGACTCGAGGCACTGCTTCTCGTCCTCCTTGGCATACTTTCCACAACCCACGTCCGGAACCCAATGGCCCATGTGAAGCTGAAGGCGATGGCAAAAAGGTATATGCAGACAATGACTACCCAACGACCGGCACCGTACTCTGGATGCACCTTTCCGGCCGCATACAGTGATCCCATGATTACCATTAAACCAACGATCAAGACGCCTCCTAGAATACTTTGCATGCGTCTACCCCATCGATCAGCGAAGATGGTGGCAGGGAGCGTCGCAGCAAGAATCACAACAGCAGACACTCCAGACGCCAAAAAGGAAGCCTTTTCACCGCTGAGACCTGCCTGAGTGAACAGAATTGGAGCGTAGTATAAAACTCCGTCAATGCCTGAGAATTGCTGCATTCCCATGAGAAAGCACGCGAAAGCAGTCCGGCCGCGATATGGTGCCGAGAATGCGCACTGGAAATCCTTGAAAGTATGTTGTATATCATGCCAGAGCGTCGTCTCACCATCAAGGGCACCAGGTGTGTCAGAATCTTGAGATAAAAGTTCCTTTTCTTCGATCTCGTCGATCCCAAGTTTTCTGCAAACTGATCTAGCTTCGTCTATGCGACCTTTTGAAAGAAGCCAACGTGGAGACGGAGGTACGATGAACGCCACCATCGATAGGGAAACTCCAAGAAATGCGACAATAGCGAGTGGCAAACGCCATGTGATGGACGAAGTTCCGAGTCTTGATGTTCCATAGCATGTGAAGTAGCCTGTCACGAGACCGGTCGTGATAAGAAACTGTGGAAGTGCTGTCATGATGCCTCTAACACGAGATGGAGACATCTCTGATACTTGAACATAGACATTGCTCAGGAAAAGGCCCTCACCCATTCCTTTGATAAGTCGACCAAGAATGAATACACCTAGATAGGGTGCGCCACATTCAATGGCAGCACCGACGCCAAAGATAATCGACCCGATGGCAATAAGTCGCACATGTCCGAATCGATGGGCTAAAGCGCCGGATACCAGTGCTGTCAATGCCCCAGGGATAAGAATAGTCGAGACGACAACGCCATGGATAGTTGCTGAGAAATCACCAAAAGTCTCTTTGAAAGAGGGCATAGTTGTTATGGGACCAATGCTTCCTGTGTCCATTCTACCGACCAGTCAGATAAATCATCAATCTTGGATAAAAACATACCCAAAAAGGAACGCAACACATGAGGTCGCAACACCAGCGACTGCGTATAGTGGCACCTTCACCATCATGAATTTGTATAAAGAATTCTTGAATGTTTCTACCAGTTGCCAGTGCACGACTCGACTTTTAACCTTTCTTTTAAACTCTTGCGCAATCTTTCTGCAGTCGGTGTGATCATAATTTTAATGTGGAAACATGCGCTTCGGCTTCCCTGTTTGAAGCTACACTGGAGACGCTGGCTACAGGGTGTCAGAAAGTTTGACCGTCTAGGCTAAGGGCTAAATAAAAATTAGTCGAGATACGCCAAATCTTGCCGTGAGACTGTCTAGTCATTTCTGTCATCTGGCTCAGAGTGGCCATTTCTTATGGTACCCTGACAGCTGGGGCGAATGATAGTTTCCACACCTCCATTAAAGTATGCGCTAGGGTCGTAGATAAAGAAATCTGCCATATGTTCTCGGGTTGAACGCCTTCGGCTTGTTTACCATTTATGGATACTGGATACAGACAGATTAGATAAGATCTGGCGAAGTGTGAGAAATCAAACGGAGTTATCAAAACGGTCAAACACACCATGTTTTTCGCATATCACAAGTGTTACTACTCAGTTTGGTCCTTATTTATTTCGGGATCCAGCTTGCATTACTTCATTGTAACATCCAAAAACGTGAACATGAGGCAAGAACAAGCACAAAAAGGGCATTCATTATGCCACGGGCAAATTGTGGCCCAATAAGGACTTGAATTCATTTGTAACGTCGTCGCAAACCACAATACCCTATAGCCATTTGAACGGTTGAGACAACCAAGCACGGATTTCGCTGCAAACCCTTCAGAGGCACTAGTACTCGACGACAGAAGCCAGACCTCCTTATCAAAAATCATCTGCCCCTGAACTTGTGTAGCAAACTTCGCGATAACTTCAATAGTGCGGCGAGACGAGTTGAAACAAATCGATAGCGCAGAGGAAGCGTGCCCCGAGTGGTCGCTTGCTGGCCAAACGTGAAGGTGATTGGTCTTTGAACGCACTATGTTTTGGAATGCTCTTTTAGCTGCGCAGGGATACATAGCGCTAGCCCAGGGGTTTGATACCTGAGCACCAACGGGTTTTAAGGGTTCAAAAGATCTACGGTATCGCGTCTTTCGTTATGGAGTGTATGGATGAGTGATGACGGTTGGTAGTGTGGAATAATCAAGATCATCAGAGTTTGAAGGCGTTTTTAATTCTTGAAGAAGGGCTTACAATGATATTGATGACGTTGTTAACATCAAAGGGGAGCTTTTAGCCCCCAATCAAAAATCCTTTAACGTGGCGCATTTAGCTTCGCCTGGAAGAATCCCACAGCCCCCCTCTTTTCCCTGACAGCTTCAAGATAAGGGCAGAGTGGGAGACAGCAAGTATGACATTAGATGGCGCAAGAGTTTGCGGGAGGTTCTCGCCATGTCTGGAAGTGATGGGATCTATGGAGTAGAAGGAAATTGCTTGGCAGAGGGGATCCATTAAAGGGATCAACCTCTTGAGGGTCAGCCTGTCAGTGCCAGGTTCAGCACTCGCTACAGTGCAGTACCACTGTAATCAGAAATAGATGTCCCTATAAATATCGCCTTTCAATTGCAGTAGCACAAATGTTGCACCGATACTCGCACTGCCTCTCCCCAGAACACAAGTCACAAGGTTAACTCAACTACCGTGGCCTCAAAGGGGGACGTCCCAGATTGATGAGGGTGGATCAATGAGGCGTCAGAGTGTACCCGTCACGACCAACCCCGTAGCCCCATCCCATGCTTACAGGCGCTGAAGCGCTACTGACATGAGACACAAATTCCCCATTGAAAAAAACATGAGGCTTCGTTTTAGGGAGAGCGAAACCTTGGGCCCCTTGTTTAAAAAGAGAGTCAGGGGTCTCTCCCCTCTCCAAGCTGAGCTGAGCCGTTAGTCGTTTTTGTTCTTTCTTCCTGGTCTTTTACCACCTTCGTTCCTTTTATTCTTTATTATTCTTGCCTTTGGATACAACAGTATTGCTGTAATTCTCCGTCGCTGCCTGCAAAATGACTGTGCCACGGTCCAACAGGGCCGTCATCTTGGCCGCTGTCGTCTTCATCACCATATTCCTCGGCCTGGCGCATTTCCATCTCCAGTCTCCCATGGAGACGACAACAAATGCCAAGAGCGAAGTGTAAGCGCATCCCATATCTCCTTCACACACTCAAACTCAATCTAATGCCTTTCTCCCAGTAACGAGCCCGCTCCCGCCATTCCCGAGAAAGAAGTCGCCGCTTCAATCCCGACCTTCGTCCCCAGCGAAGATGTAGAGACCGCCGCGACAAACGCCCAGGCCGCAACAGAAACCCCAGAGCCACCAAAGCACCACGTCACCCCCAATAAGCCCGGGCAAGATCCCGCCGAAGCCCCAAGTGATCCTGAGGAGATCGCTGCGGCCGAGGAGCAAGCTACTGCCGCTACTCCCACTCCTTCTCCTGCCGCTGAGGAGGAGCCTACTCCTACCCCCGAAGATTTCGAGGCACCCGACGCTCTTGAGGCACCTGAGACGCCTGAGGCTCCTGCGATTCCTGAAAAGGTCGTCGAATTTAGCCTCGATGCTTTCACTCCCGATCAATGGATTCGTCCCGCCGTAAAGGTCAACGATCCTGAATACTACCCTTACGGCCACTGGCCATCCAAGCTTCCTTCCGATAAGCCCATCTGGAACAAGCCACTTGGCAAGAAGCTCTGCATTGTTGATCTCGAGAGTCGCCGCTTCGATAAGCCCGGTCAGCTTTGGTCTGACGAGATGACTTGGAACAAGAGCCGAGAGGTCCATGGTCCATCTGGCGGCTCTCTCAACCATTGGGTTTATGGTATGTTCAATCGCTAATCTCCAGTGTCTGCTGTGCGCTAACTCCCCAATAGCCAAGATCCACGGATACGAGTACTACCACATCAAGATCAACGGATACCCCGACCGTCGCGACTCGTGGAAGAAGCCATCTGTCCTGACACAAGTCCTCAAGAAGCACGACGTCTGTGTCTTTATCGATTCCGACGCCCTCTTCAACAAACTCGATCTCCCCATGGAGTGGCTCATGAACTACTGGAGCATTGATCCCAAGAACAACTCCATGGCCCTCCCCTTCGACCCCGACACCAAGCACAACGAGGACCGACGGGGCAACCTGTTCCTCAACACTGGCTTCATGATCATGCAGAACAAGCCCAAGATTTACGAGATCTTCAAGGAGTGGGATGACTGCGCCAACGACGGCGGCAAGTTTCCCGGCTGCACTGAATTCCGAAACCGCAAGGGCTGGCAACCTACCGACCAGGGCGGTTTTGGCACCTTTATCCGCTACGAATACGCCGACGAGATCCTCTCCCTGCCCTGCGACGAGGCCAATGGCTTCCCGGAGAGCAACTCGGGCTGCAATGGCAAGTTCATCAAGCACGTTTGGATCGGCAAGGAGGATCGTCTCGTGCAGGCTGTCGGCGCCGTCTTCCCTGGCGTTCTCCTTGAGACTTTCCACAAGCAATTCCTCAAGGAGTCCGAGAGCTTCAAGACTTCCGAGGACGACCTCATCGCTGCCAACGGACCTCCGTGGTAAGCGAGATCACACTATAGTGCTGGAATTTTGTGCTTTTTAATGTCAATGTTTTTGGGCGTTCAATTACTCATATCTACGACCTAACTTGGGCTTGGGTATGGGAGGGCAAGGTGTACAAATAGAGAATGTAATTGGATATAGATCTACGAGGCAGGGTAGGGCAATGCCTGAATACAAAATATTCACCGTTTATTCGCGTCTTCCTCCGATGACTATTTCCTGTTAGGTGTCCTTATCGCCGACTGGTATGTTTTCTCCCTTGCGGCGCGAGGTTGACAGCAGCATACATGTTTTCCTGTCCTCGGTTCTGTAATGCTGTGCTCGGCGAATGTCTCGTTTGTAAGAGGTTTGATGACCACTGGCCATGCCATCAAAAATCGTTCTAGATCAAATTTGAGGTGGCATCAAGTATATTGGTTCGACTAAAGTAACGTTGACACTCTGGAGCTATCGCTTTACATATATGGGACCTTATACCATCTACCACACCTGTACGACCTGAACTGCTACGCATGTGTTGCTGATGAATTGTCTCAGATCTGACCAAACTGGCAGCACCCAGCCATTATCTTCGCTTGACTTGCCGAGCCGGAATGCTTGAAACAATGTGCTGCCAAATCAAGTCGTACAGTCTCGCATTTTCTCTGTAGGTACTGTCAGTTTCGACACGGCTCTACAGTACGGCTTCCTTTGTATTCTCTCAATAGAACATTTCTTCTCATTCTGTCAAATTTTGCTTTCTCTTGTCTTCAGTATTACACAGCAGACATTGGGAAGGTAATAGAGGACGGTCTTGAACTAAATTAAGTTTTATAGTTTACTGGATCATCTGTTTCGCCTACTTGGAAGATAAGCATTATTCAATAGCAAGGTCTCATGTATCGTACCGAGACGATTGTTGTAGAAGAGGCCACATGTAGTAAGAGAACTTTGTATCGATTAGTCTTACACTAAATTGCTTCACATTCGTTCTCAGATGCTTCATTGGGTGATCACACATCCTAACATTTTTTGGATAAGTGGTTACAATGACAACAGCAATGGTGGTTCTTTAATCAACCTGTACCACTCCAGGTCTTATGTAGAGTCTGTCAAGAACATAATTACGTCCTATTTGGTAGATGAACGCAAGTAACTAATTGTGTATATCGATTTACTCCATTTATGCTCTAGTCTGACTTGCTACTCATCTCGCACCCAAAGGATTTTGCCCAGTCCGAAAGGATTCCACTCGATGACAACCCTCTCAAGGCTAGCCTTAACTCAATTGCTGAAGTCCAGCAATATTTCGTTCTACTGTTTCTAAATTCAGGTACTGCGCAAGTGTGCGTCACTCTTCGTCCCCTTTCACTGCATCAACCTGAACGATCGAATGTGACAAACCCTCACTATCCTTTCCAGTAATAACCATTGCAGTGAGGTTTCTCCCATACACGCAACCTGAGTCAAGGCCATACGTATATCTCGCAGGCTTTGCCGCATCGCTTTTCTCTGATACCCTGTCGTCTGTTCCGACCTGGAGTCCAACTCTAGCATCGTGGCCGTAAATGACAACGCTGCGCTTCTCAGGATCCTCTATCGTGTTTTGCCATCTGTTCCAGGCATCTATCCACCAATCTCCTTCACGACTTTCCAGTGGGAATCCGATGAGACCATTCTTATATTGGCCGCTGAATCCTTCGCCATTCTTGACCAAGTCTGCCATCTTTGCTAGGTCAATCTTGATATCTTCGTCGGTCACATGTTCAAATGCGACACGTCGTCGAACCCGACACTTGGCACCCTTCAGCAGATCATTTCGAATTTCTTCAGTAACACTGGCATTTGCGTCTGGATACACAAGACCTCGCATGTTCATGACCGCCCATGGATCTTGCTCTTCCAGCGGAAGTGAAGGAACCAAGCCACCATGCGCAATGAGAAGTGTCCCAGAGTTCCATGGCGGAGACTTTGCTCCTCCTTGTAGCTTGATTCGTAGAACAAGCGGCTGCGATGCCACCCAAGAGATCTGTTCCTCGGAAAGACTGGCTGCGGTTGCAAAATCGCTTTCGGCGCTGTAAGGCTTCAAATCGTCTGGCGCAAGCGCATTGATGTCATTCTTCGGCTTTGATAGAGCCGGTTGATCATCAGTCTTCTTCTCTTCTTCCAGTGCCAGTCTTTTCAATCTCTCAATGAGTTTTGGGCTCTCTCCTCTGTTAATAGCGCTGTGCGCAGCGAGCACGCGGTCTTCGTTGTTGCCTCGTATGGCGTGTGCACCAAGGTCCATAGCCAGCTGCACGACGCCCGGACTGTTGGGGCCTTTGTTGACCAAGTCGCCGACGAATATGAGGTGATCGCCGTTATTCTTGTCATACGAGACTTTTTGCAATAAGTTCTTTAGCTCGGCGAGATGTCCATGGACGTCGCCAACGACGATCAGCCTGCCTGGAGCGTCGACATCCTGGATGAGAGTTTGCAAACGGTTTCGTGATAGGTCAGAGTCCGAAGATATCGTGTTGTCGTCGTTCTGAGTCGACATGGTGTCAATGATCTTGCCGATAGTTTGGTGTTGGATGAGAGAGGAGGAAATCCGCAGCACATCGATCACAAATTAGGCGGCAGTGATTTTGTGTCAGCCTCCACTTAGGCAACTGTGATTGATGCAGAGGGTGAGATGTCGTTGCTATTATGTCGCATGTTTCGAAATCATCTCTAGCAGTGAACCCATCAATATAGAGCGACAGGGCAATATGTATTGATCCCTTGCTCAGCACCCCCTCAATGAACTACAGTGATTGGCAGTACAAGTCTTGCAAATATGATTGAGGGAAAACAAAAATATCTGTCTCGCATCATGTCTGTATCAATTGGATTCTACAGTGATTTGTCATCAGCAAAAGGCGCAGTGGCAGAGTGGTCTAATGCGATAGACTAGAAATCTATTCTCCTCGGAGGCGTCTGTTCGAATCAGGCCTGCGTCGACTGACACACCAGACTTGACCAGTCTGGAACATCTTTTTGCCCATCGTGCTCACCAGTCTATTTGTTCTGGTTGAATACGTGACGAGGCGAAGTATCGCAAAGAATAATGATGGCGACCCTGGGGATAATGGACTGTTATTTAATACAGCCCTTTCACATTCTTACATTTTGCTACCTGCAAGGCGATTTGACTCAGTTTGTGTGAAGTGGCGGTCTTCTCTCACCATTCATCTTCAATAAACTCTATAACCACAGAATGCTCGAAAATGAAGTGTATCTGCATAAGCTGAAAACAAGACAGCCCTAAAAATGCGCCACGCGCCTCATTCTGTAGGAACACACGCAGGCCGAAAGCTTGACGCTTGATCTTGACCCTTTTAAGCCCAAGCTGTAGGGCCCTAAGCTTCTCGTCGACGACCAAGAGGCTGGAATGCTCATCGGACGAGAGCGCGAGGATCTCGACAGTTTATCCCAGCCTTGGCCGCCCAATATCCAAAGAGAGCTATAAACCTCACGGCCAACGGTGGCGCGGGACCAGGTGGGCCTAGACTGCTGATAACCTTTGCCCGTTACCGCCGTAGGCGCAATCGATAGTTTCCAACAGCATTCCAAGTCGTGGTTGTGTATTTTTGGGCAACGGCGATTCTTTAGTCTCCACTGAAGCTATCTTTCCAGTTCTGAACTTTGTCTTGAATGCATCAGAAAATTCAACTTAAGCGCTGAAGTCGAGGACTCTAGTCCGTGCCATTTCCTCTTTCGTTCTACACCATTGTATGATTGTTCATATGTCGCTTGAGTACTGAGACCAAGCCACTGAAAAAAAGTGATTCCAGAACCAGGAAAGGTACCTCGTGGCTTTAGAGCTAGGTCCCGAAAGCCTGGGGAAATAACCTTCAAACCGGATTCATTCTAGTAAATTTAACATTTACCTATTATAAACAATGTTGACCAAAAGCATGCAAAGTGTCACTTTAGTATGAATGAAAAGAGGGCCTTGTTTAAGTAAAGCCGGAAGGTGCCCCTCCGCTTCAGCTTCATTATCACGCCTCTTGTGCGGCGTTGCCGTAGTATATTAGCCGGCCTCTTTTTCGCGATAACCCGCAGACCGTTCCGAGTCCCCTCGTCCCTTTCTACTTAATTCAAAATGACTATGTTCGGGCGAACCCAAGAGGGCAAGAAACAGACTAGGCTTGCTGTTGCCGCCTGTTTCTTACTCTACCTTCTTGGACTTCTCTTCTATACATATCGCTTCCCGGCCTTCACTATCATCGACACCCATACGAGGCTTGCCATTGAATCTTCATCCCATCCGCAGCTTATCAAACCAGAGAACACCACAGTCAGTGGACTGATATTTTTTGGTCGAAAGAGTCGAGTCGAAATCATGCAGTGCTACATCGAGCGAAATATGGTAGATAACGGGGGATGGCTGGATGAAGTGCTTTGGGTCGTCAACACAGATAAACAAGAAGATCTAAGATACCTCGAAGAGATACTGGCGACAAATCCTCGATACAAAAAGGTTCACCCTGACGAGATCGCTGGGACTTATACGTACAAGAATATCTGGAAACTACTGGATCGTGGCAAGTACTACGTCAAAATAGATGACGATATCGTAGGTTCAAAACACAAATAATTGCTTTGCTCAATGCTAATATTCGCCTTTCAGGTATGGATCGACGACAATGCCATCCCCAGTCTTGTCACGCGCAAGATCGAAAACCCAGATGACTTTGTCGTTTCAGGCAACATCATCAATAACCCCCCACTAGGTTTCTTTCATATGCGTATGGGCGCCATTCATCCATACTTCCCCGAGCGTTTCGAGCCATTCAATGTCACGAATGCGACCGACTACTGGAAACCATCTCGACATCCCTCCTGGGAAGGTCCCAGAAAACTCAAGTGGAATCTTGAAAACGACCCGCCAGAGTGGAAGAATCACCGATGGCTGCGAGTTCCCCATGACTCAATGCTATATCAAACACCCGCCGCCCAACTCAAATACGAAGTCTGGGGTGAGAGTTACAAGAACTGGGCCATTGCTTCACAGATGCACATGTCTCTGTTTGAGAATATCGAAAAGGATCAACTAGATCTGTACAAGTTCGAGAAGCCATGGATCATGTACGAAGATCGAATCCGCATCAACTTTATGTGCATCTACAGCGACGACATCCTTAACACAGATCCTGATAACTGGCCTGAGGGCCGAGGAGACGAAGATATGATTGTGCTTGATCTCCCAGAAAAGCTCCGACGTCGTGAGTAGCTTCTGGAAAGCTTCTATTAATAGACAACTGACATGTGACACAGCTGTTGTGATACAAGGCAATGCTTTGGCTGCCCATTACCAATATACGGACCAGATAAAGTTGAGTCATACAGATATCTTACATAGATATCATTCCATCGCCCAAGACAGATACTGTCCGAAGCAAGAGGACCTGCAAAATGCTAAACCGGAAATGAAGCATAGATCGCAGTAAGGGTTACATATGTCAAGATGGGACTGGAGTTTCTTGGCGTATCCATTGCGTAATGATTTATCCTAGGATGGAGTTTTGATATTTGAGCCTTTTATCATTGTGGGATTTGAGATAACGATATTTGCAAAGTGTAACCATGTCATCTTACGCGGGGTGAAACTCGTATGCTATTCCAATTATCCAATCTTCCACGTGAGGTGTTTTATCTGGTTACAAGGTTGTTCGACATGCGAAACAGAATTAGTCTACATCGGGAACAGAAGTCCGTTATACCCGCAGACATCATACCATAGACCTTTTGCTGTCGCCAAGATGATATATCACTTTATCCACCAATTATCTTTGGGTAACGTGAGTTGTAACACCGGCATGTCAATCTGCGAGATTGGGTATGGACGGGTGGTGCAACACCCCGTACGATTCTCCCACGCAGTCGGGTCATGTCAAATAAAAAAAGTAATTATAATTTCTATATGCAAATTGAAGGTCTATATGCCTCTTTTATCTCCGCCAATGATATCATTATGCCCCAACACTCTACTTGCGAGAGTGGGTAACTGTCCATTTAGTCTCGACACTGATGGTGCCGTTCTGTGCCTCGGATGAACCGACGGTCAAGTTCTTCTCCGACCCTGACTCATCAGGGAATCCATTGACAGAATATCCGTGCTGGAGCTTATCGTTCGGGCGATAATCATCCATCTCCCATGTAGACAGGTTTGGGTCCAGCGAGACTTCGGCGGGGTGAGTGCTGGTGGCGCCTGTTCGGCTCTGGTCCCTGAATCCGGTGCTTCGTTCGGTCGAGTATTCGTCGAGTCGAGATCCTCCCATTCGCTTCTTGTACTTGGCGTAGAAAGGTCGGAGCATGGGAATACTGACGCAGAGAATGGCCAGGTTGGGTTCGAGGATGAAAAGGAAAATGGTGGTCGACATTGTACCAGTGATGTTACTATTAAGATCGACGGTCGAGATGTAGATGAGTCGGAAGACGGCGCATACAACGCAACTGTTGGAGTCAGTACAGGAAGTCAGCAGAGTAGAGAGGAAGGCTTACGCAAGACCTAATGCGAAACAAGAGGTGATACCAATCTTCTCGGCACGCCTCGTCTTGAGAGTCCAGACGCTGTGCATGGGCAGCGCCATGATGACCAAGTCTCCGATAGCATTGGTGGCGATCAAAGACTGGATCATGGGCATGTACTGTCCGCACTTATCTGGGGTCTGACCTTCCCACTGAAGCTGAACAGGAATGCAAAGGAAGATGCAGGCGCCGAGGTAGGCGATGAACCAGGCGCCGACGAAGATGAGGGCGGCCTTGGAGGACTTTTGCATGAAAGGCGTGGGGAAGACACGGATGAAGAAAGACAGCATGCTGGCTTTGACGGCGGCGAGTACGGTGACATAGATGGCTTGCATACAGAATGTCAACTTGAGGATGAAGGGAATGTTGAAGGCCACTACCGAGTCAATTGGTCAGTTTGGTTGGTCTCGCCTTTAGCTGCGTCGGGGTATACACACGCTCTTTGTGTAGTCTCAGATCGTAACCATTTCCAACAGGCGCAAATAGTCCTTGACAACACAACATTGCTACGCCGAGGGGCTGTGACAAACCACATGTCAGTAACGATTAAAGTCAAGGCGGAGCAATGTGCACAAACCGTGGCGAAAATAACGAATCCATCATCCCATCCAAGGCCAGGTCCCATCATTCGACCAACGATGCGTAGCCCAACAACGACCAGGACCAACAAGACAATCACGCAGTTGATGGCAAGTTCGGCCTTGATAAAACCCAGTATGGGCATAAAGACCTGAGCGGTCGAGTCGACCGCAGGCGCTGCTTCTGACATGATGGAGACCCTCAAAATGAAACGACAATCGACACGCTCGACAACGACAAACTCATGGGTCCGGAGTACATATGCACGAGGGAAAAAGTGCGCTACCCATAGTTCCCTTATATAAAAAGGACACTGGACGGGCCAGCTTCTGGTCCTGTCGATCACTTTGCCCCATACTACGTCGGCTCAAGAGGACCTGCATTAGAAGTTGGGTTCTCCAGCGGTAGCTTGACCAGATCAAGAATGGTTTGGTTACAGAGAGCCATGGTAACCAGCGTACGACACTGCGCACTTGAACCATCCGAGCGATTCTTTGCCTGATTCAATCTTGCGACTCCGCTAGACATACGAGAGGGAATCCCTGGAACGGTCCTGCAGCCGCAAGAGAAGACCCAATTGCTAGGGCAGGGATATACCCGGTAGACGCGGCAGGGTAATTAGTTGGAACGGGTACGGATCCGTAGTGGACTGGGCTTGGCACGGCAGTGGGATCTCGTTGGTAGGCCTCGGGGCAGCGTCTCGTTGGCGACTCCGGAGTGTCATCCCCGTTGCACACGTGAGGGTAAGCGACTCAGTTGTTGACAGGTCGAAAAGAGAACAAACCACAGACCCAACAGCCACGAGGAGAGGCTCTGAGTCGGGGCCAACCGAAAGTAGAGCATGAAACAATTTGATTGCTCACTTCTCCACCGACTTGCTTGACTCGAAGACGTGCATCAACAGGTAGCATTTAATATGGGCTCCGTGTGGACCTTGGGTTTATGTGCCTCAGATATTGGGGGTACTTACTACGTAGGGGGCTGAAGAAGAAGCCGGTAACTTTCCATAAAGGAGCTAAGTTGTTGACTAAATCACTGAAGAAACGAAACGGCCGCAGCCTTGCAGAGCTAACGACAATGAAGGACTTGGTCTAGGGAGAACAGATAATGCGGAGAAAACAACGCCAACGGTATATCCGACGACTCTGAATCGTTGCCAGAGTGCCATGGAAATTAGTGGCCTTTTAGAAACAACGGCACGATTTAGGGGGTGTCTTAGGCCACTCATACCCTGTATCTATCCACATGGTGCAGAGAAGTCGACGGTGGACTCAGTCTAGTGTCTAGCTAATGTCCCCACGCTAGCCCTTCTCGAAGATTGAAATTTTCGGAAAGCACTCTACGAAACGGATTTTGTTTAATCCCCCGGCACCACTGTTGATCTTGTACGAGAGTGGTATGCACCACGTCGAGCGGAAGTCCGTGAGACAAAGTTCGACCACGACCGGGCACTACCACTACTGCCAGATAAGCTGCCTCTGTAGGGCTCGTAGGGCTCTTCTAGTCAATACCAAGTGAAACGATCGTGTTTAGTAAGTATATGATATTTCCGTTATTACCAACAAAAAGAACCAACGATTGGGTTTCGGAAATATCGAGATCTCATATTTCCCGAAACAAACTGACGTGCTTCGCTGTAACTCACTTTGATGCAACTCCCTGAACCATTCGATACTACCTCCCCCTTACGGGATACAACAGGACCATGAACCAACAGCCTGGCTGTCGGTCTCTTTACCAATCCGCCCGCCAACTTGAGTCGCATGAAAGGGGGACCCCCCAGCAACACCCCCTGCTAGGCCGCTCTCAAACCACTCGTCGGAGATGGAACCGTTATGCCTGGCACAGGCCCACGGATGCTACAGGAATGGCTAGTCCAGGAGAGGACAGCAACGTTGTCGTTTTAACGACGGCAAACTCGCGTCGCTTATAAAGACTCAGTTGGTTAACCCGAAAGGGATCATAAAAAAAAGTAAAATATCGGTCTCACCTGTATCCGTACCGTACATACCGGAATCCTTCTTTCCCCACACATCGCTTCCAGCCGTCGAAACAACTTTCACACCACAATCTATCATCATGACATCTACATACAGCACCAAGCAATGGGTCCTTGTCAACAAGCCCACAGGGGAGCCTGTTCTCTCTGGCCCTGATGCCACCTGGGAGCTGCGAACCGTTACCCTCCCTGAGCTGCAGGACGGCCAGATCCTCGTCAAGAGCCAGTACTTCTCCAACGATACTGGTTTGAGGAACTTCATCCAGAGCACCGTCGCCCCTGAGCGTTTCTACGTTCCTACAGTGCCTCTCGGTTCCCCTATGCGATCCGGCGTCATTGCCGAGGTCGTTGAGTCCAGATCCGACAAGTTCAAGGTCGGTGATCTCTGTATGGACTTCCACCTGGGCACCTGGAGCGAATATATCATCCTTGAAGCCGAGAACTCTCAGGCTCTTGCCCCCCTGCCCAACAACCTTCCCGTCACACACTTCCTCGGTGCCTTTGGCGCCTCTGGCTTGGCCGCGTATACAGGCCTGTACTATGCCGGTGAGGCTAAGCCCGAGCACACCATTGTCATTTCAGCCGCTGCCGGCGCCACTGGCTCCATGGCTGTCCAAATCGCCTCCAAGATCCTCGGTGCTAAGCGTGTCATTGGAATTGCCGGCTCCGATGAGAAGTGCGAGTGGGTGAAGAGCATCGGTGCCCACGAGTGCCTCAACTACAAGAGCCCTACCTTCCTTGAGGATCTCAAAGCTGCTACCCCCAACGAGGTCGATGTCTACTTTGACAACGTTGGTGGCGACATCCTCGACGCCATGCTGACTCGCGTCAAGAAGCACGGCCATATCGCTGTTTGCGGTGCTGTCAGTGGCTACAACTCTGACGAGCCCATGGCTCTCAAGAACTGGTTCGAGCTGATCTCTTGCCGCATCAATATCCGCGGCTTCATCATGCTCGACTACATGGACAAGGTCCCTGCCATCCTGGGCGAGCTTATTGGCGCCACTGCCAACGGCCGCATTAAGCTGGAGGCTGCCGAGACAGTCGTTGAGGCTCCTATCGAGCAGCAGCCCGAGGTGTGGATGGGTCTCTTCAGCGGACGTAACCAGGGTAAGCTCCTCACCAAGCTCATCATCTAAAAGATTGAGGGAGTGGGTGATACATTATAATAGTCGTCAACTTTACGCAAGCATTGCATAGATAGAAATACCGTGAAATACACTGGCCCTATCAACTTGATCAAACCTCCATTTCTGCTCCATACCCGTTCGTGAACTGACCATTCGCTTCTCGTAAGCAATGATAAATAACGTGGAATCATTTACAGCATGGTAGCCTTGTCTATAGGTAAGCTTAACTATCGCTATCCCAGATCACCATCCCGGATCATAAGGATCAGCGTCTTGGCTCATCACGGCTTATTTCCACGAATAAACCCAGAGGCTTGAGCATTTTCATTTCGTCAACGGCAGACTTCGCTACCCGGGATGCCTCCCCGGTTTGGAACCCGGTCTAAAGAATTTTGTTAAATTCAGTGGGCCATACCCAATAGTCGGAGCTCTGGTTCGTCCCGAGAACTTAGCTCGTCAATCTTGTCTAGGATTGTGCTCCTTCTCATCATCACTGTTTTCTTTCCAAAAAAGCAAAATAATTACGTATTTCCCTGATCTACGCCGCATTGCTCCATTATGCAAAATGAACTGCTGGAGTCTGCACTGTAGCAATTCGGTTACCCAGGCTTCCGGGAAATGGAAAAAAGAAATTATAATGATTTTTTCCCACCGCAGCTCAGGTAGCAAGGGACCATGCCATAAATGGAAGGACCTGATGGTTGTTTTTTCAAGACCTGACTCTCACTTGGTAAAATCCGACATTGCTTATTTTTCGTATCCAACCCAATCATGGACTTGCCGCTGCAACTCGTGAGTCGTACCTCAACATGAACAGGGGCATCCAATATTAGGGCTACCTAGTACTCGAAACGCTCGAGTTCCTCAGCTGCAGAACTTTTGTTCAAATTAATTTTCAGCTTTGCGCGGCATGATATATATTTTTGTTGCTCAATAGGGGTCCAGGTGGGGTCGTCCTGTGGGAAAGCTGCTATGTCTTTGAATGCACGTTGAAATATTGTGGTCAATGCTGATGGCAAGGTTGACGCCCTGGTCGACGTCAAAATGTATTTCCAGGCCCTGCATCTGAAGGATTCATGGTTCTCGCATCGGCACCCTCGTACCCCGCACACCTTACTCATCCTCCTTGTGGCAAAATGAGTTCCCCGGATAGGTATGTGGTACTCAACCAAAAACTCAACTACCTACCAACTCGGTATCATCCTCCGTCCTAATCATGGCAAATCTTCCCTTAAGCATCAGTATCGAGCCGGGATATCGTCCTGGTTTCCTAGCCAGATGTCTCGAGATGCACATAGCCTACTACCACCCTTTCAACTCCTGGGGACTGGAGTTTGAAACATCGGTCGGGAAGGATTGGGCCGATCTTATCCAAAGACTCAAATCCAACCCTCGTAATCAGATATTCGCAGCAGTACAGTCCTCTCAGGACGACGATTCAGCTGCGTTCACCCAGAAGATCGTAGGAACCATCATGATTGATGCAGAACATCTGCAGCAGCCTGGCACAGCACAAATCCGTGGTTTCATCGTGGACGAACGAGCTCGAGGTCTTGGTGCCGGAAGGCGACTGCTGGCAGCGGCTATGGAGTTTGTTCAAGAGCAGGGTTTTGATAAGGTGACACTTTTCACCTCAAGGACCCAGGAGGCCTCTCTGTATCTTTATAAAAAGACAGGGTTCGTCATTGTGGAGGATGCTGAGAAAGACCTGTGGGGTGTGAAAATGAATGAGTTACGGCTTGATTGGAAACGCCCGACTGAATCGAGTCACATTTGTAGTCAGGATGGGAAAGTGCAGAGCTGTGAAGCAAAGTAGAATTATAGAATGCACTACTACCCTATAGATGACCAACACAAGGGCAGATAGCTTCTCGGAGTATAGTGTTGGTACTGTAAGAGATCAACATCAGAAAGAGTCTAGGTACAGACTTGTCTAAAATATGAGCACATACCTCTCAAGTCTATCTAACTATTCTGTACGCTCTTTAGTCAGTGCGGATACCATATGGTATGGGGTGGAATTAAATTTCGAACAAGCAGTATCGTGGACGCTAGAGCCCTAAATACAAGCATTTGTTCACAAATGAAATTGTATTTGGTCGAGGAGCACTGCACTCACCTATTTGATGGAAAGTACTATAGTAATGACCACTGGTAGGTTGCCTGTCCTAACCTGTGGTACAATATACGGAACTGTTTGTGCGCGCAAAGCGAGTCGACACTAGTTAGCTGGCTTGTCTTTATCGCCTGCGCTTGAGACAGTATTACTCGACTTACAGCTGACCTGATCGGATATCCCTTTGAGATAGATCAAGGCTACAAGAAAGAAAAAACAAATTAAATTTACCACATCAAGGCACCATAGACGATAAGCGCTTGAGATAGTATAGCCGGCCTATACTACAAGGCAACAACGTTAGCGAACCAAAATTCTGACTTACTTTCCTGTTTTGTCCTACTTGCTCACAGAATTTTGTTCAACCCACCATAGAGTATGCGAAAGTTGTGTAGTTGCTAAACTTCTGCTCGTCAGAACTATGGCATATGGCTAGTGCACGCTGGACTTGTATCGCCGAGGCCGGATTCAAATTTCCAAGTCTCCCAAGGATGTTAAACTTTTTTTTAAAGTTATTAGACGATGATACAGTGAGTTTGACATACGACGTTTCGTCTCTGCCATTTAGACGTAGGTATCTATTTCACCTGCATCACTAGGATCGTGAAGTTACTAATTAAGGTAAGTTAAATGGTATTCTTTTGAACCTAGAATGTTTATTTTATGGTATGTATGGCACTTATCAAAGGGTCTGGAACCTGGTGCACCGTCTCTAATTTCCAGCCTGAGGGCGATCGTTGTTAAAGCGATGGCCAGTTTTCACCTCATTATTATAAAGACACAACATATAGTTGAGGTTGACGGACAATCAATTTGGTTGTTGATTTTGAGGAATGATTAACATCAGTTCCACATCAGTTATCTTTCTCGATCTACTAATTGTGACTGTTTCAAGAAGATATGTTTGTGCTGTTGATGCCAGAAATGAGCCGCTCCGATTTTGGTCCGACCCGAGCCAATTTCGCGCCCTACGACTAACGTCACGCGCGCCCTCCCTCACAACACTAAACTGTATTCACCGCTACGGCATAACTGACGCTTTTGTCCAGGGCCATAAGCACGATTGAGGTACATCAGCTCAGTGTATGCAAACAGCTTATATCAATGGAGACTTGGCCATAAATACAGAGAATAGTAAATATCTTGACGTTGATTTAGTTGCTTCCAAGAATGAGACTGCAAAAATCTATGCTTGGTATAAAATCGCATCCTTACACAGCAGGGAATCTCGAGCATCTAATCATTACGTTAAAAACCGCGCCCTATGCAAGATAGTAGTAAAGCGCGTAGGAGCGGGAATGATATATGGCGTGTGCCCAACTTTTGGCTTAGACTGGAAGACATAACATTACATGTCTCGGTCCCATCCCACCCTTCCGCAGATTTCAACAGTCTCGTCGTTCTGTCATGGACGATACCAAAACTCGATCGAAACTACTCAATTGAGAGAACTATATGATCTTGCTCTGTTAATTTGGGTAAGGCAGGTCTTTGGTGTACATGCTGCCACTCGCGGGGGTAATACTGCAGCACCGACGAATCTACCATCTCGTCTGCACCTCGACGAGTATCGCACACATGATGCGGACCCAAAGAGATCCCAATTAATCTCACAGCTTCACGCACCAAACACTCCAATTCCCTGAATGACTGGCGTTGCTTTCAGAGTGGAGGCCTATCATGGCCGAGACTAGTCTACACCAAAGGGTGATGGGTTCCGTGCCTGGGATTGCCCTACGAGAGAGGTAAACAAACAAATCAAGAAGAAAGACCAAACGCTTGGAATTACAAAGCGTAGCTTCCGAATGATGATTTTGGGGTTAGACAACATCTGGTTTCTTACCGACCTTAGTCGAGGTGGGGGTCAACCGTTCTCCGATTGCGGTGAGTCAGCGGCGCCTTTTTGTCTTCTCAAAGACGTTCAACCTCGAATCATCCAGCCTCATCAACAACCCAGTCTATGTGATAACCGGAAACTTACCTCTGGTCCATGTTGGCGATACAGTCTCCTCAAAATGGACCCCGAATCATCGCGACAACCGTCAGATGACGTGGACGGCGACAGTAAGCGCATTGTGGACCATTATTGATACTATTACTAATGCAGCAACGATAGTCTTGACATTCTCAGAACTCGATTTCGCTAGACTTGGACTTACCAGCAAGGAAATTAGCGATGGGCTTCCAACAGGAGATAGCTTTCTATCACAGCATTTGGAGTTCCCGGGCCAGACCGAGGATCTCACTTCGAATCAGGGCTTCTTCACGGATGATTTGCTCAACCTCGATATCACTGCGGTTCCACAGAATGACCTCTGGCTTGATCCAACGTTAGATTTCCAGTCGTGGCAAGCACCTGTGCCAATGCAGACGGATACTAGTCGAGATGTTCCTATTTCACCACTAGCATCGATCAAGAACAGAACTGGAACGCCAATAACTACCAACCCTTGGTCGATTCCTAGAGTGAGCCAAAACTTCGCTGGTTCTCTACAAGAAACTCAGCAGCAAAGTCTTCCACGGAAAAGAAGCCAATACTTCCGCCATCAGCCTCAAAGGGTCGCTAGCGATCCAATCTTCATACCGCGCTCAAACATCCAACGCGATAGTGCTCTGGACCCCATGCAGCGGTGGCAGGAGTCCCCGCCTGAAGCCGAAGCGGCCTCGCTATCCGCCATCTGTGATGCACTCAAAAAAGCCCCCTTGCGCACTCGCTCGTCGGCAGGGAGTCTGGGGAGTCGACGGTTAGGTAGCCGTGCAGGCAGTCGTGCAGGATCAAACGCAAGTTTTGGCAGTGTGACTAGTTGCTCGTCTGCTTCAGTAGGGTCGCACTCACCCCAACCTGGAACGCGGCGGACTTCTTTACGTGGAAGGATTGCAAAGACGAAGCGCGGTCCTACAAAAAAGGGCAAGGGGGTCGAGAAGAGGCGGTTTCAGTGTACGTTTTGCTGTGATAGCTTCAAGAGTAAATACGATTGGGCTCGACACGAAAGGTCTCTTCATCTGGATCTCCAAGGTTGGCGGTGCACTCCCTTTGGAGGAGCAGTATCTTCGTCAGATACTGGAAGAAGTCATTGCGCATACTGCAACCAACTTGATCCGACTACAGAGCATCTCGAAACTCACAACCACGGAGGTTGCCAGGATAACGAGAAGCCACATATTTTCCGTCGTAAAGACCATCTTGTTCAGCACCTGAGACTTGTACACCACATCCAGACACTACCAATCGTAGATTCGTGGAAAGTCGAGGGGCCGCCTATAAAGTCGAGATGCGGCATCTGCAGTATTCGTATGGAGACCTGGCAAGAGCGCGTGGAGCATCTGGCGAAGCATTTCCGAAAAGGCGATACGATGGCGGATTGGAAGGGCGAACACGACTTCGAACCGCACGTCAAAGCGCGAGTGACAAACTCACTGGCACCGTACATGATCGCAGCAGAAGAAAAGGCCCCGGTACCTTTCTCCGCGACTGATCCAAGCTCACGAGATCATCTTCTTCAAGTGAGGCAGAACGCAGGACTAGCCGAAACTGGAGTTCCAGACAGTGACATTTTGGACACGAATACAGAGGAGACTGCACGGGTGCTCGAGCGATCCATGACACAGGATGATAGCTCTTTTTCGTTTCCAGAGTTTCTGGTGCACCATCTGGGGAGATATGCACAGCAGCAGATGAGTCTTGGGGTTATGCCGACCGACGATATGTTTCAGACGGAGGCTAGGAGGATTGTTTATAATAGCTTGGATCCGTGGGACCAAACATTGGCGGACAACAAGGATTGGCTTTCGTGTTTTCGAAACCATCATATGGGTAGTTCCTCAGGTTGAAATACATAGAGATTGGTTGGGACCGGCGTTGATTGTGCATAATGAATTAATGTGTTTTAGATATATACATAGATCAGGAAGATTGACATAAAATAGTAGCTAAAGGATATATAAAACATATCAAATACGTACGATCTCCTACATCGGAACAATTGCCAGCTGTCAAGTGTAGCGAATTGAAGGGCGCATGACGCGCTGTTGTAAATCATAATCGACCATTTCGAAATTTGCTTCAACAAATCATCACATCCGGTATGGTGTAGTGGCTAACATTTCGCGCTCTCATAATCACTTGAGGGACAAGTACCGCGGAGCCCAGGGTTCGATTCCCTGTACCGGAGTTGTCATTCTTTTGCATTTCCTTCTGTTTTGCTATTTTTGACGCTGGCCAATGGCTGGCATACACTACTTGCGAATGACATCCCTTCTGATAGGTATGCTGTATATGAACTTTGTATATCTCCAGCAGCAACGATCTCCCATTGATATGACGAGCAGCAATGCCCTACGAAACAAGACTAGCATGTCACTTTACCGAAACTGGAGCTTTCAAATCGTTTCAATATCTCTGAAATCAGCATGTCTACAGGTTTCCCAGAAGCAAATGCATGATGGGTTCGTAAAGTACCTCATGTTCAAGTTCTGCTTTACTCTAGATGGAAACACCGTAAGAATCTCTTCAGGATCAATTAAGTACCCACATGTTGATTGACCATAATCGATTTTGCCCAAGTTATTTGCCCGAAGGGATTTGTGTCTACGAGTTGAAAGAAGCTTGAGCTGTTAATTGGAAGTTGAGTTTGCTCGTAAGGAAATGGATCACTGGACGCCTTGGACTGCATAAATGAAGCGGTATTGTGGTCCCATGGAGCATGCTCTATAGCGGCGAACCATCGGCCAAGCTCGGCCCTGGAGCATTATTGTTTCATCAGTAGTGGTCCCTCCAATCTCTGTATTCCAAGTTGAACCATCACGGGCCACAACGGGCCACTTTAGCGGGCCGTTTGTTCAAGCTAGGCCTTGGATTTCTTGTTTCGTATTGCAATCGTCGAATGGTTTGCTCAATTTCGGAAAAAGTCAGGCTGAATAGTCATGACAAAAGTTGCAATTGAGTCTATTTCTCCTTCTAAAAACTGCTAGCTCATGCTAACGCTGCGTATAGCACCGAGAAACGCCCGGGCAAGCTTAAATCTCCGCATTCTAATGGTGCATCAGGTATTCCCCATGGGGTATTCTGCAGTGTACGTCACGGGACTGTGACTCTACCACGAGCTATTTGGTGGAAAATGGTGCGGCAGTTGATCTCGGCAAGTCAAACTGCTCGGAAACATCAACGAAATAGGGAATTCGAGGGCCGGTGCCATGCGATAATCCCAGACTGGCGACTCTACTATACCTGAAGCTTGGTCACTTGATGAATCATAAGAATTATTCAGCATGACGTGAATTAGTCTACGCGATGATACCTAATCCGTAGCATTGATCATAATAGCCGGGTTAAATCCATTCAAACCATTTAGCGGAACTAAATAGATAAATGGTCGTGAGTCCCACCTAACGATAGGTTGAGTAGCTAGCGACCACCACGCCAGTGTCTTCTCTCATGATGCATTCTCTTCTGAGCCTTGCCACCGCGGCAACTCTTCTAGCCCAAGTCGTACTATCAAGACAAGCACCAACAGTACAGGTCAAGAACGGTACACTTGAAGGCAAATATGTTGCTGGTTTAGACCAAGATCTGTTCCTTGGTGTTCCCTTCGCGCAACCTCCTGTCGGCCAACTTCGTTTCCAAAACCCTCAGAGTCTGAACGAGACCTTTACGACCAAGAAAGTCACAGAATATGCTGACTCTTGCGTCGGCTATGGAGTATGTTGAGTTATAAATCTTGACAAGTATCTGTGACTGACTCATCCTGTAGAACAGCCCTGATCAAGGTGCTGCCACGTTCGGCGAAGACTGCCTGACGTTGAACATTGTCCGACCCGCAGTGTCCAACAGCAGTGAGAAGCTACCAGTTGGTGTTTTCATCCATGGCGGAGGCTGGACGATGGACTTTAGCGCAAACGGCGTTTACAATATGAGCTTCATGGTTGAGGAGTCCGTCAAAGCCGGCACGCCCATCATTGGTGTCTCTGTTGATTGTGAGTCTACCCTGATCTACCCTCCAAGTTCGTCGCTAATATCTGGTAGACCGACTTTCATTCTGGGGTTTCATGGCCAGCCAAGACATTTTCGACGCTGGAGTGGCTAACCTCGGTTTGAAGGATCAGCGCATCGCCCTGCACTGGGTTAACGAGAATATCGCTGCCTTTGGCGGTGACCCTTCAAAGGTTACCATCTTTGGAGAGAGTGCGGGCGGTGGCAATGTTGCATATCAGGCTACTGCATTCGGCGGACGCGACGAGAAGCTGTTCCGCGGCATCATCGCCGAGTCTGGTGCAGACGGAACTGATATGAAGAACTACACCCTGCCTCAGAAGCGATACGACACCATTGTAAAGGCTGTCGGCTGTGACAAAGAGGACGACAAGCTCGCTTGTCTTCGAGACGTACCCTTCGAGAAGCTCAACGCGACCAATACCAAGGTAGACGGTAGTTTCTACCCCGTCGTCGACGAGGATTTCATTCCCGACTTTCCTTCCACACTCCTCGAGAACGGAAACTTCACCAAGGTGCCCCTCATGCTCGGAACTAATGCCGACGAAGGTTCTTTCTTCGCCGCCGGTGGTGTCGATACTGACGAGGAACTCGTTGCTCGTCTTCGATCTACTGGCCTTGATACCGACACTATCGAGACCCTCATGGCTCTTTATCCCAACATTGACGCCCTTGGTATCCCTTCCCAATACCGCAGGAAGTCTACCGATCCTGTCAAGAAGCAGTTCAAGCGTGTGGCTGCTTTACAGGGTGATAAACTCTTTGTAGCATGGAGACGTGCGAGAGCTGATGCTTGGTCCAAGCATAATGTGACTGCGTACTCGTACCTGTTCGAGTCACCCAATACAAACATGCGTAAGTCGGCTTCTGGTATGACCTATGAAATATGTATTGACAAATATTTTTAGCGGACTACATCGGAACTCCCCATTTCGTTGAAATTGCATATGTCTTCTATAACATGCTAGGTCAAGGCTACGGAAAGGGTATGGGCCCTCTCGTGAATGCGTCGCAGGAGGTTCTCGACCTGGCCAAGCTTGTCAACCGCATGTGGATCAGCTTCATCCATGATCTTACCCCTAATGAGCACGGAAGTGAGTCTGAATTTCAACGAAGATATGCTTGTGATCTTGACACTAACGTTCATCAGTTTCTGGTGTTCCCGAATGGCCCATCTATAAGAATGGTGGAGGTTATGGTGAGAACTTCTACTTCAACCCCAACGGGTCCAGTGTACAGCCCGATACCCTCCGACTGGCGGGGACTACCTTCATGGCATCGGTTGCCAGGGAGCAGTTTGGAAGGTAGTTGGAGTAAGATGAGAGGCTCGTTTGCCGCGACGCAGCACTCGAATTGGATAAGAGTACATAACCTTGAATATTATGATCACTACTGCAATAGTCTCGCTTGAAGATTTTGATATTGTGAAGTTTTGGTACGTGGGCGATCCCTCAGATTGTAGTTTATTACTTCAAAGAGAGGGGCCACGGGTCAAGACTTGGGGCTGTGCTGATAAAGCTCACTCCTGAATATATAGACATCCGGCTAGTCCTGCCTGAACGTTATATACATACACTCAGAAAATGCTACTGAAGAGTAGGACGGTGGGCGGTTTGAACAGGGACCAATCACGAATAGTTGGCTCGTTAATGGCAGGTTCAGCCGAGATAGACACAATCTCGAGCGGGAGAACAACATTTGCAGTTCGTGTAGATCATGCGACTCTGGGGCTTTAATTAGTTACCCGTTAATCTGATAAGGTTTCATCAATGCATCTATGATCTTCATCATCAGTCAAGGTTCGAACGTGGTCTGCAAGTATTCGCCTGTTGGTTAACGGCTGCCTGAACCTTAAAATCACCAGGGTGTCAACGCGCTTTGACTCAATCCTTGCTAATATATATGATAAAACAATCTCTAACCATCACTTGAATTTATATGATACGCCGGTCACGAATCTTACCTGCTATTTATTCGCAACATGCTTCTACCGGTGTAGCAACCAAGATAACTTCTAATCAACCTATTAAAGTGATCTGGACCGAACTTAGTCCAGGGCAATTCCGTACAAGCTTTTGTCATCAAGTATTCTTACCACATCGTTTCTAATCTAGGTAGCATCCAACGTAACGGTGTGGAACGGAATGGCGGGAACTAGCAAGAGTATACCCTCAAATAACAACAAAAATCCATGGAAATCTTGATTTAGGTATAAGAGTCCCTCCGGATGAGCCTAGTATTGTTGTTGTAGTCCAAACTCCATTGTCAAGCTCTGGGAATATGAAATCCCAGAGGAAAAGTGTTGAGAGACTGGTGGTCTCGCTATCTCGTGGGAAGTTTACATCACCCTGGCGGTCGGATATCAGAGATCGACAGCATGGTCATCAATACTGTAACGTGGTGATACGGCAAGATCCAACCGAGAGATCACAGTACTTATGCGAGTATGCCACGCGACCCAATGATATTTTTACAAAGCAGAAATAAACTTTCAATAGTCAACTGGGATATAGCATCCTTTCAGTAATGGATGCGAAGAACCAACATCATACCATCAGGGTTACTTGGATCCCCACTCTGGCTCCCTCTTTTCCAAAAACGCCTTGACGCCTTCTTGTTTATCTGCAGTCCCAAAAGCAAAGTAATACAAACTTCTTTCAAACTCGTGATCCGCACCCAAAGCATCAGCTACAACACATTGCCGTTAGTCAATCCCGACCATGTAGACACGGTAGCAGGGATTAATGCGGTAGCCACTTACACCTACAAATGGCCTCCTTAGCCAAACCGAGCGCTGTGGGACTCAGAGCTGCAAGCGAGGTTGCAGTCTCTTGCACGACACTGTCCAAGACCTTGCCACTTTCGTAGAGTTGAGCAACAAGGCCTGCAGACAGGGCCTCGTCTGCCGAGATGGGCCGTCCGAGGAGGATCATCTGCATCGCCTACCACGCACGTCAGTGAAAACCAATGACACGTGGGTTTTTGTTTTGCGTTTTATACCTTGAACTTTCCTACAGCGGCGGTCAAACGTTGCGTGCCGCCTGCGCCGGGGATAAGACCAATGGTGACTTCGGGAAGACCAAAGCGACTGTCATGTGCGGCAAAGATCAGGTCACACTGATAATGTTAGTCATGGACTGATATCGAGAGTCAAAGCCTACCATGAGAGCAAGCTCAAAGCCCCCGCCGAGCTAGTATCAACCAACACAAACAATCGTCAGCTCATGGTCATTCTCGGGTTCAAGTCGATAGTTTGCAGTAACTCACCGCCATTCCCTCAACAGCAGCTATCAGAGGCTTGCGCACGGCTTGCATCCCCGTGCAAAGATCCGCTAGATAGCGACAGCCCCGCGCAGATTCCGCATCGAGCTTTGAGATCTCCCCGATGTCAGCTCCCGCTATTGAGCTACCGTCAGCTTAGCCCTGCCGCTAAAGTTCGCAAATGCCGGGGGGGCCTGGGCGTGCCGAGGCGTTCGGAGATTTTGTCTTTACCGCAAAAGAAAGAAGAGCTGCCGGTGATGACAATGACTCGCACGGCATAGTCCCTGGATGCCGTCTCCAGCTGTTCCAGGAACACGGTGATGAGTCCCTGCGAGAGGGCGTTGCGCTTGGAGGGTCTGTTTAACGCGAGGACGCGTACGCCATCCGCAGGCGTCGAAGCCACAACCAATGAATCACTCATTGTCGCGGTGGGCCGAGCGATGAAGTGAAAATACTGCACTCGGTAGGTGATGATGCCACGTTTGTCGGGTTGTGTTTGCTCAAATAGTCGGGTACGTCAATAACGCGACTTTAGACACGTCGATCACTTTGACTAGTGGAGATGTGTCTCTGATCTCAACTGAGACACGGCTGGCTCTCTCTATCCAGACACCACAAGATGCGAAAGGACTGAGGCATTTTGAAAGGCGGTGGTTGGGATCTCTTGCCGTGTCGGGTAGTCTTGATGCCAATCCCAGGGTTTGCTGTCGCTGTTGTCGATCTTGGTGTCTGTCATTCTGTTGACCTGGTCCGAGTGTCGAGCCGTTCGCATGACTAGCCCCGAGACGCGATGATCTTTGTTGGGTGGAAAAACTCTGATTATTCAATTTTTACAAAGCAGTATCAAACTCGACCTTCCCGAGGTGGTCAATTGCTTATGCTGCTCAATCACACGCGCACGTATCACCGGCCAATTGCGTGATGCGGAGGCATGCCGTGCCTAAATAGTAAACACCATCACTCGGCATATTGATATTGACTGACACCTTACACTTGGCCCACATCCCATCGGCTCCTCTGAGACTTTGCAGATGCCGAAGTCAGATCCTGCACCTCCCGCGTGCTAGAAATGTCTTGGCTAACCCTTGTTTCCGTAGCCACGGAAAATCAATACACTACTCGGTTGATCTCTCTCTAGATGCGGGCCTGCGGACCTGCGGTACGCGCTTGTGCCTTTACAGGGGTGCGTACGCAGAACCACACCCACGCGGTCAAGATGCGATAGTCTTTGGTAGTATTGGCTGCTACCTACCTAACTTGGTCTATCGGACCTAAAGACCAGCTTCCCCATTAAACCATGTCCCTTTCCGCCAACCGGTTTTGTCATGTGCTGTCCCTGTTTGAGGCTATCTCTTCCAAGCGTCCCAGCTTGCATATCCTAGCTTCATTGGTTGATCTAGAAGATTTCTTCACCGTGTCTGGCTCAAATCCGGATTTCACTGGTCGGATGCCTCGATACAGACAAAAAGACGCGTTCTGGGGTGCGGTTGGGGGGCCAAGAAGTAGACCTTGAGTTACTGCAGCTTGCGGGGTGATTCCTGAAGAAGTGTTGGGCAGCTACCGTAGCTTGGAATATCTTATCCTGCCAAGGCATGACGAGAAGGCTGGGTCTGGTCAGAAGCTTCTGAAGCGGAGACGTCTGTGTTATTTAAGAACAGACGTCTTGTGGTGGGTTATGCACTCCTTAATTTCAAATCATTCAAGCACAATATCACTCTCCCGTGTATTGGCGTTTTGAGTTTCACGACTCTTGGACGACGATCTTCATCTTATCTTGCGCACGCCTCATCCATAGCACACCTCCAGCATGGCGTCAAACGTGCCTGTCATCTCCCCACGGGGAGCTGTCGTTCCAATCTCTTTCACCCAAGGTACATGCAGCAGACCTACCTTCACAACCGTCACAGAGGCATTCTACCACTATGCCACCACACAGCCTTCGGCAACGGCGGCACGGGATCTATCCCCCGAGCTACCTGTCGAGATAAGCTATGGTGAACTTGCTCAACGCAGTATCCGGTTGGCGCAACGGCTGCGATGTCTCGGCGTTATGCCAGGACATCGTGTGCCTCTTGTTGTCAAGCGAGGCGTTGGTATGTTGGTGGGCATCCTTTCCATCTTGTCATGTGGAGCTCAGTATGTGCCTCTCGATGGCGGCGTCGTGGCAGAAGAGACTTTGCGGTTTGTGTTGGAACAGACTGGTCGAAGTGTAGTCTTGACTTCCTCAGCGACAGCTCATCGTCTATCAAAGATGGATATCACACACGTTGTCACCGTCGATGATCCAGATGACACAAATGAGGTATCTGTAGAGAAGATTGAAAATTTCGCTCCTTCCAGCAAACCCGATGATTCTTGCTACGTGATATATACTTCAGGTAAGATGTCCAATCATACTCCAATCATCTTCATTATGCTTACGACCGTCAGGCACAACTGGTACACCAAAAGGAGTCGATGTAACCCACCGTAACGTCACAAACTTGGTGTGCCAAGCACCAGGCAACTTGGGGATTAGCCCAGGAACCTGCGTCGGGCAGTTATTGAACGTCAGCTTCGACATGGGTGAGTACATTATCCCTTGTTTTGGTGGGGTTGTAGCTAATTGATGATGAAGCTGCTTGGGAAACACTTGGATGTCTTTCAAACGGGGGTACTTTGGTACTACGAGGTTCTGACTGGCAAAAAGCTTTGAAAGAGGTAGGCCTACAAGATCTAAGTCATTAGCCTCATACTAACACGACTCTGTAGCTTGATGTCCTTATTTGCACTCCAAGCATCCTCTCAAAATACGACCCCAAAGACTACCCAAAGCTCAAAACCGTCGCCACAGCTGGAGAGCCAAGCTGGCAGCAGTATGTCTCATTCAATGTCTTCTCACACTATAACTGACCATTTTCAGGCTGGCTGACGTCTGGGCGTCTCATTTATCGTACTTCAACTGTTACGGTCCTACAGAGACCACCATTGTCAACACAACCCACTTACATCAAGCCGGCCAACCTCTGTCCATTGGTAAACCTACACCAGGTAACACCATTTACATCTTGAATGAGTTTCTTATGCCTGTACCCGTTGGTGAGGTAGGCAATGTCTGGGCGGGTGGTGCTGGTGTGGCACGTGGATATGTCGATTTGCCTAGTAAAACGGATGAGAAATTCAGGCCTGATCCTTTTGCCCAAGATGGGTAAGTTTTTCTTCAACAGCACTTGATTATGAAGGTCGACTAACTGATTTCAAGCTCGAATATGTACAACACTGGAGATCTCTGCCAATGGAACCCCGATGGCACACTTCACATCATGGGCCGCATTGACGACCAAGTTAAAATCAAGGGCTTCCGAGTTGAGCTTGATGGCGTAGTCGCATGCATAAAGTCCTGCCCATCAATTCAATCAGCAACAGCTCTTCTCATCGAGGAAGAAATCCATGCCTTCATCACCCCCAGCCATTGCCCTGTTCCGGTCATCAAAGCCCACCTCAAGACACTCCAACCCTACTACGCCATGCCCTCGCATTACCATCAGTTTGAAAGTCTGCCCATGACTGCAAACGGAAAGATCGACAAAAGGGCACTCAAAGTGGCTGTTTTATCTGACAAGACTCTCAATGTCAAGGAGAAGTCGCTTGTTTGCGCTCCTCAGCCTGTTGTTCTGGCGCATTCGCGAATGGACTCGACTGCGTCCAGTGCTACACAGCTCAGCTCATTCTCTGATGCTTCTGATACAACTCTTATTAATGAGCATCAATATGATCTTGAGAAGGCCCTACCAGAGAAGGATCTTCCCAAACATGCCCGAGGATTGCGCCATCGACTACTCATCGTGTATCGGCGCCTATTCTCTCTTGTCGGTCTGTTTAACATTGGCGCAGCCATTGCTCTTCTTCTCACTGGTATCAGCAAAGAATGGATGGGTATTATCACAGCCATTAACTTGACCATTGCCGTTCTTGTCCGTCAGGAATTCGTCATCAATGCTCTGTATACCATCACGTGCAGTGTGCCCAAGTCCTGGCCTCTTGCTATTAGATCACGATGTGCCAAGATCTATCATCTCGGTGGAGTCCATTCCGGCGCAGCCGTCAGCGCAGGGGCTTGGCTTTTGGCGACCAACATTGCAGACATTGCTTGCATGTATGGTAGCTGTGCCAACTGGGGAAATCTCTCTATCGCCTCCCAGGTCATCTCATGGATTCTCTCCGTCATGTTTGTCGGTATGATCGGTCTTGCCTGGCCGTCGGTTCGCAAGAGGTACCACGATACTTTCGAAAGAACACATCGCTTTGCGGGATGGACCATGCTCGCCCTTTTCTGGGTTCAAGTCGTACTTTCAGCAAATGACAATGCGCCATCTGGCACCACCCTGGGAGAATCATGTGTCAAGTCGCCCGCTTTCTGGCTATTGGCTGTAGCCACAACCAGTGTTGCCTCCTCGTGGTGTTTCCTCCGCAAAGTACCTGTACAAGCTGAGAAACTCTCGGACCACGCCATCAGACTTCACTTCGACTATACAGTGCCTGTCAACGGTTCGTTCACTCGTATGTCACACAAGCCCCTCAAGGAGTGGCACTCTTTCGCCACCATTCCCGCTCCTCAAGCTGTAAACGGTCGGTCCAAGGGATACTCGCTCGTCGTATCGAACGCTGGTGATTGGACAAAGTCTACAATCCAAAGCGGCCCTACTCATATTTGGACGAGGGGCGTGCCAACATGTGGCGTGATGCGCATCGCGACTTTATTCAACCGCGTCGTGCTCATTGCAACTGGCTCAGGCATAGGTCCTGTACTTGGCCACATTCAAAACCCGAGCTGTCCAACTCAGCTCATCTGGTCCACCAAGAACCCGGAGGAGACTTTTGGCAAGGAGATCTGCCAAACCATCAGCGAGAAAATCCCCAACGCAGTCATCCACGATACTAAGAAGCTTGGGAGACCCGATTTGGTAAAGATGGGTTATAACCTAGTCAAAAGCTTCAAGGCTGAGGCTGTCGTCATTATTGCGAACGAAAAGATCACCAAGAAGGTGGTGTATGGCCTGGAGACGCGAGGCATACCAGCGTACGGCGCGATCTGGGACAGCTAAGTTTATGATTATGGAGTTTATGAATTTTATGTTTTTATGTCAACGTCACTGTCTATATTGGGCATCTGGGAATGGAGTCTGGGATTGTTAGCTTTACGATGTTGGAACGATAGTCAATGATAACGATGACCATGTCACGATCTGAACCGATCTGAAACAGTCTCCATAAACAATCTCGTGCTGGAATGTGATCGCCGTCCGGATCGGAAATTCAGATAGCTGAGATAAAGTTCAAGGCAGGGCTCAACTGATCTACGAACCCGTTGAGGACCGATTGAGTTCAATGTCTGATCGGCAATGGGTCAGATCAGAGACTCGTAGTCGATGGTACCGGGGTGGCTATAGCGATGTTGTTCAGCTGCGACAGTCACAGATCATGACCATCAGTTTGCATTCCAATGCAGGATCTTTTTAACCCTCGCCAGCATCTACTGCTTACATATTGAACGGCTCAACGCAACAGCTCAGTCATCCGGAGACATTGGCATGTTACGACAGAGAGTCTGGTTTCTTTCTCTAGTGCGTGACTGCCGGGCTAGTAATAGCTCGTCAACACGTCGCTCAATTGAACAGGCAAAAATAACATTGAACAAGTCGACTGACTGGCAAAACATTAATTGCAGCAAATTATCGACCACGCCAGGATTCGAACCTGGAATCTCTAGAGTGTTCAGTTGCTGGGGACCGAAATCTAGCGCCTTAGCCATTAGGCCACGCGGCCGTAACCATTGATGATTGGTTCGCTGATAATACACATGATATTCTTTTTTGACTGACTCAACCATCTATCACAAACGTAGGGTAGCTCCAGCTTATTAGGTATAGGTAAAGACATTTTATCTATCTGTCTATCTATCACTTCTATACAATAGATACTTGAAATTTTCAAATTACATATATAATTCTCATGACATTCCCATAGGTAGAATCATGATTTGCATGGATAGCCACACCATGTCACGTTGTTGTTAATGAGTTCTTTCTGATAATGAAACTACCTTCTTAATTACGTCTCGATTTCCGATCCTATTAAATTATTCTGACTCGACAGACAACCAATTGCAGCTAGACCTATCGCTTGTCTATTACGGCATAAATATCACAAATACCTTAATTCTTCTTTGCTCTCGGAAGTCCATATACATATCCGAAACGCCGACGCCGGCCCGGGCCAGTCCCGCTTGCTCGGATTTAGATTTCGGCCTCCGAGCGTGGTCTGAGGTCATCACGTATCCACCAACCTGGCAAATACCACTCATTTGCAAGCATATTGACAGTCACGATACTGGTCAATTCAAGTATAAATAGATATTCCGCCCTTGAACAGAGAAAGACAGTGCCAAGCCTGAAGCCTTTCAACAGCCTCAGTCTACAGCTTCATTATGTCCAAAGTCGCATCATTCACCTCTCGACGTCATCTTCTACTTTCTCTTACGCGACAACCCATCTCAAGGAGATACCTTTCCATCACAATGGCACGTGCCAACAAAGATACCTGGTCCGCAGACCAATACTCCAAGTTCCTCGATGAACGAACACGTCCCGTCTCGGATCTGATCGCCCGCGTCCCCAACGTTTCGCCCAAGCGTGTCGTCGACGTGGGATGTGGACCCGGCAACTCGACTGCTGTGTTAGCCGAGCGATATCCCAATGCTCAAGTCTCTGGCTTTGATTCTTCTGCAGACATGATCAACAAGGCGAAAAAGATATTGCCCGACGTGTCTTTTGAAGTCGCTGACTTGTTGACTTACAGCCCTGATGCTGCTGTTGATGTGCTGTTTTCCAACGCTGTCTTTCAGTGGCTTCCAAACGGAAAGCGCATCGAGATCGTTAGCCGACTTCTCGATCATGTAGCACCTGGCGGAAGTTTGGCTTTTCAAGTTCCTGTCAATTTGGACGAGCCGAGTCACGTTACTATGCGGGAAACAGCAGATACACCAAACCAGCCCTGGTCAGATGCTATCAAGCGTGCCAACATCTCGCGGGACCAATTTCCTTCAGCAGTCGAGATCTATGACGGGTTGAAGCCCCTTTGCTCTCAGCTAGATATCTGGCAAACCACTTATATGCACGTGATGGAGAATCATGAAGGGATTGTCGAATGGGTAAAGGGAACGGGCCTTCGCCCATACGTGGACCCTCTGACAGATTCCGAAAGAGAAGCATTCATCGAGAGTTATCTTGGAAAGTTAAAGGAGAGATATCCATCCCAGAAAGATGGAAGGGTCCTTTTGGCGTACCCAAGGCTCTTTGTGGTTGCGACCAAAGCATAGTGTATCACATTGGAACGAGGAGATGTAAAATAGTGAACAAAGTAATGCTAAAAATTTCAAGAATAATGCAAGAATCCTACCGTACTGCCGTAAAAATGACTGGAAGATGATTTACATACTGAAAGTTTGGCAACCTTCAAGTCCAAACAGATGGCCCGAAAGTTTCGTTCGTACCCAGCTTCCTCCAGGGAGTACCCAGGCCATCAACAGTCGACCCTTGAACATTATTCCCCCACCAGCTTAAATTAATTCCAGGAAAGACTAAGGCAAAAAATATCACGATCGCTGAAACAGCAAGACCTGAGTCAAGCGCAGCAGAAAGGATGTAGTTGTACTGTAAACCTGTCAGTCACCAATTCTGAGCATCTTCTTCATCTGTTTGGACTCACCTTTGCCCACCAGTAAGGGTACTTTCCACGAATCCACTTGTTAAAGATGAAAGACACTGCGAATGCCGAAGTGTAGTTTATGCCAGTTGCAGGTGGCACATTTCCGGTTCCTGCAAAGAAAAGAGGCCAGTGCAGGTTGTTCAAGAAGTTGCTGTTGGGAAACTTCTTGCTAAGTAAGAATGTCAGAACTGGTAACAATGCTCCAAGCCAGAAGAAATGCAGCAACCCAGAGTAGATCTTGCCCACGCTATAAAGCCGGGCTGGACCAACTGCTCCCCAGACTATACTCGATGAAAAGTTGACACGGCCCTGAGGACAGGTGTATTTATCAGGCTGATCACTCTCGCAAATATCCTTCACGTGGTGTAGCATCCAGAGAACAACGGCATTTTGAGTCAGAGATCCAACGATGCAGGCTGTTAGTTGTGCAACAAACAATGTCCGGCGAGGAATTTTCATGTACAAGCCGAGCTTCATATCAGAGGCAAAGATCATGGCTTGGCTCAACCCCGTATAAGCGTAGAATTTGAAGATGAGCATAACGACAGGCTTTCCGGGGATTGCGTAGCCTGAAATGATCTCTCCGAGTACTGTAAGGACGTTGCTGTTGAGATTGGCAACTGCATAGACACTTCCAGTTGGGATCAGGTAGAACGCTGCGAGAGCAAAGGCTACAAAGATGCCCCAAACAGGCATCTGAGTGTCGTATACCTCCTGGACCATGATAGTGAGACCTAGAACGATAGCAGTAAGGATAGCGTACCACCACCATGGAGCATCTGGGTTCCGCTCAATCATACGAGCATGGACATCCTTCTTTCGGTCGGTATTGAAGGCTCCCATAATTTGCTTCCAGTAGTTAAGGAATATGTAAGTGGGCACACAGGTCATGGTTGCGAAGGAAACACCGTAGCTGAGCGCGAAAGTGACGGGCATGTAGATTGGGCTGTAGTTGTGATAGTCCTCTGGAGAGAAGTTTCCGTGCTCATCGACAACACGGGAAGCGTTAAAGACATTGCCGGTGTTGTCGTAAATGTCACCTCCAGAGAACGGCAAATACGCCGTATACCATGTGTTTGTGTAGTACAAGATGGGGGTGACAAGGGCGAAAACAACTACCCATCCGGCAAACACATTGGCCTGTGCCCAAAAGGGTACAACCAGGGGAGAACCGTTATATGCAATTTGCGACCAGTCGAAGGTTGTGGGTAAGTACGCGAGCCCAGTCGACATTCCAAAGAGGTTATTTACGATGATGTTGTCTGTCATTTGTTAAAGTGCTGTCACAGCAAGTAGCTATGAAACGCTGCAGGGTGACTCACTTGGTGTAGCCCAACAAATAAATGCGAATGTGCTCAGACCAGTAAAGAGAAACCCAGGCAACCAGTACTAATGATTTGTTAATATGGCCGTCACATAACGAAAAAGCACGAGCTGTAAGTACTCACCCAAAGCCAACTACCCGCAAAGACATAGACGAAGAATCGATAGCGGCTGATACGCCAGCCATCTGCAGTTGGGTTTGCTCTCCCATGCAAAGTCTGGAACAGGGCTGCATTGGCGAGTGTAGACGGCCACACCATATGAGGAGGCTCAACAATAAATCTATAAGACATACCCGCCAGTCCAAGACCAAACAGTTGCATGGTAAGAGCAAGTAAGAACTGGTATCCAACGGGCGTTTTGAGACCCAGGAATGCCCTGGCTGTTTGAGCTTGAATGATGTCTGTAGCCCATGAGGGACCAAAGGAGAGATTGGACATGATGGTGATCAGGGCATGCTCTTTGATGTTGAAGTGGTGATCAGGGTTTAGAGCAAGTTCTCTTCCAAAGACTCTGAATGTCATGATGGGGAGAGCGTGGGCCAAGACACGACCAGCTGGGTAGGCCACCAGCTGGGCGACGAGTGAGGAAATAGTGACACTGGGATACCGCATAGAGAAGAATTGATTGATGCCAGTGCCCAAGATGGTAAAGAGAATACCTAGAAACCAAGCACGTAAAGTGTTGACTGGCATAGATGGGTCATCGACATTGGGCACATTGGCTCGTACCTCAGGTTGAGGCGAGTTATCCGAGTCAATGTCGTAGTCTTCATCAATAGCACTGATGGCAAGCGCCGTTGCTTTGTCTGGGTTATCGTATATTTCCTCTGTTGTACCCTCGATGCCCTCCTCCTCCCTTGCTGGTTGGAGGTTATCGGCGTGCTCAACTTTGGGAGCCATTGTGGCAAATTTGGACAACAGTAGACACGAAGTATCAGAATGGAATGGAGTATCGGAGGCATAAAAACAAGAAGGGATTCTGCTCTTGGCACGACATCTCGATCAACTTATACTTTCATTCATCCTTATCACGAGCCACGGAGTAGTTGTGCCTCCCCGGATTCTCGGCAACGCTTAAACTGTTGATTGAGGAATTAGGATAAGTGAAGGGGAAGGTCCAACCGACCACATCATTCAAATCCATGCGTGATTGGTTGGAGGACTATCAGGTCCTGGGTTTCGTATCTAAAAACCAGTAAATGACCTTATCAGAGCCTGTCATTGGATCGTTGCTCTTATCGACGGATCCGAAGCGATAGATACTCCTGATACTGTGGCGTGGGCTTATTTTGCGGGGTAAAGAAGCATGGAAGGTCCAACCGAATAGCGAGTTTGTCAGCAAGTAACTAACACACACTGATAGATAAAACAGAAACCTGCTTATGCCGTTCATCCTATTCTTATTATCTACTTTCTTAATCTAATCGGACATTATATGTAGCAAGAACGCTGGTTTCCATCATGGCGTCTACAGCACAGTTGAACAAGGACTCGTCTATCCTCATTATCGGAGCGTAAGTTCACTATACTTGTAACATTCGTATTACGAAGCTAATCATGATTCAAACAAAGAGGTACTTTTGGAATCAGCACAGCATACCATCTAGTAAAGCGTGGCTATACCAATGTGACTTGCATAGACCGACATCCGTGGCCGAGCTTAGACTCTGCTGGTCATGATCTGAATAAGATCATGCGCACTGAATATGACGAACCTCTCTATACACGTCTCGCGTTGGAGGCACTTGAAGCTTGGAGAGACCCTGAATGGAAGGGGATCTTGCATGAAACAGTGAGACTTCACTTTCGCCATCTTCTTTGATCCGCAATTAACCAAAAATAGGGCCTCATTACTACTACCATGGGGGACAAGAAGGCCGATATATTCCTCCAGAACTCTTATGAAAATCTCAAACGAGAAGGTAAAGCTGCCAAGCTTGAGCTCATATCAGGTAGGGAGCAGATTGTCAAGCATGTCCCGCAGCTGAAAAATGCTGTGGGCATTGAAAACTGGAAAGGCCTTTATAACAGTCATGGTGGTTGGACACATGCAAGGAAGGCACTCGAGAAGTGGGCAGCTGAAGCTCAGAACATGGGCGTTAAGTTTGTCTCGGGAGCGAGCGGTACAATGACTGGCTTGAATGTTGATACCTCTGGTTCACTCACAGGCATTCGAGTCGCCTCGGGAGAAATCCTTCAAGCCGACCACTACATTCTCAGCACCGGTGCTGCATCTCCACAGCTTTTGCCGGAGCTATCCAAGCAACTGTGGTCAAAGTGCTGGACGCTGGGGCACATTCAGCTCACGGATGAGGAGGCTGCCGAGTGGAAGGGTATCCCCGTCATCTACAACTTTGAGCTGGGATTTATGTTTGAACCAGACCTCGACACAAGTAAGTTGAAGGCATAGATCCAAGCACCTGTTATCTGTCTAATATAAGAACAGATTTGATCAAAATCTGCGACAACAATCCCGGGTATCAATACCGAAAGGGAACCTTTGTCGACGAAACAGGCAATACTACCCACTACTCGGTCCCAAGATACTCTAGCGACCACCCAGAAGATGGAATTCCACTGGAAGCCGAAATAGCCATAAGAAAATTCATCGATACGGTTATGCCACAATTCTCTGGACGACCTCTCGTCGACGCTCGAGTATGCTGGTGCACCGACTCACCTGATGCCCATTGGTTGATCGACAGACATCCCAAGCATAAAGCTTTGCTTCTGGCTACCGGTGATTCTGGACATGCGTTCAAGATGTTTCCAATTATCGGAAAGTATATTTCGGATGCGCTGGAGGGACGTGAGACAGGATTAAGGAAGGAATGGGCTTACGGGAATCGGACAGCAAAGCCAGCTTCGCATCGACCTGATACTGAAATCAAAGATTTGAAGGATGTGCTGAGCATCGCACCAAAGTCTCAGCTGTAGGGGAGATCACAGGGCCTGATACTGGGAAATTGATGGGAAGCGGTTTGATTGCCAGAAACGGATTACAAGTCATTAAACTATTCATTATTGCTTCGTATATACGACCGGCGTATAATCGGTGGTCTCAGCCATTTTTCATCCCATTTCTAACGCTGTTCAAGATTCCTTTCGTTCCCAATTACGATGAGAATGGATCATCCTCAAAGCTTTACAAGCTGATTAGCCGACATGCAACGTACTCCTGCGGGTAAACTTACAATGTGTTGCCAAATCCGTCTTGGCATACGCTTCTGCCCTGTACCGGCGAACAACCAGATCCCTCAAGTACTAGTCGTTCACCAGGCCCTCGAACGACTGGCGTTGGAGCAGCCAGGGCAGTGGAGATGATGGAGAGTAAAGTGATGGCGGAGAATTTCATTATGGTTTGTGGGTGAGGCCGGCTCAAATGAAGTGATGTGTGTATGTGGCCAGGATTAAAGGCTGGGAGAGACGCAAATGTGAAGTTGAGTGAGAATTTGGATATAGACGGGCAAGGCAACAGACCTATATATATTGATATAGTATGTAGTTGAGTTAATGTTGAAACAAGAGTTGCGTTGTGAAACACCTTTCGAACAGTCCCTTGGTTTCAGCTGTGGCAAAGTGAGGCAAGAATCCCTGTTGAATGTTCCAAATTTCATAATATCGTGGGGTTTCAAACCTTTTGTCATATTAAGCATAAGTTAAAACTTAATCTCCTATGGATGAGTACAATTATTGCTAACCGATTGCTGGGGTCATTCAGTTTGAAAATCAATTATATTCTTCCAAACGCGCGTCAATCATGTAGCACTCCGTAATTTTCAAGCGCGACGAGCCGGATTATTAGTGGCCAGTTACCAGCAAATCAAACATTAATTACAGTGAGATGCTAAAACGGAACAACGGCATGCCTTTGCAGTCAAAAGTTAAACCTGCTATAGTTGTGACATCAGTTTGACATCTAGTGACCTAACCTACGTCATAAATCAGGTTACGTCATTGGCAACACCAGTCATCAAGTTGTCGGTCGATCCACAGGAATATAAAGTCTTTACGCCAAGCCTATAACAACCATACACAGCACCGTCCCATCTTCACACAATAATACCATCAAAATGTCAAAACTCGTCGACGACGTCAAGGCTGGCCTCAAGGGCATCCGCGGAGCTGGTGACGCTCTCAGAGGTGAAGTCCTCGACAAGACAGACCAGGCCTTCGACACCAACCCCAACCACCCCGAGACTCTCAAGGCGCAAGTAGACAACAAGAGCATTGCAGAGAAGGGAAAGCAGGATATGAGGGGCGCAGACGATATGATTGCTCGTCGGGAGGCGGAGCACAGAGGTGTTAATCCTCCTGCGGGTGCGGAGAGACCCAATGAGAGCCTGAATAGAGAGCCTGGCACTGTTCTCCCTGGCGAGACCTCGCATTATGGAACTGGAAGGACTGCAGAGGATCCTGTTCCCCAGCCTGGCACTACTATGCCCCGATAATTATTGCTATATTTTAGGCAGTGATTAAGGTAAGCTACCGTCAGTTTTAGAAACTCTTTGACAAATACTGACTTTTCCTGTTCAGCTTTGTTCAGTTAGTTCTCAGTTGACGATATCCATGGGAGAGGGAGCCGGGTTTGGTCGCTGTTGAATATGTACGATAGTCAATTGGTAGACCCTTGAGAAATTATAATGATTGTTTCATCCCAGAAATTCTGACTGACCGATGCACCGACGTAACCAATAAATGGCATTACCATTGGTAGCAAAGCAAATTGTTGACACATATATTGACGTTCCTTGTGTTTATCATTGATCTATGGGAAGTCTACTTGTAAGCCTTGGCAGCCTTCTCGTACTGTCCACCAAACGTGTTAAACCAAGTATCAATTGCTTTAGCCCCCATCCCAGCAGAAATAGTTTCATCTCCCTTTTCAAACTTGGGCGTAATTTCGTCCATAAATTCCTCTACCGTCAAGGTCTGCGGCGCATACTCCTTCTTGTTGTCGTCAGGATTCTCGCGCTCGCGATGCAAATCAGTAGCCACCATGGGCGGCGCAAGCTCAACGACGCGGATGTTTGTATCCTTGAGCTGCGTACGCAAATTCATAGACCAGAAATGTAACCAGGCCTTGGTACCGTTGTAAACAGGGTTGATGACGGAAAAGGGAATGAAGCCAAGAACGCTCGACACGTTCATGATAAGCGCGTTGGGCTTTTCTTTGAAATGGGGAATGAGACTGAGGGCCAAGTGCATTGGGCCTCGGATGTTGATGTTGATCTCCTGGTCTGCCTTTTCGAGGAAATCGTCGTTCTTCAACACATCAATGGGACGCTGGACTCCGGCATTGTTGATCAAACAGTCGAGTTCAGGATGCTCGTTGATGACTTTCTTGACAAATTCGGGAATCTCAGAAATCTTGCCAGTGTCGAGAACATAGTAACCAGCGGCACCAATTTCTTTAGTAGTGGACTGGAGATTCGATTCTGTCCGTCCGGCGAGAAACACTTTCTTGCCTTTAGAGATCAGATACTCGGCGAGGGCACGGCCGATACCCCCTCCACCGCCAGTGATGAGTGCACAGTTAAAAGCAAGGTAATCTTTAGACATTTTGTTTTAATTTTAGAAAATAAAAATTCTAGAAAGTTGCTACAATTTCAGTGAATCGCTGAGAATCCAAAGATATATAACGGAAAACCGGCACTTTGCAGGAATATGTTCGCGTCATCGGCTTTATCCACAATTAATTAATTGGGCCTGATGAATTCCAACGCTTTGAAAGCAGCGTACAATCGTTTGCAAGATCAACGGCGATAATGACGTAAATCAGTTAGATTAAATGGCAAAATACTACTTCGTTTTGTAGGTTGGTCTTTTTTGTCAGATTAAGTGCCGCCAACCAGTGCCGAAATAAGGGAAACCCACATATGTTTTCAGACTTTACCTATGTCCTCACAAAGAATCTTTGCTATCTTAAAATCCTGCTCAATTGCCGGGCTGTGTAGCGAACAAGTCTCAAGATAGCCCAAAGCAAACGAGGTCCAGCTTTTGTCAACATCTGATACAATATCGCGGATATAAGGGTATGGAGACACGCTCAGTGCAAAGACAACGCATATTTGGCCAAATAATCTACATGCTGGTCAATATTTATACGGAAAGAAAAGGGAATTGGTGTCTTACTGGCAACAGACAAAGAATTTGAGAGGATTGCAGCTCCTCATGGCGTCGGTGACCTGAATGACTGGGGCCCAGGCCAGCACGGCGCTGACAGTGTCGCGGCATTTTCTGAGATGTCCTTCAGTCAGGGATGATGGTCTCTCTAGGGCGCGGTGTCTAAACAGATCAGTAGTGTGCTTTGCACCAATAAGATGGGACTTACAGTAGAGGCCGACCAATGTGGTATCTTGCGACGAAATATCGAGCATGCAGCCAGGCAGTCACGATCGCGTCCGAAGGGGACTCAGCTCGAGTCAAGGGCGACTTTGGATCGAATTGCAGCATTGGAGGTAATCGTTCTCGCCATTGCTCCAGTTGACGGATGAGTTCATCTTCGACAGGCTCTGGTGGGTAATCGGCACTTGCATCTAGGAATCTGGTTAGTACGCATCAACGACAGTGACAACAAACACTTACTAAAGTGGAAGAGACTGTTACGGGCTCTCGTCAGGATCAGTCGATGCGCCAGCTGCGACAGAAAATGATAATGGAAGAACGGGTCGTCTCCCGGGTACCGGAACGATCCGAAAGAAGCTATATCCTGAGCGGATATAAACTTAGGCAGCGCAATATGTTCCTCAAGTTGCAGCGTATTACTTGGCGGAGGGAGGTTGAGCTCTTGCGAGAGTACCGCTTGGAACATACTCGTTATCCAGAAGAGACGGGACTGCATGTCCAGCATCCATTCGTCACGGTCTCTTGAGGCACTGTAGACAAGTTAGCTATTGGCTTTCGTCTTTAGTGGCGTGTTGCCTGACTTATTCCAGAAAAAGGCACTGCATGCACTTGCTTTGCTGAGCATAGCCCACCAATCTACAGGACGAAGGGCCTCTGCGTAGAATAATCTGGCACCAATGTCAGCTTTGCGATGTCGAACAGCGGCAGATACCATACCCAGATAAAAGATAAAACTGACAGGCCTGGAGATCTTGCTCACACATCAGGAACCCAAACCTCTTTCTCGCTTCGTTGAAAAAGTCTAAACCAGGCATTTCTCCTTCCGCACCACTGTTGAACTGGCCATAAGGGCTTGAGGCAGGTGTTGAGATGAAACCGGCTTCTTGCAAAGCTTTATGTCCCATGCTACCCAGGGCCATCACCACAAGAACAATGCAGGTTTCAACACAAATCCCAAAGTTCCCATCAATCGCTACGCCTAGCGTTCGCTGGAAGTAAGTCTTCTGATCCAAGATGGGATTCGCAAGATTGAACGTTGTGAAATAGACATCGGATAATTGCTTAAGAGTCGCAATACTCAGCTTCGAAAGCCAATCAGACGACACGTCCAGCGATGCATGTGGCAGTTTTGGTCGCGCAGCTTCCAGACGCGTGGAATACACAGAGCCATTCATCTGGCATACCAATTTGACAGAATCGGGAAGCGCCGATTGTATGGCAGGCCAAAAAAGGACTTGGTGAGCGCTGAAAGAGATGGCTGGTTTTGGATCACTTGGCATAGATGGCGATTCGACGATGGTGTCGCGCCGCTGGAGGAAGCCCGGCACGCCAAGGATTTCGCTTGAATTTGCAGGAGATCGCGGATTGAAGGGTCGAAGGACTGCTGTATGAATTCTGTTATCTACAGGACTGGCGTGGTTTGTCTTTTCGTCATCGATCTTTCCCTCGATGCGACGGAGAATGTTGACGATCATGCCGAGGGAGGCTTCATTTCTGGTACTGTCTTAGTGAATGATCACCCGTGAAACGCCGAGACTGACCTGGTCGCCTTCCTCTGGGTGAATTTGCACTGGAGACCCAAAGATTTACAAAGACCACAGGGGAAATCTTCATCGCATCTTGTCTTTTTCTGACGACAATATTCACATGCCTACCACTCGTTGAGTCACACCATTCCCACATGAAGTCGCATTTCGCATACCTGTCTAGCGATGAAGCCTCTTTGCCTTTTGGAAGGGGGCCCTTCATCTGAACCGTGCGCCTCAAGGGCGGGACTGCTTTCTTCTCGTTCTGCCATGCAGTTTTCGTCTTGATCTTCGATTCAGTAAAATTGCCGGGGAAGAATGTCAAACTCCGGCGATAGCACGTGCAGGATCTTCACGGTCGCCTCGTTAATTCAATACCCCGGTAAGAGAATAACTCACATTTCTCATGCGGATGAAAGGAGTCTGTCTTCATCTTCGAATGTGGACGGTAATAAAAATTGATTCGCGTCACATGATAACATCTAACAGAAGGAATATTACATATAGTTCTCATTCATGGTGGACCATGTTTGCGGTACTGGCTCTGCAGATACAACCAGACGCAGTGGTAAATGAAACGGCCGACATTGGCATGCCAAGTAATTTTCCCAATATACCTTCACAGAGTCTTTTAACTTGGTATGTGCTATGGATGAATAGATACTGTTGTGTTGATGTGAGGAAGCTACTCATATATATGACTCGTCAACTACCCGTCGGGTCTCCATACGATCTTGCAACCCTGCGAATCCGGCAAACAAAGACAGTGATTGGATACTGAACCGTCTCATACCGGCGATACTTGCAGCAAGATGTCGACCCACTGCTTGATACATTGGACAGTTGTTATACAAGACACTTAAGTCACCGACTTTGGCCATGCCAACACGCTATGCTTTCGAGATTCTGGAGCTAGCGTGGTGCCAGCAAATCAAGTAGAAAGCGGTCAGCAAGATAGAAGCATTGTTGTGGATGTTTAAACATCACAACAATCGCTACCGCAAGGGAACAGTTTTGAGAGACAAAAACCACTCAGTAGTGGACTCGAGAATGTCGAACCTGGAACTCACGGTGCCAGGAACGTGATACCAGCTTCCATCTGCGGAAGACTACCTACTGGATCATTCTAGATGTGTATTACAGGATTTGGGATCGACGATCAAATCAAGCCCAATCATCAAAGTAAAGCCCAACCTCGCTTAAACTGGCTTCAGAGACTATTGCTTCTGCATAGACCAATTCCCCACTCCTACACGACAGCACTATGTAATTTCTCACAACACCTCCATTGAGGCCTGCCTGAGTGGCCGGGCATAAATGAGGCCATCTCCGCATAATCCGAGCAAGTGAGAAATGGCAGAGCCCAACATGGATCAAGCCTGCATAGAATAACAGGGCTAAACCAAATGTCATGGTTTTATGCGGCGGCATGCAGGATTCCCCATTTTCAAGCTCCACACCGGGCAGACTTGGGCGTACACCGTTGGATCAGAACTTTGGGACGATATGCCTTCCACGTAGTTGTGCATTTCTGATATGCATGTTGGATTTGGAGTTGGGCTGCGGTACGCCTCACTCTTAGGTCGCAGGTTTATATAGGGCATTTCTTTGCCTTCCACGGCGGTGCATTGCGTTACTTCCCAGCCATCGCATCAAACAAAAGCCATGTCTTCACCAAAAGGCAGCGAGGACTTGTTTCCTGCCCTAGAGTCGTTGTCAAGATTAATTGTGCCTCACATCAAGAGCGTTGTCTTTGTCGCACTCGCTATCAACCAACTTCCCGTCATTCCGAGTTTGCAAACCATACTCGAGTCCCAGTTTTCGAGCCCTCTAATTTTTATCGTTGCTCTGTATTTTGGCAGCATTTGGACGTTGCCAAATGGCGAAGACAATAATGATAGATTTACCTGGGCGACGTTGTTAGGCCCGTTCTACGCTTTCCAAACAGTAACTGAGCAAGTCGGGACATACATCAAAGGTAGGACGCCTCAAAGATTTGGTACTTTATGGGCGCGGCTCACTTAAATCAATAGTTGGCTCGGTATTTTCTCTGGCGTACTACTTGTCAATCTACTATACTCTTCCTTGCCCATTCCCAACATGGGCCCAATACCTGTTTGTGTCACTTGCCGCTGTTATCTCTGCGATCGGATACCTTTTTGCTCCTATCAGCAAGATCTATGGACCCCTACGCTTTTGTTACCTTGAACACGCACAGACATACTGGCAGATTCTTAACTGGTGGTCACTGATAGCTGTCTTGCCCTTTTTCTCGCCCGCACTTCTCCCCGCTGCTATCATTGCTCTTATTTCGATATCAGTGGGAACCTGGGTGCATATTTACTTCACCTACCGCGAGAAGGTCCGCACTATCACGTGGACCGTATCCGAGAACGCCGCACGAGCAAAGGCTGCTGCTGACGAGGCCCGCGACTACGGGGCTATGGCGAGGAAGTACGAGCAACAGATCGTCACTTCTGCCGCTGAAGCTCGACGAGATGTCGTCATGTCCAATACTGTAAAGATGTCAGACTTTTTCGATTGTGCGGCTACCGCCTGGGCCGCACTAGGTGAAGCCACAGCCCCAGCTGAAGACGCAATCATTAAAGCACGACGGGTTATTGATGCTGCAATTGCTGTCGAGGAAGCTGAGAAGGCAGCTGATAATAAAAAGAAACCCGATACGTACCTGAGACAATCGGCCGAGACTGCTCACGATAGAGCAAGAGAAGCAGTCTCTCTTCTCCGCGCTGCACAAGCTTCAGTACGAGGTTCTGAAAACGCCACAAGACAAGATGCAGTCGCACGCCGCAGCGCAGAATTCACCGCAGAGAATGCATCGAGCACAGCAAAGTCCATCAGCGACACTGTCGCAAGCATCCAAGATGCAGAGCGCAGGGCGTCCTGGGCTGGTGGCGCGGCTGCAAGGAGGGCCGAGGAAGCAATTTCCATGGCTACCAATGGAGAGATCGAAGAGGCCAAGAAGGCGGTTGCTGCTTCTGAAGCTGCTTTTCAAGTGGCTGAGGAGTCCTCCAAGGCTGTTCGCGAGGGTATGGAGACTACACAGAGAGTTTTGCAGGAGTGGTTGCAGAGCAGTTGGAAGGGTCTGTAGAGGTATTTAGTGAATGCTTTTCACATCTTAGTTCTGGAGGGCACCTTTATCTCATGACATGTATAATAGTTTAAACCAACAATGAAAATACAAGTTTCAGTCAGTCAACCCGTAGGCTAGAACCTCTCTCAGTCATGCAAAAAGCTCAAAAAGAAAGCCTCGCTAACGCTCGCAATCGAATTTATATAGGAACAGCCCGATGCGGGGGTCGAACCCGCAACCTTGAGATCGCGTACTCGTAAGAGTCTCACGCTCTACCGATTGAGCTAACCGGGCGTGGCTCTTAAATGATGAACGAATGGCCTCAATTTGGTGACCATGGTTTTCAGACGGCGATTGTGAGTTCTAGCTGAACGCAAGATTCTCCTCTATATGGATGAGGCTCTGCTGACCAACGTATCCGTGAAAGAATCAGGCCCATCAGTAAGACAAGTAGTAATAGTAGAGAGCCTGGAATCGGGCTCTTATGCTTAGTAACACAGCCCCATGGTATCCGGCCTCAATTTCGACCTGTATCGACGAGGCAAATTCGTGAGAGGAGTGAGGCTGATGCGCCTCGCATTGGTGACCAAGTGGTTTGTTGATTCGATGTTTGGTTGATTGGTGGTGTTGCAAAACACGTATCACTATTTGTTGCTGGGCAGTCCTAGCTCGAAGGGCTCAGTATTGTATAGAAATCGTTATAGAGATGAAGCATCTGACAGGCAGAACCCCTGCTTTGTTCCTCGTCGTCGATCATTTCATAGCTTAAAATGCTGGGATTGTCTGGCCATCATTTGAAAGCCGATGACTTGGATATTTCGCAATGCATCCGGAGGTCGATCGCGGTATTGGCCATATTGAATGGCACTTGTGTAATCTCATCCCGGTCTCTTTCAACTGTCAACCCCCTGTAGCAACCACACCTCGACATGTCAGCGAAGACGTGATTGTCACAAATAACAGTCGCGTCACACCTTTGCAACAGGATATGGAGCAAGCCGGCGGGTAATTAGATATAACCCTTCGCACATTACTTGATTTATCCCACTAGCCTTATCACTCTTCAGCATGGTAAGAGCTGAAGGCTAATGCCCACGTGGCACTTGTGCGTCTCGGCTCTGGTCCCTGAAGAGAGTGGAGATCTGTCAGCGATGACGACAACGACTCAAATTGCGCTATTGACTTCTAACAAAACCATTGATATGTGTATGCGTTTTGTTGCTTGAAAGTGGCCATCATGGTCATTTTGACGTCAATTCGAAAATCCCCAGCTTACTTATATGCTAAAACATATTGTATCTGCGCATTAGTCAGTCTTGTGCAAGCGACACCAGTTTCATCACGACTTCGCCTGACCAACACTGCGACTCGCTTTCGGAAGGGTCGCATCGTAACTACAAGGCCAAGTCCTCACAGTGTAGAGCGAGAAACCCAATACCAAGCGACAAAGAGTATCTCGAGCAGAAATTCATTGTCTGGAAGAGCTTCAAAGATCGTCCAAAAATGGTACCAAAGAGCCAGCGACTTGGCTTCGGTCAAAACATTGCTCGAACGAGACAAGAAAGACGTCGCGACATATCCTGAGTTAGACTGGGATGCCCGAGTTCGAGATGGCTCATCTCTTCACCCCGAGGAGCGAAGTTTCATCGAATTGCGAAAGTTGCGAATCTCATCCGATGGCCAAAACTCGTTACATCGATTTCTCAATCTGCCCCCAGAGGAAAAGATTGATCCCAGAGACGTTCCTCTTATAGCCCTAGGAGGTTCAGGAGGTGGATATAGAGTCATGTATGGCTTCGCAGGTTTCATTTCTGCTGCTAAGAAGCTCTGCTTGTGGGATTGTATCACCTGGACCGCAGGCGTGAGCGGAAGTTGCTGGACCCTCGCAGCCTACTATACAATCGCTCGCCAAGACATCACAAGGCTCACTGACCATTACCTTACTATGGCGAGCGAGCTAGCACACCCTTTGAGTATCCAGGCTTTGACCATGGTCGCGCGGAGCAAGAAGGGTATCTACTTTCTTATTGGCCCTCTTGTGAGCAAGGCCCAGAATGGCATCATTGGATTGAGCATGATGGACCTTTATTCTACCTTGACAGCAACCTACCAATTATTATCTCGAGGGCATAAGGGAGGACTGGGTAAGGCCACCTTCCAGTGGTCGAAGACATGGCATCGATCTGGTATTGGCATGGGACTGGAGCCAATGCCAATCTTGGCAAGTGTTCGGCGGGTCCCGAGATACTCGTTCCAACCAAAGACTATCTCTGCCAACAACCGAGCCATCAAAAAAACTTCTAGCCTACAAGATCCAAGCTTGGCTAATGGGTCCAAGACATTTGCCAATAGTCAACCTCGAAAGTTCTTCCAATACTTTGAAATCTCGCCTCTAGAGATTGGTAGTCCAGATATCAACCGTTACGTGCCAACCTGGTCATGGGGCCGTACGTTCGTTTCTGGTCACTCAGTTGATCGTCGTCCAGAGCAATCATTTTCACTACTCTTAGGTCAGTGCACAAGCGCGCCTGCAGGGCCTCTGACCGAGTGCATCAAAGCTCTTCTGGTGTCCATACCGAAAGATACGATAATGTCACGCCTAGTTTCTCTCTTCAACAAACTTTTACAAACGAAGCAGCTGGAAGGCTTATGGGGCAATCCGATCAGAGCTGGACATGATCCCAATCCGTTTTACGGACTCGAAAGGCCTCTTCGATCAAGAAAACATACTTCTGAGCACGCCACGCACAGATCTCACACCTACCAAAACATGCATCACGATGATGACCTCACACCTGACACTTCCACTTCAGAGGAACCACCAAATCTTCATCCCTGGGAGGCGCAAGGACGCACAAGGCTCATGGACTGCGGAATGGCAAACAACCTTCCCAATCATGTTTTGGCCCGACCAGAAAGAGCTGTAGACGTTTTTATATCTTTTGATGCCTCTTCGGACATACATACTGGAGCAGCGGTGCAACGACTACATCACTTTGCTGCTGACATCAACATTGAACTACTCGAGGTGACCGAAACCTTTCATAAACCGCGAAATAATGATATCCTGGAGGGTCAATCAGCCAGAAAGATCGAATCACAATACCTAGACAACTATGCTAGAGTCTTCCGGGGTAATCGACGGAATGGCCAGAAGATTTATATAGTCTACTGCCCACTCTTGTCCAACGGGATGAACCCAAAATTCAACCCCTCGGTGAGTTTAGCATGGGGCCTTGCGACGAATTGACTGACCCATTTTAGACGGCACCGTTTTCGACTTCGACCAACCTTGTGTGGACGCCAGATCAGGTCAAAAGTATACTCCTGACTTCAGAAGCAAATGCTTCCTATTATGCTATAGATACCATTAGACGTGTTGTGAGAAGCGTATATGAGGACATGAAGATTAAAAGACAGGCTTTAGACAAATTTAGTTCGAAGTAGACTTTATTTATATATATTCAGTCATGATGAGAAGAGACTCATTTTTAAGTCTAGCTGCCGGCACCTGGGGTCTCGCCCATAATGGTCAAGAACTTTTGAGCGCGAGTCTTTCCATTCCTCAAACCCTTCAGACCTTCAGACAGACCCTCGAGGCCATTCTTGCCGACAGTGTAAGGATGACTTGTTAACCAACCCTCACGCAGTCCTCTGGAGAACGCAACACCCCAGGTCAAACCAACAAGCTTATCATTCTCATTCTTATTATGAACCTGACCAACCATGGAGTCAACAATCTCAACACTGGGGTCAACGCCCTCAATAGGACTCTTGTGCAGGATGTTGGTCATTCTCGGCTTGTGGCCAGAAGCATCAGGCGGGCCAGCAATGGCTTTGGAGACGGTCCTGACGGTATCATCTTCAGAAACACTGTCGAAAGCCTTCCAGCAACGGCCCTCAGGAGCGCCACTGCTCTTAAACGCCTCCTGGATCGCCTTGATTAGGTCGTCTTCTGTCTTGTGCTCTGTATAGTCGACGAGTGTGTCTCCCTTGCTCTCATCGAGGAAAGACTTGACGAATGCGCTGCGCTGGCTACCGACTGCAATGATGGGATGCACATTAGCAGCGGCGGCAAGCTTGATGGCGAAAGCTCCAGTGGCGGTACTGGCTCCGTAGATAAGAAGAGGTCGCTTGTTTGTAGACTTGGCAAGCGGGGACCAAGGCTCTGGGATCTCAAGCTCCTGAAAGAGTGCGCATACTGACGTGTAGGCAGCGAGGGGGATAGTAGCGGCCTCCTCATAGGAGATAGAGTCGGGAATGTGGAAAGTTGTGTAATAAGGCGCAATAGCGTATTCAGCAAATGTCCCGTGCTCTGTCATCATTTCGTGGAAGGCAGCCACACGATCTCCCTTGTGAAACCCGACAACACTTTCACCCACAGCTTCAATGGTACCAGCAACATCGTCACCACTGTTGGAATCCTTGTCAAGCATATTAGGGAGTTTCCAGTCCTTGGGGTTAGTCCCTATCACTATATCAGCAGTGTGTCAACGCTGTAGCTATGCAAACTTACCCGCGACTATAACTTTGATGAGTACCTGACCAGGTCCAGGCTTGGGAATGGGGGAGTCGATGATCTCGACTGAGGTATCCTTCTTCACGATAGCTTCCTTCATGATGATGAGTTTTCTTTTATGTGGAGGTAGAACTTGATTGGGGAATGATATTGGAGGATAATAGCAACACACTGTACAGGTCCGAGGTTTATAGTCACAGTGATCCTTCATATACCATAGCCTATCCCGATATCAAAATATATATGACCTCATAGCCTCGGCACTCTCCATTACTAATAGACTGGGAGTGGATCCGCTCAAGCTCTACAGTCACAAGTAGTGGAGCCCTCGGGGTATAAGAAGAACCCGGACCCAGACGCTATAACGTTATGGGCTAAATTTTCAACGTGGCAACAGCACGAATTCCTAATCTCCTACCATCATTACCAATCATTGATACAAGGCAAACAAGTCTTTATTTCATCCATGTAGGTCGTATCAAAGTGTCGGCTTCTTCCATTATCTCCCTTTCTTCCTGGCCTCTTGGGAGAAGGGACCATTACCCATAATATCTGTAGAACACTCGGAACTTTCCAGAAGTTAGGCCACCTGACATTTGGCGTCTTGCCAAACTCTATGAAAGAGCAAATTTGTCTGTGAGAAATCATATTGCTTGCTGCTTTAGTCCTCAGTACCTCGTTGGAAAGAGTCCATAGTGGCGTGGTATAGCACTGTTGACTCTATACACTCAGAGACTGGACCGGCGATGCTGATGGCTATTTAAGATCTGAGCTGGCAGGTCATTGTCATTCTGAGCACAGCTACCTGTTGAATAAATGGCTGACAAGGATAACCATCTATCTTTCCCAGCGTCCCATACCATGCTTCCAAAAGCGGTCACATAGAGCAGAAATGACTGTTGTAGACACTCCTTGTCGTTCCTCGTATTCCATAGATATCCTCTAAACATCCACTTCCTCCATACTAGCCCCCACAGATCCCTTACTTGGGAGGAGTAGTACTAACACATTCAATGATGAATCGCCCCTCAAGCTCGGCGTTCACATTTTGAGCGACCCAGATCTCAACAGTATTCTCCTGATCGTTAGACCAGAGGCCCTCATACCGAGTAAAATGAGGGGCGTAGTAGATGTTGACATTTTGGGGGCAGTTGCCGCTGTCGGTCGTGAGCGAGATGCTTGCGCTATATGACTCTTCGTAGGTGGTAGCAATCTCCATGGAGGCACTGAAAATCTCGAAAAGACCAACAGATACCCCTGCGGTGGCGCCGACACTGATGCTGTATGATGAGCCCTCCGTCCATGTAATTTCTATGTCAGGCGAGAGTTCAATAGTGTTGATTCTATGACGGACGCCGGGCTTAGTAACACCATTTTGAGAAACGAGGTTAATCCATTCACCCTGGTCCTGTCGCTTTGTAATTTCGGTGTGATTCGCGTCGATGACCTTTGAAATTTCAACGTCACGATCTTTACCGAAAAGTTACTCGTATTCGACAAGAGTGTAGCCCTTCTGTGCAACAGAAAGGGAGCGGCGGCGAGGCGCACGAGCGACCGAACGACGAATGACCTCAGAGAAGTCGCCGCCACTATCGGTGTAGCGGTCACCGAGGTTCTCAAGTCTGCAGAAATTTTCTACAGTAAGACGGGGCGTCCACATCTCACCTTGATCAGTTCCTCGACATCCATCGCTGGGAAAGCACTGACCGAACTGGCAAGTTCCGTAATATCATGTCATACACTCGATAGTGATGTCTGTTTCTCGGCCACAGTTCCTAGTAATCTCTGTAGGATTGCCTGTTGCCAACCCAGACTTTCTTTTAGGACGCCATCTATGTCACTAGTTAAGATCTCGCATTTTTAAAAAGTTGAATTGGATTCTCAAAGGCTTAGAGTCGTTCCAGTCGGGCGACCCTCCACGGTGACAATCAGCGATGACGCTCTGGGCAAAAGAGCCAGAGGCAGAAAAGAGAGCGAGGAAAGCCTGAGTCTTGATGGCGGTGGAGACGTAAGATTGTTTCTGAGATGAGGTTTGTTGTAACAACGAGATGAGCGGTTGATGACTTGGAAAGAAAATGAGCAACTGGTTCGTCGTATTCATACACGATTCTCCTTCAAATTTTCTGTCGATCACGCCGTCAATTATGGTCACTTACTAAGATCACAGAACTCTGAAATTTCACAAGTCGATCCTCGATCGCAAGTCCACGATTCAGATAGTCGTTGATGTAATCCAAGACCAGCTGATCCTATTGCAGTAGTCCTGTTGGAACAGAAGAATCCTTTAAAGGACGATGTAAGCTGCCAAGATGCTGTACTTGAACCCTTCAATAGCCCAAGCATGTCCGAGCACTACACGCAGGTAACACTTCCCGAGCTTAACCAATGACAGGTCTTACACAAGATAATCAATATTGAGGCCACCCGAAACTTAACAATAATTCTTTTTAGATAGGTCTAGTAATCCTAGGCTATAATTAACGCTACAGCATTAGCGTCTGGAATTCTTCCTATTTGTAGTGACGATCGCGGCACTATTCACTCAAACCATAGGAAGAAAACATCCGCGATTTCTATGGGAATCAACCGCTTCAGGGAGTTCCCATATTCCTCAGAGTTCCAGCCAAACGTTTACCTCTCAGACCGAGCTCGTATTGCCTCTTGAATTCCATTATGGAGACAAAGATGGGAAATTTCGACAATGTATTCTTGGCTCGTGGCCAGATCCAAAACAGAATATGCCGTGCTGCCGCCGACAAGCCATAAATCTCAACAGTATTGGGGACACCAATAGCCACTCCATCGAAGTCATCTAGATCAGGTCGTTCCCCAACGCTCAATGAGACACGGGAGGTATTGGAAGAGCCATTCCGGTATGCTTGAGGAAGTGGGAAGACAAATGATAGTCAGATGGTAAATTCGGACCCATGGATAAATGCTGGAAGTAAGACAGCCACATCGATGGCATCAAAGTCAGAGAGAGCATCCTTTCCGCCCTTAACACGGGACGCGACGAGACGAGAGGCGAAGGAGCATTCGAGGATATAAATCCCGGTCTCCGTCAATGACTGCAGTTTCACCTGAACCTGAGCCCAAGTGACTGGGAAACATATGGATTCAAGCTTGGGAACAAGCGCTAGACCTGCGAGAGTATTGAATTATGTCAAGGAAAAATGATGTTGGTTGGTCTATATACTAGTGAAATGCTGATTCGTCCGTGTCGGTGTCCGTGATGACGCGTTCGGTCAGATAGAATGCCGGAGGCGGAGGAATGATTTGAGGGCCGGGGAAATACCAAGCTAGAAATAAATAAATCCGGGATGATATCAATCCGGTAGGTAGTAAAGTGAAAGATAAAACCAGCTAGATAAGTGGAAGCTCTGCTGTATTTACTAATCAACCTCTTATAGCTCTATCAGTTTTGACATTTAATTGCAGAGTATAGTCTCTTATCATGGATCAATTACTTTCACACCTCCAGCAGTTCTCTCTATATCCTAATATCGATACAAGCCACGCTACCCCGGCTCTTATCGACTTTCTTAACCAATATTTCCTAACAAAGAGCCTCCACAATGCAGACGAATGGATAAAAGTCTTTGATACCTCTCAAATATTCTATGTTGATACAGTTCTCGGTCTACATCTCGACTCAGAAAGCTTTGAAGCTACGACGAGAGCGATAGTGGCGTCCTGGGGTGTAAATGCCAAGTCTTACCCACTACGTATTATCGGCGACATGGATAGTGCCGTGGTATGCTTTGAGGACACACCGACCATGTTTGGCAGTGAGCTCCGTGGGATCGCAGCGCTCAACATGGAGGATGGAAAGGTTGTACGTCAGGTCGACTATTGGGACGGACGACGAACGCCCTTGGCCGAGACAAGGACCACAGACAGCAGATATCTCACCGATCTCGGAGAATCAGCCATTAACAGGGCTCCAAATTCAACACTACAGGGCATCGTTGATGGATTGAATAAGGCCCTTTCAACTGGAAACAGTAGCGCTGCAGCGGCACTCTTCGATGTTGATGCTGTTTGGGAAGATCGAACCACACGCACCCTGATCGACGGACGATCGACCATTGGAAGATATCTTGCTCGGGCCTCCTCCAGCTTACCATATGGCGCGGATGTGACCGTGAGACATGTGGTAGGAAGTGCCCAAGGAGGTGGCTACGAATGGACAGGTCGTCCAGATGCTGCGGGCCGGCATGGTATGACGGCTCTCAAGCTCAATGACAAGCGATTAATCACTTGGATGAGTTCCTGGTGGGATGCGTCATACGCAAGCGATGATACCATGACGGCACTTGTTGTCTTGGCTATCGAGCCCTAGATACGCTGCTTGGATGCTGCCCGATACTTGGGATAGGTGAAGCATGTTGGTATGTAAACTTGGAGCGGGGGTCAGTGGCCCACTAACTTATCTCTCACAGTTATAGCAGACATTACAAGATCCTATCGTTATATAAGCAGTAAGATCAACGAATATACTTTCAAGCGACTCTCCGTCACATCTTCATTTGCGATATATAAGATTACTCTGGGCTCCATCTTTATCCAAATATGAAGAAGGTCTCATATTTACAAATTAAAAATATCTGTATCTCGAAATGACAAAAAAGTGCGCGCGGGATGGCTTGGGCGCAACATGGCAGTCTATACGATCAAGGCAAAAGCAAAACCCGAAACATCATGCACAAGTGATATGTTGTTTAAAGCTATTGAGTCGTGTCTGCGGCTTAGAAGAATTGGCGCCTATCAAAATAGAGATTACTCCACCGTCAGCGAGTTTTATCGGAGGCCAAGCACGAGACTACCCGATCCTGACCTTGGGGCAGGATGTGGGAAGGATGACTACCTTTTCCAGGTCCGCTACAGCTTAAAGCCTATCGCTTAAATAGTTAAAGACAAATGGACTCCATTTCATACAATGATGACATGATAATAGTTACATCTAGTCTAAGAAGGAATAAACAAATTCTAGGCTTTACCAGTAAATTAAGGTTCCAAATTTCAGACTTTTTTGAGACTTCCCAAGCAATGTAAACCGTCAGTCGGCTCAATTTGACCTTTGAATTCGCCATAGCTCTAACACTTCTATTATTTCTTATTTCCTACTTCGTTACAACGCTGCCTGATACAGACGCAGGTGATGACTCTATCCGGCTCTCCTCATCTGTAGTAGTGCCTTGTCTTCTGTTTGAAAGAATCTGTAAAGGAGAGTTTACAATAGGACCGTGGTACTCTATCCCATCCACCGTCACAGGATCTTCCAGAGCCAGATACATATACCAGTAATAAACGCCCACAAACATCCCACCTCCGATTGTGTTACCGATGGCGGCGGGAATCATCCCTTTCCAGATATAGAGTCCAATGTTGATGCCAGGAGTCTTGAGCCAAATGGCGAGGGACATGTAAAACATGTTGGCAATAACATGCTCCAAGCCAAGGACCACGAAAGCAAAAGTTGGCCACCACATTCCAATGACCTTGGACCCAAGATCTCTGGCTTGGATGCCGAGGAAGATAGCTAGGCAAACCAGCCAATTACACCCGATAGCCCTGACGAAGATCTGGTGAACTTCACTATCGATAAGTTTCTTGGTAGCAAAAGACATAACTACGTCTTTGTAGGGTGGTGCATCAAAAACGCCGCCGTCTGAGAAAGATGTTAATCATAGCTCGCTACAGGGAACAGGCGCATGAACTCACATCCCATGACGATTGCCATGATGAATAACGATCCTGCAAGATTACCAAAGAAACAGAGGAACCAATGTAGCAACATCTTTCGAATCGCAAGCCGACCGTGTAGAACAGCTGTCAGGGTGAACTAGAATCGTATTAGTCACGGCCTGCCGATATCAACACGAGACTCACCATAGTGGTCGCAGTGAATAGCTCAGCGCCCGTAAGCACAACAAGGACCAGACCAAGGGGGAAAACGGTAGCACCAAAGATTTTCACCAAACCGGGAGCATTTTCAGCGTACCAGGGTGCAGCCATGGCGCACAGAGAAGTACCGCAGCCAAATCCAAGGAGACATCCTGCGGAGACAGCCGAAAAGAAGACTTTGTCAGGTCGTGTGTTGCCTTTTCTCACACCAGAGCGAGACACAAGCTCTATGGTCTCTTGCGGCGTGTATGCTGCCAGATTGGAGATGCTGAGCGCAACCGGATTGCTCATGATGGTTTATCGTAGCAAGGTCCGTACAGAGCCTTGATGTTCCACTTGATTGAAGAGAGGTATGCCTATACCAATCTGATGAGAGCGTCCTATATATCTGAAAAATACAGGCGGGGACAGACTTGGAGATGCCATCATTTAAATCCTTTTATCTAGCGATATCGACCTGTCTTTTCACCATCAGACGGCATTGCCAAGAAAAATTGCATAATTCCAGGGTCTTGTCGGTTCTCGGTAGCGACTTGTAGGGCTTGGGCTAAGCCTACGACGGCAGAGCAATTGACCAAAGAGGAATCACCTAGAAGCACGCAATGGTTCCACCAAATTAGCACCGGACCCTCGGCAGCCAGAGCTCAGCCCGATGAACCGGGGAGTAGGGTATTGAGGTGAGGTTGTGATCAAGGCAGTGAGACCTCTCTATTTCAGTGAATATTTCTATAGCAAAATAACTCAGCTCTTGCCAGGACATCACGACCAGAACAGTTTAATTGTTCCGCGCGATGTAAGTAGCAGGCGAGGAGAGCGGCTTAATCAAGTCCACTGCGGCGAGATGGGCCGCTTTAACTCAGTCAGTGGGCCGCAGAGTGCCGTATCCATTACCACGAGATCCTTTTTCGTATTGACGGATATCGGGCAACAAGTGTGGGCCATGATGTTCATGCTAATAAACCAAGTCGCACGTGGGAACACACAGATTATCGACATTGCAGATCTCTACTGAAGCAGTCTTTATGAATAGCCATTTGCGACATACTGCGTGCGACGCCCGTCAGATATTCACCAAACAATCATGATGCAATTTTGGACGTCAATTTGTAGTTTTATTCATCCTATCCAAGACCTCCCATGTGTCCCCAGTCCTATTATTATTGTGATTCCATCAAAATTTCCACGTAGTTCTAGATTCTATGACATTCAACGGGACTCTCTACTGTGTAGCATTCCTATTCACCACCTTCGAACAATAGCCCGACGCCCTGGATATGTTGGCGGTACTGTCGAATTAGTGCTCGACACGCCACCCGAGGGTAGGAGTATCGGGATTGGTGCTCCACCTTCCGACAGTTGAGGAGGATGTTCCAAAGCTTCTTTGATAGGCATCTCTCCCGGTCCTTCCTTCATCTCGTGCTCGGGGGCGGGCACTGGTGTATGTTTGGGTGCCTCCATCGCGCCGTGTTCGGGTACTGGGATGGGAGTATGCTCAGCAGCTGGTGCCTCGGGAGCTGATGATGCGGGGTGTTCAGGTACAGGTGCTTCGTGAACAGCGGGTGGCTCCTCAACTACCACAGTCTCGTGTGGCTTTTGTACAACCTCTTCAGTAGGGGAGGCTTCATGTGCTGGGGGCACTTCATGTGTAGGAGGGGCCTCAACCACGGGGGGAGCCTCGTGTGCAGGGG